>VWZI01013277.1:100823-114603 GCA_013396835.1 Psilopogon haemacephalus | reverse complement strand
TTAAATAAAATTTAAATAAAATCAGCTTCTACACTAAATATTTGAGATATACCTGTAAGAAAAACCAAGCAAAGACACAATATTTTTGATCTTAGATAGAAAAGAATTCTTAGGAAAGACTGATTTCTAGTTAAAGAACTACCATAAATACCTTCTATCTTCAAGAGAATTGTAGTAGGCCTTTAGCAGTGCTGTGTTACAGCTTCTTAAAGCAGCCTGTTGAAGATTAAAACACACATGAACAGTTACTCCTTTTGTAGCCCTTTTAAATGGCTTCAAGTTCTTTGACTCACCTTCACCTGTCATTGGTGGCATAAGCAGTTTATGGGATTTGAGGCATTTCAGTTAAATGTTTGTTATAAAAACAAATTTTCAGGCAATGGTAAGAACCCAATTCTTCAGAGTGGAATCATAGAATCAGGGTTGGAAGGGACCACAAGGATCATCTAGTTCCAACCCAACTTTCTGGTCAAACTGATGCAAGACTTCTCTTCTTAAGAAATCCACCAGTTGAACCATATAAACCAAAAGTGGTGCTCTGTACTGATCAGCTATCACACTTCTTCCATTGTGTTTTAACTGCCTAAATCAGTTGTGCATTTAGTACATTTGTTTCAATACTTGGAACAAAAAGGATGCAGTGAGGGTGGGAGGTGCCCCTGCCTACGCAGGGGGTTGGAACTGGAGGATCTTTGAGGTCTCTTCCAACCTAAACTATTCTATGATTCTATGAACTGTTTTAACATGTAGCATAACAGCTCCCTTTACAGTAGCAAACATATACTGCTGTAATCTTGATGCTGAATTTTACTGGAATCATAGAATCTGGAAGGGACCACAAGGATCATCTAGTTCCAAACCCCCTGTCTTGGGCAGGGATACCCTACCCTAGATCAGGCTGCCCACAACTTCATGCAGCCTGGCTGCAAACACCTCCAGGGATCTGGCCCCAAACACCTCCCTGCAGGGGCAATCCATTCCAGCCTCTCACCACTCTCATGGTGAACAACTTCCTCCTCACCTCCAGTCTGAATCTCCTCACCTCCAGCTTTGCTCCATTCCCCCTAGTCCTGTCCCTACCTGATAGCCTAAAAACTCCCTCCCCAGCTTTTTTTGTAGGCCCCCTTCAGATACTGGAATGCCAGTATTAGACTCAAATGCATATTTTCAACTGCCTTAAGAAATAACAGACTATTGGTAGTATTGTGTGAAGGAAGACATAAAATTGTTTTTTTTAATTTTTATAATCTTCATCAGTCCCTCCCAATTGGACATATTCCATTCCATGAAATGTAACATACTGCACATATTCCACTCCATGAAATGTAACACACTGCACTGCATAAATAGAAGAACTTATAAGTACTTAAGACACAGAAAGAAATGGCAGAGCTTACTTTCAGAGGCTCCACAAGTTCTAGAGTATGCTTCAGGTAGATTAAATTAGCTATTTTTGATTCAGCAGTTTTAACCTGTTGAAAAAAATGATGAATAATGGAGATGTTTGTGTATCTACCTATTTAAAGAAGTAGTCAAAAACCAGCAGAGCTCAAACAGTTAACAGGTTTATACTTTCAATGGAAACTGACAAAATGCTTTAAAGCTCACTTTAGACTTTAAAGTCTTTAATGCTTTAAAGACTCGATGTGCAACTGCATCAAAAGCTTACCTGAATTTTACACCACATACTGTGACAGTTTGCTTCTCAGTAGCTAATTTTTTCATGACTACACTGATAATGGCTGCCTGAGAACATTGCTAACACAGACTGTGAAAACTTCACTTCATTTTCTGCATATTAACAGCTCTCAATCTACAGTAGTATTATTCCATGTCTTTCTAAGGTGCAGGTTTTTTTCCTTATTATATCAGGCATATTTATAAACTATTGTGTTTATGTATTGCATACTTTGAGCCAAATAAGTGATCATCTAAGGTGTATTTCAAAACATACAGTATCCTGCTTTGGAATCTGTACCAAAACTGAAAGTAGTTGTTCTGTATCCAGGAATTTTGAGATCACTGTAAAACAAAAGGAAACAGACCAGAAATTAAACTGCAATTGTAATCATTTCTAAAACTAATTTTTTTTAATTAAACACACATAATTACTTAGAGATACTTATGCTAATAGTTTTCTTTCTATCATCAGAAATTATTTGCCAAGGTTAAAAAAAAAGGTTAAAAATAGCTGTTATCTAAATTATTTTGTCATAATTACACTTACTATACCTAAGCATGTAATGATTATTGTACAGCTGGGCACATATCACCAGTTCAGTGATATTCCTTTTGTTAGGCAGAATCATATTTCTCTTGTGATTAAGATTACATGAGCCAGCTTCAGGTGAACAAACTCAGACTCAGGTATTGTATTTTTTATTTACATTTGTCTATGAAGCAATGAAAAAAAATATGCATACACAACATGCATCAGAGATGCCTTTAATTTATACATTATGTATATATGTATACTTTCACCTTAATCCCTACCTAGCCATAAAGGTAAAGAGATACTCTAATTCTTCAAATAAGCTGTTAAGACACTGACTTTTATCCACTTTATCAGATAAATTTTCTTCTCGTAGCAAAATACTTGAGAAAAAGGTCACTATTATAATAAAGATTACTTTTAAAAAACACAAACATTGAAGTGCCCACCCTGCAAGTATCACAGAATCACAGAAACATGCAGGTTGGCAAAGCCACTCAAGATCACCAAGTCCAATCTATAACCCAACTCTACAAGATTCACCTTAAACCACAGCCCTAAGTACCACATTCAAACCACCTTGAAACACAGCCAGGCTGAGTGACTCCACCACCTCCCTGGGCAGCTCATTCCAGTCCCTAACCACTCTCTCCATGCAAAAATTTATCCTAATGTCCAATCTGAACCTCCCCAGCCTCATCTTGAGGCCATTTCCCCTTGTTCTGTCTCAAATTACCTATGAGAAAAGCCCAGCAGCAGCCTCTCCACAGTGTCCCTGCAGGTAGCTGTAGACAGCAATGAGGTCTCACCTCAGCCTCCTTTTTGCTGAACTAACCATCCCCAGCTCCCTCAGTTGCTCCTCATAAGATTTATCACCAAACAAGTCAGAAAAAAAAAAGTTTTTCAAACATATTGAGTCACACTGCATACTTTCATCACTTAGAAAAAATGCTTAAAAAGAAATATATTAAAAAATAAACTGCACCTGCTTGAAGACCAAAAAAGAGCTCCTCGTCCTGGAGCAATTCCTGAACGCAGTCCAGTCTTGTGTTAATGGTTTCAGCATCAGCAAGTGGCTCCAGGATATTGGATCTAAGTCTTCGACTTCCACCTGGAGTTTTAGTATAATTTAGGACACCAAAAAGGGTGTGACCATTCCTGTGAAATCAAAATAGATGTGAAGAACAGACTGAAAAAAAGCCCATAAAGATAGGAAATGTAAAGTGATACTTTCAGGTAGGAGTATTCTACAAACTTGACCTATAATAAAACCTAAGCATTTTCACCCAACATAAGCAGCTTCTTGCAGAAATGTTGCCTCTTTCATTTCACAGTCTGTGACATTTTGCATCAAAATAATTCCTAAGTTTGGATAAAACACAAACATCAATATAAAGATGTCTACATTTCACCTTCCCTACGCTGGAAATCTTGTGCTGAATTGTAATCCATTTTGCTGTCCAAATATTTTCTTTTAAAGGCTCTGAATGGTATATAAACTCTACCATACAGAAATAAATCTAATGGTCAGCTCTGACATGAATGTCACAGGCGCCCAGGATGTCAGGGGTTGAAAGGGATACAAAGAGACCATCCAGTCCAACCGCCCTGCCACAGCAGGACCAGACAAACTAGCTCAGGGCACACAGCAACACATCCAGACAGAGGCTGCAAAGGCTCCAGGGATGGGCAATCCACAACCTCTCTGGGCAGCCTGTGCCAGTGCTCTGGGACCCACACAGGCAAGAAGTTGCCTCTTGTGTTGAGCTGCAACCTCCATCCATTCCTCCTTGGTCTATCCCAGGGAGCAGTGAGCAGAGCCTGTGTCCCCCTCCTCCTGACCCCCAGCCCTCAGAGATTTATAAACATCAATCTCCTCTGAGTCTTCTCTTCTGCAGACTAAGCAGCCCCAGGTCCCTCAGCCTCTCCTCCTGCAGTCCCCTCAGCATCCTCACAGCCCTCCCTTGGACCCTCTCCAGCAGCTCCCTGTCCCTCTGCAACTGGGGAGCCCAAAACTGAAAGCAGCACTCAAGATGGGGTCTCTGCCATCCCACACTTCCTCAGCTTGCTCACTGGAATGTCATGGAGACAAAGGCCTTGCTAAGGTGAAAGTAGACTGCATCCACTGCTCTCCCTGAATCTACCCATTCAGTTATGTCCTCATGAAATACTATCAGGTTAGCCAATCATGATTTCCCCTTAGTAAATTCATGCTGACTACTCTTGATAACCTTCTTCTCTTCCAAGTGCCTTGAGATGCCCTCCAGAAGGAGCTGCTCCAACTTTTTTTTTTTTGTCATAGAATCATAGACTGGTTTAGGATGGAAGGGACCTCAAAGACCATCCAGTTCCAACCCCCCACAATAGGAGGGACACCTCCCACTAGAACAGATCGCTCAAGGCCTCATCCAATCTGGCCTTGAACACCTCCAGGGAGGGAGCAGCCACAACCTCCATGGAAAACCCATTCCAGTGTCTCACCACCCTCACTGTAAAGAACTTCTTCCTAACATCCAGTTTCAATCTCCCCTCTTCCAGTTTAAACCCATTACCCATCATCCTGTCACTGTCAAGGAAACCAGGTGAAATACATACAGAAGTGTAGTTTGTCAATGGCTTTTTCTTACCGAGAATCTCTGTTATTAATGACCAGTTCAAGGTTTTGTGCTGAGGATGAATCTATCATAGCTGTTTTCTCACTGCCCTGGAAACGCACTTTCAGTGATTTGGGAGCATAAACTGAATTTTGAATAAATTCAACATATTTTAGCAAAGCTGCAGCAGCTGCAAGACAGTAATACCTTGGAAAGAAACAATCTTTTGTGAATGTTGGACCGTGTTACATAAAGGCCACAAACCCAAGCGCTGCTCAACAGAAATCACTTTCACACTCCTTCCTGACAGCTGCTGGGACTGCAAAAGCAGTGCAGAGGGCTTCAAGTCTGCACTAACCCCCACACAGTGAACACATACACATGCAAATCAAACACTCACAACTGCTGTGAGACAGGCCACACCACACAGCTGCTATTCTGAAGGTAGTTACATGTGACTTGAAATTAATCAATCAGAGAATTGTTTGGGTTGGAAAAGACCTCTAGGATCAAGTCCAACCACCAACCTAACACCACCATGGCCATTATACCATGTCCCCAGGTGTCATGTCCATATGTTTCTTGAACACTTCCAGAGATGGTGACTCCAGTACCTCCCTGGACAATCTGTTCCAATGCCTGACCACTTTTGTAGGAAGGAAATTGTTCCTCGTGTCCAACCTAAACCTCCCCTGGCACAACTTCAGGCCATTTCCTCTCATTCTAAGGAGAAGAGACTAATCCCACTTAACTCCAACTGCCTTCCAGTGAGTTTTAGAGAGCAATGAGGTCTCCCCTCAGCCTCTTTTCCTCCGGGCTGAACAACCTAACAACAGACTAAACAATGAAGACCCAGCTCACCAAGTACCACTGCTGAAACACTTGCTGAGCCCAGAAAGAAAGGCAATCTCAGCTGTGAAGTTACATCTTTAGTGGGAGAATGAGAAAGCAGAAAGCTGTAGAGAGGGGTGGAAATTAAAAAAAAAAAAAAAATCTTTAACAGGCTTTTTATTTCAGTGTCTGGACATTAGAAACACTGGAAGACAGTTTTATTTCAGTGTCTGGACATCAGAAACACTGGAGGCCAGGATTTTCTAACTTTTGCAACCACAGCCTTGAGTAAAAAGATGTTAAAAACTTATCTGGCTAAAGTACACTTTCTCCTCACACATACTTGGATTGAACCTCCATGAGAATGGTACCAAATTCAGATGCACACAGCTGTTCTATGTACTCCAAACCCTTTGTTTCATTGAAGTACTTTCTTTGGACAGTTGTAAACGTCACATTCTGCAAAGATGGGGGGGGAAAAAAAATTATTAAATAGTTTTAAAAGCTACCCAGAATTTTTCAGCAGGCAGACTTCTTTATTTTTCAAGTGATAGGTGTTTCCAAGAGAATTTACCAACCACCTGTCTTTGTAGAAGTAGTCATTGCAACTTATTAGCACATACAAGCCACATTACTGTCACTTATCTCTCCTTCTCTCTGACATTTGACAGAAAAAGGCTAATGCTGCTGTTTTCAGCAAATTATCACAGGATTTTGCTTGAATAGCTTTTCCTCCCAGGAATTTGCGACGCCAAATTTGGTTGGAACGAATGACTTCTCAGGAAGAGTTAATTTCACGCTAGCATCAACGCTGACATTCAAACAGTATCTTTCTTTTGGCACAGCTTAAGCCCAAGGGATCATCATCAAGCCTTCAACTATAAGGTCTAGGTAACTGAGAGTGTGAGGAGTAATTCATGCAAAAGGAGAGGAGTCAAGAAGTAGAAGAGAACTTGTGAAGTAGCCATCAGCAGTGGAAGCAACTGCAGTAGCAATTAACACAGCTTTTAAAAAAGTCCTGAGGCTTTGATGCTCATAAATGACATATAATGGTTCATCTCACCCTCTTCTGCCCTGCCAGTGCTCTTTTTCTATTCTGTGATATACATTAGAATAGAGTAGAAATAGAAAAAGAATAGAATAGAAAAAGAATAGAAAAAGAATAGAATAGAATAGAATAGAATAGAATAGAATAGAATAGAATAGAATAGAATAGAATAGAATAGAATAGAATAGAATAGAANAGAACAGAACAGAACAGAACAGAACAGAACAGAACAGAACAGAACAGAACAGAACAGAACAGAACAGAACAGAACAGAACAGAACAGAACAGAACAGAACAGAACAGAACAGAACAGAACAGAACAGAACAGAACAGAACAGAACAGAACAGAACAAGGCAGGTTGGAAGAGACCTTCAAGATCATCCTGTCCAACCTATCACCCAGCCTGATCCAATGGCACTAAGAGCTCCATCCAGTCTTTTCTTGAACACCTCCAGGGATGAAGACTCCACCACCTCCCTGGGCAACCCATTCCAATGCCAATCACTCTCTCTGTGAAGAACTTCTTCCTAATATCCAGCCTATACCTCCTCTGGCCCAACTTGAGACTGTGTCCCCTTGTTCTGTTGCTGATTTCCTAGGGGAAGAGCCCAACCCCACCTGGCCACAATCTCGTTTTAGCTTCATTTGTTTATCAGGTTTAGAGGACGAAGCAGCAGCAAAGGAAAATTATTGATTTTTTTTCATCTCTTAAGATTTCCTGAGTTTGGTAATTGCTCAAATTATCAAATTTCTTCAATGCCACCAATTCAAAACTTATCTCTGTAACTAGTACCATTTGAGTTGCATTTATGTGATTCATTAGCATGGTAAAAATAGGTCCCCAAAATCACTGAAAACACAAAATCTGACTGCATTCAAGTCTTCAGAAGCTGTGAAAAACTCTCAAATCAGAGAATTCTGAAATATAGAATGAAATTTAAGAGCTTACCTTGAAATGTTCTGTTATCAGACTGAACAACTTTGTTGTGCTCCCCGGATCACAAGCAGTATTTGACATTATTATTTCCAGTGGTGTTAAAATCTTGAGTTTAGTAATAACCTGACCAACAAGAAAAGTAATTGGAAATGAAATTGAAAAGTAAATGAAAATTCATATATAATCCAAATCCGATGAACCAGCAATAAGCAATTATTGAATTCTCATATCACAGTTCCAGTCTTGTAAAGATCAGATTTTCTACTGACTTCTACATTGTATCAAACTCCTGTGTATATCTAGATACAGGCATATAAATACACACTAAACTCAACTACAATTTTAAAAATTGTAATTTTAACTCAGAAATGTGCTTGTCTTTGAAGCAAGACAGCTAAGATGGGAGAAGGACTTTTTTCCTCAAGAGATAGCAGACTCCTGTGCTTGCAGATGAAAAGTTAATGGTGCTCTGGAATTAGAATTCAGACTTTGTTCTAACCCCCTCTTAAAACATTTACCTCAGTCTTATCCTTTTCGAGAAATAACTTCAGTTTTCATGAAATCATTAAAATTAGTTAACTTCCATTAAAATAATCTGAAGTTCCCTTGCAAAAATCTACACTTGTTGCTCTTTAGATTACACAGGACTTCCCCCTCCTCACCTCGAGGCATAGGAAAAATAACTATTTTCAAAACTTTAAGTTGTCACTGAAATGGGGACTCAAACTTTGTAGTATCATGAAACACAGCACTAAAGAGTGATGTTTCCTTACTGCTATGCACTGAGGTGCACTGGGGGTTCCTCCTCAAGGCAATTCCCCCCCAGCAAGGATTTCCCATGGCTGTTTACATAGGAGTGTTACAAAGCCAGGCCAGGCCAGTGCAATCCTTCTTTCTGCCTAGGACACATTCATAAGGCTGCACAAGCACATCCAGATGCATGTATGTCTTAATTTTGCTGCTAGCCTTTTCGACAAGATCAGGATGCCCCTGACACAACCACAGCTTCTTTCTTATCTATCATTGGTTTACATGTCTGAAGTGCACAGGAGATGTTTGAGCTGGCTGGCCTCTCATATTTCAGGATAATCAGACTCACAGGATGTCAGGGGTTGGAAGGGACCCAAAGATCTCATCCAGTCCAACTGCCCTGCCACAGCAGGAGCAGACAATCTAGCTCAGGGCACACAGCAACACATCCAGACAGAGTCTGCAAAGGCTCCAGGGATGGGGAATCCACAACCTCTCTGGGCAGCCTGTGCCACTGCTCTGGGATCCTTCCAGGCAAGAAGTTGCCTCTTGCGTTGAGCTGCAACCTCCTGTGCTGCAACTTCCATCCATTGCTCCTTGGCCTATTCCAGGGAGGCAGTGACCAGAGCCTGTCCCCCAGTTCCTGATACCCAGCCCTCACAGATTTACAAACACTTATTAAATCCCCTCTCAGTCTTCTTTTCTCCAGACTAAGCAGCCCCAGGCTGCTCAGCCCCAGCTCAGCCTCTCCTCATCAGGCAGTGCTGCAGTCCCGTCAGCATCCTCACAGCCCTCCCTTGCACCCTCTCCAGCAGATCCTTGTTCCTCTGAAACTGGGGAGCCCCAAACTGAAGGCAGTACTCAAGAGGAGGTCTCAGCAGGGCAGAGTAGAGGTGGAAGAGAACCTCCCTTCATCTGCTGGAATCACTCTTGCTAATACCGCCCCCCCCAGATCCCATTTGCCCTCTTGGCCACCAGGGCACATTACTACCCCATGGATTTTCTCCACCAGCACTCCCAGGTCCCTCTTCACAGGGCTGCTCTCCAGTAGGCACCTTCCAACCTGTACTGCTGCAGCTTATTACTCCTCCCCACGTGCAGGACTCTGTTGCTACAACATCCCATGACAAATGGTAAAAACATTCTCAAGGCCAAAGAAACAAGAAAAAAAAAGGCAAAGGACACAGCAATTAAGTACACAACAGTACCTTGGCATAAGTTGTATTGTCTGAAAACTGTGATAGTATCACCTCAGGATTTTTTAAGTCAATACTGGCCATTCCCACTTCACCTCTGGCCAGGCCTCTTCCTTCTACTACAGCTACAATAACTGATGCAACGTTGTGAGCAGAGGTTGCAGATGAGGAGGTAACTGTAAAAGAGTTGTATCTGTTCAGTTACAAGCCACTACTTGACATTCACAAAATGATGCTTCAATACGCCAAGTGAAATGTGTGTTTATATTCCCATATCCATGGCAAGCCCTTTGAATTGACCCAACTTAATTAAAAATCCTGGTTGTTGAACTCCTTGCTTGACATATCCTACAGACAAGGAACCCTTTCTGAAGTGTGAAGATCAGACTGATTGGATGTATTCATTTAAGACTGCCAGAACTAATTACATTTCTGTAGCAGGTGAAAATACAGTTCCTGAGTCACTGTATCTACTAAATGACCACAAAAGATATTTAGTATATGTCAAAAGGCACAGCTATGACTAAATGGTTGCCATTTGAAATTCAGAGTGATGCACAGCTACTACCACTAGTTAAAGTCAGGCGTATTAATTGTGGAGAGTTATTGCAAGTTAATATTCCAGTAAAAGCATCACTCTTGTCAAGGTGGCTTAGATCTTGCCTAGCTAAGGGCAACAAATGGAGTTTTTAAGTATAGATATATAATTAATTCGATTTTACTCTAAACTTGAACTATTGGAAAATATCTACAGTACACAAGGTCCATTTTAAAAAGAAAATATTTTACCTAAAAATTGGCTTGACTTAAATTTTCCTAAACATTACAAACTAAACTAATCTCCTTTCCTTCTTCAAGCACCCAGTTTCAATCTGAGATACCCCTTACAAGGATTAAGTGTTAATATTAATATCATAGCTCCTTAACATCTAATATGTTCCTTTCTGAATGCCCTAAATCTCATTTTCTTATCTAGTTTCCCTCTTTTCCCCCGCAGATAAAAACCACCAACCCAGCTGTTCTAGCAATTTGCCCAACATAACACAGCAAACCTGCCTTGGGATTGTACTACAGACCTACCATAAACCTGTAGTGACCTAAAGTGACCTCTATAGAGCCATGATTCCCAATCTCAAGTCATTCATCTCCAAATGGCAAATTTACAAAATGGGGATATTTAGTGTGCAGCTATGGCTTATTGAAGCATAGCTGACTGGAGACAAATTTTGACACGTTCCTTCAATCCTGCCACACCTCTTTACACAATAAAAAGCTTTAAGTAGCACCATGATAAAACCCAGTTGCTTTGATGACTAAAACCTAAACTGTGAGCAAATAATAAGGATAGTCTCAGAGATGAGATGGGGGAATAAGAAGTTGGCAGAATGAGTTGCCCTTTCCATTTCTCCTCAGCTTCCCTCTGGGTCTCTGCCCTCACAGATTTGTGCAATAATATCATCTAACCAATAATCCCACACACCAAACTACACTCAGCTGTTTAAGAAGCACTGCTTTGAAGTGCTAAGTTCAGTACTTCCTAAATATCACACTTCACTAATGGGGTGAAATAACTTCAGTTTGGTGTACTGAACTTCTTTTATTCTCTGAAAGACTGAAAACATCTATACAGTGCCTCTTTTAGCATCTCAGCCCATTTTTGTTTCATGTTTGCAAAGCAGAATTACTATCTTCCAAATTCTACTGGAGCAGTAATATTTTCTATGGAAATCTTCAAAGACTGTAAGATTTATTCAAAGCAGCAAATGTCTGATTTGCTGAGTAACAGTGAAGTTACTCAAACCACACTATATAAAGCAGCTTCTAAATACACTTCAGTGTAACTTTACAAACTGGAAAAACCCTTTATGGTCTCTCTTAATTTTCTGAATTATTTAAATGCCAAACTGAACTTTACAATAGCTGAACTGAACAGATTCCTCACTTAATCGTTGATTTCACACAGATGCCATTATTAAATAACCATTTCAACTATGCAAAATAAGAAAAATGCTGGCATATAAAATGCACCCTATACTAATCCTACTGAGAATCTAGAAGGGCAATCAGAGTTTATCCGAGAATTTATGATTAAAAAGCTGTTTGAAGTACACTTGAGCAAAATCTTTGATGCTGCATAAAACTGAGTCTGAACCTCCATTTATTCCACCTTTGAGCTGTAGGCCACAACTGCATTCATAGAAAGTTTCACCTGTGGCCTGCTGAAAATGTAACTGTTATTCTGAATCTTCTACTTGCCCACCAGCAGCAGCTGATGACAATGTTAACTCTTCCTTTAAAAGCAAATAAAAAGGTAAGCTCATAGTACCTTAGATTAGGTATGGTGATTACACAAATGTTATTTGTCACACTAAAAAATAAACAGTGACTAAGCAGTGTTCTTCAGAATAGGATATTCTGTATATGCTGTCTTCAATACAGATCAATGAAGCACACCTCAAGAAATGTCACATACAATGCAGCAAGCATAAATGAATACAGAAGGTCTCAAAGAAGAGACTTTAAGATCATGGAGTCTAACCATTAACCCAGCACTGCCAGGTCACCACTAAAGCAGCATCATATCTCCATGGCTTTGAAATCTCTCCAGTGATGGGGACTCTATCACTGCCCTGGGCAGCCTGGGCCTGGCCTTAACAACCCTCAGGAGGAAGAAATTGTTCCTCAGGTTCAACTTAAGCCTCCTCTAGCACAACCTGAGGACATTTCCTCTTGACCTTCCAGAATCAAGCAACTTGAGAAAGGCATCACAGTATGTGATGTACAATGCATTAACAGCCCCAAAGCACCACCCCTGGATATGAACATGCAACTATTTGGGCTCTTTGTTCAGCACACAAGCCAACATGTCCACAAAAATAAATCAGGTGTGGGCGATGTAAAAAGCTCCAAGGTCTATCTACATTAGTAACTCACATATGAATGCAAAGTGTCAAGAAGCTCCAATACCAAAACATATATTCAGTATCTGCAGTAGTATTTCTCCCCTATGGGTGCATCTTTCATTGGCAGACATCCCCTGTAGTACAAACCACGTTTTTTGTTTTGAATATGATTCAGTAGCTTACTGTATCACATAAAAAAACCCAAAACTATGATTAAATAAAATAGTGTTAGAAATATCACAGGATCAGAGGATGTCAGGGGCTGGAAGGGACTCAAAGAACTCATCCAATCCAAGCCCCCTGCCAGAGCAGGACCAGACAATCTAGCTCAGGTCACACAGCAACACATCCAGACAGGCCTGGAAAGTCTCCAGAGAAGGAGACTCCACAACCTCTCTGAGCAGTTTGTGCCAGTGCTCTGGGACCCACACAGGCAAAAAGTTGCCTTTTGTGTTGAGCTGCAACTTACACCCATTGCTCCTTGTCCTATTCATGGGAGCAAGCGAACAGAGCCTGTTCCCCCCCGCCACTGATCCCCAACCCTCACAGATTTATAAATGTTGATTAAATCCCCTCTCAGTCTTCTTTTCTCCAGACTAAAAAGTCCCAGGTCCCTCAGCCTCTCCTCACCAGGCAGTGCTCCAGCCCCCTCAGCATCCTCACCGCCCTCCCTTGGACCCTCTCCAGCAGATCCTTGTCCCTCTGAAACTGGGGAGCCCAAAACTGAAGACAGCACTCAAGATGAGGTCTCAGCAGGGCAGAGTAGAGGGGGAGAAGAACCTCCCTTGATCTGCTGGAATCACTGCCTAATGCCCACCCCAGGCATTAGCTCTCCTGGCCACAAGGGCACATTGCTGCCCCATGGATGTTCTCCACCAGCACTCCCAGGTCCCTCTCCATGGGGCTGCTCACCAGCAGTCACCTTCCTACCGGTGTAGTGGTAGGGCTGCTTTCTTTCAGAGCTGTTAAGCTTACCTGAATATCCCATAAGGGGAGTATGGCTTCTGCAAGCAGATCTGCTAGCCGAGAGGGGTGGTCTGGCTGCGTGTGCACTATGCAGGCCTCGCACAGATGAGGAACTGGTGAGATTCACTGTGCTGGTATTTTCTATATAGGAACTTTTGTCTCCAAAATATGATTCTGTGGGGGAAAAAAAAAAACAACAAAAAACCCCAAACAAGCATAAAAACAGAACCTCACACAAAAAAAAACGAACAAAAACCCCCAAACACAAAACCAGAACCTCACACACAAAAAAACCCAACAAAAAACCCCAAACACAAAACCAGAACCTCACACACAAAAAAA
>VWZI01013277.1:77897-98106 GCA_013396835.1 Psilopogon haemacephalus | reverse complement strand
ACACTTCATTCTGACTGCAGACCAGAGTATGGAAGACAGCTGGTGCAGGTTCCTGTTGGTGCCACTGTCCTGAACTCCAACTCCTACATGAAGCTTTCAGGCTGATGAAGCAGGTGTTAGACCTTCTCCACTTCTCTGACAAAATCCGAGTGCAAGGCAAGAAAAGCAGAAACTAAGTGAATGTTCAACTTGCTACGGTCACAACCCATAAGGCTTAATTCACCTAACCAAGTTGCTACAACAAGGAAGCATCTTAGGAATAAAGCATGTACCTCTGGACCTGACCATGTTCTTAGAAGGTAAGAGAACGGCTACCTCTGGACCTGACCATGTTCTTAGAAGGTATGAGAATGGCTATTGGTCCCCCCCCACTCTGATTTTATAATCTTAGAATCAGTCAGTGTTGGGTCCACAAGGATGATCTAGTCCCAACCCCTCTGCCATGCCCAGGGACACCTCACACTAGATCAAAATGGCCAGAGCCTCATCCAGCCTGGCCTTAAGCACCTCCAGGGATGTGGCCCCAACCGCCTCCCTGGGCAACCCATTCCAGGCTTTCACCACTCTCATGCTCAACAACTTCTTCCTCACCTCCAGTCTGAATCTCCCCACCTCCAGCTTTGCTCCATTCCCCCTAGTCCTGTCGCTCCCTGATAGCCTCAAAAGTCCCTCCCTGGCTTTTTTGTAGCCTCCTTCAGATCCTGGAAGGCCACAAGAAGGTCACCTGGGATTTTCCTCACCTTCAGCTTCCACAGCCCCAACCCTTGCAGTCTTTTCAGTTCTTTTTATAAACGTTTCTACAAACAGACAATCTTATATACCTGAATTATTCATTATTCTTTCACAAACTATCACACAGCCTCTTGCAAAATTTATTGCTGGCAACGCTGGCTACACTGCAGTACCTAACACCAAGCACCAAGACAACATCAGGATCTTTCCATATAAGGATTACCCTGGGAAAAAAACAAAAGGAAAGTACACATTTTGGAAAGCTTTTAATAGAGGACCTGCAACTGAAGACTGGGAACAGCAGGGTAATTGCTGCAAAGCTTCTAACTACATAAGCTAGAAATAATTTTTAAGTAGTAAATCAGTACTTGTAACAAAATAGAGGTAGACAGTAACACTGTATTCAGCACCAAAATTGTGTCTTAACATAGATACGGGGGGGCAAACAATTTTTTTCCACAGTGTACTTAACAGAAAATGTGATTTTGTTTGCATAAGAGAAGCTGTAGTGACTCTCTTGCTCTCCAAACGCAAGAATATTCTCAGGTTTTTAGTTTATCTTTACAAATTACAGCTGACTTAGGAAATTAGTGACTAGACTTCCTTCAGAGAAAAAAACTCCACTAATGTTAACAGAATTTCAGTCTACACTGTCATGCTGTATCACCCACATATTTTCCCAGGGAGTTTCAGTTAATACCAGACCAGAAATTTCTCAAGAGGGTTCGACTCTGTCTATGCAATGTGCAAAAATATAATGGCAAATTCCTTATGCACTGAACAGTGTTTCCTTAGATGAAAAGAAGTGGCACTTGCAAAGGTAACCTGGAATGAGAAAAATTTATTTTAAGATGTTCTGTTCAGCTTTACAGTTAGATTAAACCTCATCAGTGCTCTCAAGTGCTCAACACAGCCTACAGTAACTTCTCCCCAAATCCTGTGAATTAATTCCAGGCTCTGGCCAAAGAATTCAGCAGGTGACTGGAAAGCTAAGAGTAGGGGTTTTAGCTTACATAAAAGCCTGTAGAGAAGGCTTAAAAAAAAAAATTAAAATCATTAGAAATACTTGAGCATCCAAGTACATATTTTCTCTGTGACAATCTCTACACTTAAAGGTGTACCAAAAAGTTACCTTATCCAGTTCTAGCTAACAGTCTACTAATGCAGATAGGCTGGGTAAAACTAACCAGCAGCTTTAAAATAAAATGTTTCAAACAACTTTGGACCTTTCTTAATCTCTGTATTTAAGGTTATGAAATACTTCCTCCCCTCCACCATCACTTCTTACTTTCTATTTCGACTGGCACATCCTTCATTCTCGGCCAAGGTGCGTGGCATGTAAGTAGAGAGGCAATTTTACAGCTTCTGTGAAGGCAATGAGGACTTCATCCTTCAGATAAGTGTTTTCCACAGCTGCTTTTATTCTCAGTTGTACCATAATCAAGTTGCTGGCAAGTACTCTCTTCAAAAGCAAGATTTCAACCTAGCAACTAATTTAGTATCAGCTCTAAGTCACTGTCCTACAGAGCCCTTCCCTAGAATGCTTCATGTTAGCAAGTTTCACTATACATACTCCGGGTATGCTCCATTGCAAATCTCAGCAAGTTTTGCCTAAGGGACTCGTTCACAAAGACATGTACACACTTAACAGAGCCAGGATTTTTGTTTCCATTGGTATCCATTGCTAGCAGAAGAAAAAGCTTGCTTCTCACTACCTACAAGTGATGGCAAATGTGTATTTAGTTCTTCCTCGTTCACGAGTGTGTGGCATTGAGTGCACGGCTTAAGACAAATTTTGTTTGTTTTGTTTTGTTGTTTGTTTTTTTCCTCCATATTCCTTTAAAGTGCTTTTTGTGATCTACCATCAAAACATGCTTGTGATAAGACAGACACTTGTGCGGTTGGTGTCACAGAAAGACAAAAGACGAAGCATTTGCACTATTGCATTGATTCGTAGATTCAAAAAGAAAAAAACCAAAACAAATCCAAAGCAGCAGAGGCCTATATACTTAAATACAGATTAGAAATGTTTCTACATCTCTTATATACAACCCAAGAAGGTGTTACAATCAGTTATTAGTGCCAGCCTGTTCCCATACAGTTTAGGAAGTGACAAAGCCCACAGTACAGCTGTGGCTTTACTCAACCCTGCAGCAAACCGCTTTTAACCGTTCCAGAGATGAGATGACTTCCCTCAGCAAAACCAAAGCAGCTAGGCACATCAACCTTTTGTCTCTCCAAGGCCTTAGCTCACCAGCTCAGGCTGTACATTTATTCTTTGAAGGACTTCTTCTGGCATGCAAAAGACAGGATTCACAGCCTTAATCTGTTCTTCTCCTAATAAAGATAGTCCGGCGATTCCAAATAAGGTGTGAAATGGATCCACCTGTGAGAAGAAAGAAAGCAACCTTGTGGTCATTTCCAGAAGTTTGCTAGCTAAAGAAATGCAAAGCTTCAGGGCTGGAGAAGACAAAGCAACTGAACAAACTTTCCTTTGTGCTGACAAGCAGGATAACTTCTACAGAACTCACTTACTATGATTTACTATGAGGTGCTTGTTGATTGCCTGCTGCTAAGATGATTTCCAGCTCAGATTGTGGCAGGGAGCCACCTGTCTCCATTAGCATGCAATGTCATAGGGTAGCAGAAGCAAAGATAATAGACATGTGAAAAGTGCATTTGATCACCTACAAGTACCACTTCCATAAATCCCCCCATTTGCTCTTCAGCAAGATTATAAGGTTCTTTAACAGTTAAGAGTACAGAGCTGTGCTACATGATCTTGAGGGGGGAGAAGCAACCTACTGTGCTGCAAGCTGAAAGGAAGAAAAAAATCAACAAACCCAGAAAGGAAAAAAAAAAACCCAGAAAAGAAAAAAAAACCAAAACCCAAGGGGAAAAAAAAAAACACAGAAAGGAAGAAAAACAAACAAACAAAACAACGAGAAAGGAAGGGGGGGGGGAGGAAAAAATGAACCCAGAAAGGAAGGAAAAAAGCTCCAAACACCCAGAAAGGAAGGAAAAAATAAAAACAACCCAGAAAGAAACCCCAGATCCCAGAAAGGAAAAAAAAAAAAAACAGAAAGGAAGGAAAAAACCCCACCAAACAACCAGAAAGAAAGGAAAAAAAACCCCAAACCCAGAAAGGAAGGAAAAAAGCTCCAAACAACCAGAAAGGAAGGAAAAAGAAAAAAATCCCAGAAAGGAAGAAAAAAAACCCAGAAAAGACAGGAGGAAGTACTTGGTATCCAGGTATCTCCTCACTGTATGAACTTTCCCTAAATGCATCTATCTGGTGCTAGACTCATGAGATAAACATCCTGGCAGTGTAATTAAGTAGGTGTTCTAAAAAAAAGCTATCCCAAGGTACCTGTGCTGTCTGGTGCAGAGAACATCCTGTTTGCATGAGTGGGAATTCTGGATCTTCCTGCCAAGGTTCTATACTGCAGCAAACTAAGATGAGTTACTTGTTACAGCTCCATATAGGATCTCTGAGCATTGCAGCCCAGAAGGTTCAAACTGCAAAAGCACAGCAAGTCTTGCTCCTCAGTGGTTGGGCAACAGCCACACTACAGGTGTGGTCAAAGCTCAGACATATGCTTACTTGCTCCTTCCCAGAATGAGGATGTGGCAATTAGAAGAGAGGTTAAATGAACAAGAGTGTAGGAGAGGTTAAATGAACAAGAGTGTAGCAAAACAAGCAGGAACAGCAAGAGAGAATTTCCTTGTACAGGCCCAGAAGGGGAGACAGTCCCCAGTGAGAAGTGTGCAACTGATGGCAGAGATCCCATCTCTTGATTAACAGTAGGTACGTTCAGGAAATCATAGAATGGTTTAGGTTGGAAGAGATCTCAAAGATCAGCCAGTTCCAACCCCCCTGTGCCACAGGCAGGGACACCTCCCACTAGATCAGGTTGCACAAGACCTCATCCAACCTGGCCTTGAACACCTCCAGGGAGGGAGCAGCCACAACCTCCCTGAGCAACCTGTTCCAGCATCTCACCACCCTCACTGTGAAGAACTTCCTCCTAACATGCCATTTAAATCTCCCCTCTGACAGTTTGAACCCATCCCCCCTCACCCTGTCATTACAAGACCTTGTCAATAGTCCCTCCCCAGCCTTCCTGTAGGCCCCCTTTCAGATACTGGAAGGTTACTACAAGGTCTCCTGGAAGCCTTCTCTTCTCCAGGTTTCAGAGCCCCAACTCCTTCAGCCTGTCCTCATAGCAGAGCTGCTGCAGCCCTCTGATCATCTCCGTGGCCCTTCTCTGGACTCTCTCCAGCAATTCCATGTCCTTCTTGTGCTGGGGGCTCCAGAACTGCACACAGTACTCCAGGTGGGGTCTGACAAGAGCAGAGTAAAGGAGGAGAATCCCCTCCCTTGCCCTGCTGGTAATGCTTCTCTTGCTGCAGCCCAGCACACAGTTGCTGTCTGGGCTGTGTGTGCACACTGCAGGCTCATGTTGAGCTTCTCATCCACCCAGACCCCCAGGTCCTTTTCCTCAGGGCTGCTCTCCAGCCATTCTCCACCCAGCCTGGATTTGTGCCTGGGATTGCACCGACCCAGGTGCAGGACCTTACACTTGGCCTTGTTGAATTTCATGAGGTTGGCCTGGGCCCACCCCTCCAGCCTGTCCAGGCTGGATTCCTAGATGTCCAGATTCCTAGATGTATCTGCTGCCATGCAGGCTGCTTCTTTCTGCACTCTAAAGCACACAAAAAAACCCTGCTGAATTACAACTGGCAGCTAATAAGCACAGCTACAAAGTTCAGTAACCAAGAAGCAGTGGTGTGGAACTTAAAAGACAGCAGAAATGTCTTACTGGTTAAGCAGTTCAAAAGCTTAAATACAATCACAATGCCAAATCAAAATCTAGAACCTAATACTGAACAAAAAAAGCCCCATCCCCCTCAAAAAAACCCAAATCCTCACAACCCATTGCTCCCAAAAAAGCAAAACTACTCCACAAACCCCCTAAAAATTCATCCAGAGCAACAGAAACTGTTAAGAATGAACTACTGCAGGAATAAAGCAAAAAACTGCAGCCATCAGCATTTCTTTACTCTGCTCTTGTCAGACTGCACCTGGAGTACTGTGTACAGTTCTGGGGCCCCCAACACAAGAAGGACATGGAACTGTTGGAGCCAGTCCAGACGAGGGCCACAAACATGCTCAGAGGGCTGCAGCAGCTCTGCTCTGAGCACAGGCTGAGAGAGTTGGGGCTCTGCAGCCTGCAGTAGAGAAGGCTGCCAGGAGACCTTGGAGTGGCCTTGCAGAATCTGAAGCGGGGCTACAGGAAGGCTGGGGAGGGACTACTGACAAGGTCTTGTAATGACAGGATGAGGAGGAATGGGTTTGAACTGGCAGAGGGGAGATTGAAGTGGGAAGTTAGGAGGAAGTTGTTTGCAGTGAGAGTGGTGAAACACTGGAATGGGTTGCCCAGGGAGGTTGTGGCTGCTTCCTCCCCAGAGGTGTTCAAGGCCAGGCTGGATGAGGCCTTGAGCGACCTGTTCTAGTGGGAGGTGTCCCTGCCTATGGTACAAGGGAGGCTGGAACTGGCTGAGCTTTGAGGTCCCTTCCAACCTAAACCATCCTATAATTCTAAGGCAGGGCCCACTTGAGCAATAGATGACAGGTAAATGGAGTATGAAACAGCCACAACTGAAGATGCTAAAATCCAAGGAAGCCTGCATTAGGTATAGAGGAAAGGCTTTCAAAGTTGCTCTTCTAGCAAGACAAAAATAGTTGAATAGCTCAAATTTAATCTCAAAGGCAGAAAAGCACTAAGATTTGAAGGCTTTTCTTTGAGAACTCCACAAGGGGGAAAAGTCTGTGAGCTCCTTAGAAACACAAAAATCTTCCCATTTTAAGAACAACAAAACACATCCCAAATAATAGATTAAAAAGATTTCTCTCCCTCTCCTAAGTAGGAATAATAAATCAGCTTGCAAAGAAGCAGAAAGCTACTGCAGTTTTTTAATGTTTTTGTGGAAAAAAAAAAAAAGATGTGGACAGCTGCAATAAAACCAGCAAAGACTTCCCCCTGACCATTGAGAGATAAATAGCCAATTGAACTGTACAAATTGCACTGAGATCTCCTAGTGCTTTTTACCTGCCCACCATCCTTGAAAGATATAAACCTTATTGGCCATTTTACCTGCCTGAAATCAAGAGAGAACAGAGCAGCTAAAGCAGAATTACTCTCTCAACGAACCAAAAAATCCCTACTAGCACCCTCTTCATGATGTTATGACAAAAGCTTCTTCCTCCCTCATTTAGAAAAATGCCACTGAGAGGATTTATTCAGAGGCTGGGATGGCACAGAACACAAGTCAGCACCTAATGATTCTTAGTAAAAACTTAGCTAAATGAGTTAAAGCCACCAACAAAGTTGAAATTATTTTTAACCTGCATTGAGTAACTCCAGCTTGCAATTTTCCAGGCAACCCCTCCAAAGCCCACACATCAAAAAAACACTCAGCAATCACAGGCTTTTTACAGAGCTCTTCCACATGGCCTTGTGAGAAATGATTTGCATTCTATGTCTTATGGGAACCAAATCAGAATCTGTAGGGAACAGCAACTGACTGCAGCGGGGGACACAATAATGCAAATGTCCCTTGAGTAAGGGTGAAAAGGCAACTCCACCCAATTCTGTCCTTCAAAATGCTCACACCTGACAAGAAAGGGGATTCTCCCCCTTTACTCTGCTCTCCTCACACCCCACCTGGAGTCCTTTGTGCAGTTCTGGAGCCCCCAACACAAGAAAGACATGGAACTGTTGGAGAGAGTCCAGAGGAGGCCATGAAGATGCTTAGCAGGCTGCTGCAGCTCTGCTATGAGGACAGGCTGAGAGAGTTGTGGTTCTGCAGCCTGGAGAAGAGAAGGCTTCCAGGAGATCTTCTAGTAGCCTTCCAGGATCTGAAGAGGGCCTACAGGGGTCTGTAGAGGGACTATTGACAAGGTCTTGTAATGACAAGATGAAGAGGAATGGGTTTAAAGTGGCAGAGGGGAGATTTAAACGGGATGTTAGGAGGAAGTTCTTTACAGTGAGGGTGGTGACACTGGCACAGGTTGTCAAGGGAGGTTGTGGCTGCTCCCTCCCTGGAGGTGTTCAAGGCCAGGTTGGATGAGGCCTTGAGCAACCTGTTCTAGTGGGAGGTGTCCCTGCCTATGGCACAGGGGGGTTGGAACTGGCTGAGCTTTGAGGTCCCTTCCAACCTAAACCATTCTACAAATCAAGTAACATTCAACTGAGAGAAAATTTACCTTTTCATTTGAAATTTTATACATACAGTTGCATAGGTATATTTTATTTAGAAAAAAATAATTATTTACCATGTCTCCTGGTCTGTCAGCAAATCCTCCTGTCTCCTCATCCTGGCAAGCCAAAATAAAGCAGCGCAGCTTCTCTCTGTCAATCCAATGCAACCTACCAATCATCTTCAAAGATGCCAGCACCCACCACGAGTAGCATACATCAGGCAACTGGCAAGCAGAGAAGCAGGTTATTACTTGACTTTGTTTTAAACCTGTTATTACAAATTACACTGGCAATTCTGTAAATTACTAGCTGTGCTGTCATAATAGTCTTGCACAGGAACAACACCGAGAAGAGGCTCTCTGGAATGAAAGAGAAGTTCCTGGATGCAGTTTTCCTTTCAGACATCCTTTTTCAGCAAGTGAAAGTCTCTTTTCTCAAGTCTTTTCACTTCTCCAAGAAAGCAAGCCACAGGCATGTGATATTGAAACAGCCTTCAACCTTTGTGGGAGAGATTAAAGAGCCCACAGTGCCTTTTTCAGGAGTAAATACAGAGAACTTCAAATCAACTCAGGTAATTAAAAAAAAAAAATATCTGTTGCTTGGTTACCTATTTGCCAGCAGAGACCATTCTAGGTTACAGTATCCTAGTGTGAAGTGGAACACTACTATGCAGGAAAAACAGTGTTTTTTGTACAAATCCTACAGAAGAGAGAATTCCTAATGTCACAAGAGTCAGGCCCTGATTAACAAGATGCAGAGAAGGGCCACAAGGATCATCAGAGGGCTGGAGCACCTCTGCTATGAGGACAGGCTGAGGGAGATGGGGCACATCAGTCTGGAGAGAAGGCTTCCAGGTGACCATATTGTGGCTTTTCAGTATCTTAAGCAGGCTACAAGAAAGCTGGGGAGGGATTTTTGAGGCTGTCAGGAAGTGATAGGACTGGGGGGAATGGAACAAAGCTAGAAATGGATAGATTCATCCTGGATGTTAGGAAGAAGTTGTTCGGCATGAAGGTAGTGAGAGTCCGGCAGGGGATACATAGGGAGGTGTTGGAAGCCTCATCCCTGGAGGTGTTTAAGGCCAGGTTGGATGAGGCTCTGGGCAGCGTGATCTAGTGTGAAGTGTCCCTGGACATGGCAGGGGGCTTGGAACTGGCTGATCCTTGTGGTCCCTTCCAATGCTGACTGATTCTATGATCCTGGCTCAAGCAGTCAGTGAGCCAGACTTCAGCACATGAACTTTCTCTAACTGAGGGCTCAAAGCACGGACAGCTAAGGACTGTGTGACAAGGGCCAGTCACAAAGAGAAGAAGCAAACTGACTTCTTGGAAAAGTTTACTAAATATTTCATAGAAGCCATGGCATCTTCTGGAAGCACTTCAAATAATCTTTATTTAAAGGTCTGAAGAAACAAAAGAAGACATCAAATACCTTCTCTGGCCGCCCGTTGAGACCTCCAGAAGGTAACTGACGCTCACAAAGCCACCAACCCAGCAAGTCAACGTTTATTTGATGCAACTGGTCTGTGATAGCCAGAAATCCTGTGCAACAATAGATCTAAAATTACAGACATAAATGTTTTGTGTATTTCAAAACTACATAGGGTTCAGCAGGCTGTATGCAGGAGGATCTAAAACTGAGAATATGGTCATGCAAACAACGCAATAAGCATGCTTTAAGTTTCACTTTTCCATTAGAAAGGTTTGTTACTGTTAAAAGAGTTGTTTTGGTACAAATCTACCAGCTGCACAGTGCCACTACAAAAGGGGCCAGAATTTACTAATATAAGACCATGGAAGGTTTGGAGAAAGAGCCTTTAAGATTAGGCAGCACCATAGAGTTTTCTTTTGAAAACAAAGACTCTCAAGCCAGAGTACTCAAACATGCTGGATATGGAGTTTATGAAAACTTCACAGAATCAATGAGGTTGGAAAAGACCTTTGAGATCATTGAGTCCAACCTGTCACCCTACACCTAACTAACAACCCATGCCACTCAGTGCCTCTACCAGTCTACTCTTAAACACCTGCAGGCATGGGGACTTTACCACCTTCCTGGGCAGCCCATTCCAATGCCAATCACTCTCCCTGGGAAGAACTTCATCCAGCCTAAACTTCCCTGGGCACAGCTGGAGGCTGTGTCCTCTTGTTCTGTCCCTGGGTACCTGGCAGCAGAGCCCAAGCCCAGCTGTCCACAACCTCCCTTCAGAGAGCTGCAGAGAGCAATGAGCTCTGCCCTGAGCCTCCTCTTCTGCAGGCTTCACACCCCCAGCTCCCTCAGCCTCTCCTCTTGGGGCTGTGCCCCAGGCCCCTCCACAGCCTTGCTGCCCTTCTTTGGCCACTTTCCAGCACCTCAACATCTTTCTTAAATTGAGGGGCCCAGAACTAGACACAGCACTCAAGGTGTGGCCTAACCAGTGCTGACTTCCCTGGTCCTGCTGGCCGCACTATTCCTGATCCATCCCAGGATGCCATTGGCCTTCTTGGCCACTTGGGCACACTGCTGGCTCATGTTCAGTCACTGTCAACCAGTCCCCCCAGGTCCCTCTCTGCCTGCCTGCTCTCCAGCCACTCTTTCCCCAGCCTGTAGGAATGCTTAGGGTTGTTGTGTCCAAAGTGCAGAACCTGGCACTTGGACTTATTAAACTCCTGGCATTGGACTGTGCCCATCTGCACAGCCTGTTCAGGTCTCTCTGCAGAGCCCTCCTATCCTCTAACAGACCCACACATGCTCCCAACTTGGTGTTGTCAGCAAACTTACTGAGGGTGGACTCAATCCCCTCATCCAGATAGCTAATGAAGCTATTAAACAGAACTGATCCCCAGGGCACACCAATATCAACTGGCTGCCAATTGCAATAGCATTAAAATATTTTATTAACAATTCATTTCTATTCATAAATTCAAGTGCAATAATCTCTTCCATTAAAAAAAAATAAAAAGGGAAAGGCAGCTTTGATGTTTTCAGACTCAAGTCACTGAGACTCTCTTCTTTGAGAGATGCCTTTATTTGTTCCAATTATTCTACAGCATTCTCCTCTCAACCAGATTTCACCAAGCATTTTCCAGAACTCCTCAGCATTAGTAAAACATTCTACAGTGCATACAACAAAATATAGGAAATGCCTGAATTTTAGGCATCTCATCTTGAACCTGACCTACCTCAAAAAGATCAGCAAGATTCTTCCCCTTTAAGAAGGTCTGCATCTGGCTTTTGAGCTCATCAGCTGCTAAACATCAGAGTATACAACTGTCCAGTATGTTTCACTGTGGCAGACACAGTGATAGATCTTGCCCAATGTCTCCAATACATTTCAAATTCTCTAGAAATCCTAATGCTAACTACTCCAACGTTACTATAAGAAGATCTAAATGCACTCCAAAGAGCTGTTCTCTTAATGAACTTCCCAGATTATAACCTCCCCAAGTCTCTGCTTGTCTTCTGATTTATCTGCCTGTTCATTTAACTAAGGTGCTAGAGTCAGGCATTGGGGAAAGGAGAAAGGTCCATCAATTGACATCACTGAGAGATGTTGCAAAGGCAGTATGTGATGCTTGGAAATCTAAAATGTCTCAATTACAAAGAGAATCTCACCTGTCCTGCATGTGATTCAGAACCTGGTCTACAACCAAATCCTCCATCAAAGTTCATACAGGACAAAACAAATTCTACTGCTTTCTCCACATCAATGGCATCCAGTCTCCCCTACAAGTCAGAAAAACAAAGGCTCTTTATATCCTGCCAAGCTCATTGATAGCAGTAATTTAGCAGCAGCAAAGAGAAGACTCCATACTTGCGCCAAGTAACTTACCAAAAGTGCAAGAGTTGCTGCAGCACAGAAGGAGAACCTTGTATCTATTTCTCCTAGAACGTGGAAGGGGGGACAAAACAGAAGAATTTTTATTAACAACAACAACAAGAAGACATTAAAATCACTACTGAAAATACAGGGGGAAAATATTTGAGGTTTTATAAATCAGCCACAAACTGTTGTCATGTGCCCTGTCTCCCAGTAATATTCCTTTTCCAGTACATGATCTCTCTCCTCAGTCATGAGGAAGTGTACATCACAGCTCAAGTGATCTGCATTTTTACTGCACGTGGAAGCAAACAACTCATTTGGAGAAGGTGCAGTCAGACCCCTGCCCACATCAACTCCAGCAGTGGTAACTTAATATTTAGAGTTGATCTCTAATGCTCTACTAGATAATTTCAGAGCAGTAGACACAAAAGCACTCTGACACCACTCTTCTTCTGCCTCAAAATTGGGTAAAACTAATTTCAGTTCTTAGAGGCAGACTGACCAAAGTTTTATGCTCCATATTCACACCTGGAAGCTAAACCACAAACACACACCCACAGCAGAATGATTGCTCAGCAAGCCCACACCAACGTAACTCCCACCATAGGAACTCTGCTTGGAAGTGAAAAGCAGAATCTGAACACAGCCACAAGCATTCATTTTCTGGTCTCTTCTTAAGAAATCCACCAGTTGAACCATATAAACCAAAAGTGGTGCTCTGTACTGGATCAGCTGTCACACTTCTTCCATTATGCTGTAACTGACTCTCAGAAATCACCTAAATCAGTTGTGCATTTAGTACTTCGTTTCAATACCTGGAACAAAAAGGATGCAGGGAAGGTGGGAGGTGTCCCAGCCTATGGCACAGGGGGGGTGGAACCAGATGATCTTTGAGGTCCCTTCCAACATAAACCATTCTATGATTCTTTGAAGTGTTTTAACACATAGCATTGCTCCCTTTACAGTAGCAAACATATACTGCCAGATCTTGATGCTGAATTTTACCAGAATCATAGAATCAGTCAAGGTTGGAAGAGACCACAAGGATCAGCCAGTTCCAACCCCCCTGCCATGCCCAGGGACACCCTACCCTAGAGCAGGCTGCCCACAGCCTCTGCCAGCCTGGCCAAAAACACCTCCAGGGATCTGGCCCCAAACACCTCCCTGCAGGGGCAACCCATTCCAGCCTCTCACCACTCTCATGCTCAACAACTTCCTCCTGACCTCCAGTCTGAATCTCCCCACCTGCAGCTTTTCTCCATTCCCCCTGGTCCTGTCACTACCTGATAGCCTAAAAACTCCCTTCCCAGTGTACAAGTGATATGCAATAGATTTTATTCAAATCTAAGTGTTGCGGGGAGATAAAACATTTTGAGAGTGACTAAATATTATGCTACTGCTTAAAAATACTATCTTTGTTCATATAAAGAATGTATGTGCAGAAACAAAGTCAGTAACAGAAATTCAGTGAATTGTAGAATGTCAGGGGCTGGAAGGGACCTCCAAAGCTCATCTGTTCTAGCCCCCCTGTCAGAGCAGGATCACCTAGAGATCATACAGGAATGCATCCAGATGGTTCTTGAATATCTCCAGAGAGGAAGAAGACTCCATAACCTCCCTGGGCAGCCTGTTCCAGTACTCTGTCATCCTCACAGGGAAAATATTCTGCCTCAGGTTCACATGGAACCTCCTGTGCCTCAATTTCCACCCATTGCCCCTTGTCCTGTCATTGGGCATCACCCAGCAGAGCCTGGCTCCAGCCTCCTAGCAGTCACCTTTTACATATTTATAAACCTTAGTCTCCTGTCCAAGCCCCAGCTCCTTCAGGCTCTCCTCATACAGAAGATTTTAAACTTCCTCAATAATTTTTGTGCTGGACTTTCTCATGCAGCTCCCTGTCCTTCTTGAACTGGGGTCCCAGAACTGGACACAATTCATGAGCACAAAATCATTTTTTTCTGATTCCTATATAGTGAAAAATCTTCTCCCAGCTGACATGTTGCTGACTGCCGTTAAATACCAAGCATGAAACATTCTTTATGGAACAGCTTATCCAGTACATAGAATCATAGAATGGTTTAGGATGGAAGTGACCTAACAAAGATCATCCAGTTCCAACCCCCCTGTGCCACAGACAGGAACACCTCCCACTAGATCAGGTCGCTCAAGACCTCATCCAGCCTGGCCTTGAACACCTCCAGGGAGGGAGCAGCCACAACTTCCCTGGGCAACCTGTGCCAGTGTCTCACCACCCTCACTCCAAACAACATCCTCCTAACATCCTGTCAACTACAGTCAAGTTACAAATGTCCAAAAGTTCTCTTCTTCTAAGAGCCAGACAATTTATTTTTAATACCAGAATGGAACTGAAGTTTAGAGTATTGATGAAATAATAAAACAAATCTGTCCTTCACAAAATCTCCCCTTACATACCTAAGTGTCCACATAAAATCTGTAAGAGAAAACAACATGCAAAGAAACAAGCTTACAGACTCGCACATGTCAACCTGGTCACTAAATTTTAATCTAAAAAAATTACCCCATTTGTCTCCAGCAAATGATCCATCTTCTTTTTGTAAGTTCTGTATATATTCAACAATTTTATTTACATCAACAACATGTAGACTGTCATATAGGGTAAGAATCTGGAGGGAGGAGAAAAAAAAAAAAAAGAGTCATAATCAAAGAGGTATAAACTGTTACAGTTTATTTGTTAAACCAAAAAGCATAGAATGGTTTAGGTTGGAAGGGACCTCAAAGATCATCCAGTTCCAACCCTCCTGTGCCATAGGCAGGGACACCTCCCACTAGATCAGGTCACTCAAGGACTCATCCAGTCTGATCCTGAACACCTCCAGCAAGGGAGCAGCCACAACCTCCCTGGGCAACCTGTGCCAGTGTCTGACCACCCTCACTGCAAACAACTTCCTCCTAACATCCACTTTCAATCTCCCCTCTCACACTTCAAACCCATTCCTCCTCGTCCTGTCATTACAAGACCTTGTCAGCAGCCCCTCCCCAGCCCTCCTGTAGGCCCCTTTCAGATACTGGAAGGGTCTGAAACTGGAAGGGTCAGATACTCCAGGGTCTCCTGGAAGCCTTCTCTTCTGCAGGCTGCAGAGCCCCAACTCTCAGCCTGTCTTCAGAGCAGAGCGCTGCTGCAGCCTTCTCAGCATCTTGATGGCCTCCTTTGGACTCTCTCCAATAGTTCCATGTCCTGCTTGTGCTGGGTGCTCCAGAGCTGCAGACAGTGCTGTAGGTGGGGTGTGAAGAGAGCAGAGGAAAGGGGCAGAATCCCCTCCCTTGCCCTGCTGCCCACAGCTTCTCTTGCTGCAGCCCAGCACACAGTTGCTGTCTGGGCTGCAAGCACACACTGTAGGCTAGTGGTCTGAAATGTTTGTGCTGACACTGAACAGAAGTTTTGTCAGAGCTCATATTGGCAAAATGATGAAACAGTAAGGTGGCTCAGGACTCCAGATGGGGTGTGAGGAGAGCAGTGTAAAGAGGGTGAATCCCCTCCCTTGGCCTGCTGGCCAAGCTGCTCTTGCTGCAGCCCAGGACATTAATACAAAATAGTAATTAAAATAATCCTGGATTTATAAAAGACTTCATTTAACTAACTGTGAACACCATTTGGTTAAGGTTTATCAGAACAAAATTGCATTTGCTGCCTTTCATCTACCTGTCTGAAAACCTCAAAGGCATGCTCGGATGGGCAATTTGGATTCTCAGATTGGCAACTGAAGCTGAACTCTCTCTCATGCCTTGTTGCTTTCCAACTTCCAGCTCTCCTTTCAAACGCATAATCCAATCTCTGTGGATTTACATTAGCATTATGTACAACAGAGATTTGATTATGGCTAATTTTGTAATGGGATAATGACATCCTAGACGTAAGGAAACTGCAGCTTGTGCACTGCTGCTAGCTGGGTGTGTGCAAATGTAAGTTGAGCAGCTAATGCCTCTTGCAGTCTTGAGCCTGCTGCCAATGATTAGTTTGAAATGATAAGATTATTTACATTCAATTTGTAAATGTAATGAGCAGAAGTAAATTGCAATGGTGGAAGCATAAATGATTAGACACAAGCTCAATAAATTCTGAAGAAAGCCAAAGGTCATAGCAAGGAATAGAGTTTTCTGAGCCAGCACCAATTTGAATCAGTAAACCCATATGACAAAACATCATGTAAAAGCAACAATACTCCTTTTGAGCCCCAGCTGGCTTTGTGTTTTCACTCCTAAGTTGCATAACCTATAAAGAAAGCAATTAAGTTGAAACTATGCAATATTACAGTGCCAATTCTGAAAAAAACCACCAGCTGTGGCTTTGAACACCTAGAGTTGGAGTTAGCTGGAATCTTTCAATTGTCAGATTACATTTCTGTCTTGAGAAACATGAAAAGAATGTGCAGCTGCAAGACGAAAAATATACAAGCTCCTCAAATAGCAAATCTGCACAAATTGTTGTTAATTGTGATCAAAGGAAAATGTAACGTGAGCATTCAAACATTCTGGGTAGGAAGACAGGGCTAAATGGGGTTTGTTCACTATGACATGCTGTTTAAATTTACCACAAAAAAAAACTTCACATCAGCACTTCTCAGCTTTGCACATTTAGAGCTGCAAGCAGTTAACGTGAAAACCTCTCCTAGCACCATCAAGCATTCATCAAAGAACTAACATCTCTAATATACAAAAGTAAAGAACCTTAAACTGCACCCTCTCCTCCTGCTTACAAAGGTTAAGAATTTATGAAAGGTGCTTGACTGGGCAGTTTGGAAAAGCTCACAGCCTAAAGAAACTTCAGTTTTATGGCTCTAGTAAAAACTGTCACTAAGTATTTCAAGGTGACTGCTACAAAATTTATCAAGAATACAGCCACCACTAAAGGACCACTGAAAGGAGACCAGAAAAGAGACCTGGTGTCCTCTCATTGGTAATTGGAGACAGAGTAAGGGGTAAATGGCCTCAAGCTGAGGCTGGAAAGGTTTAGATTAGATATAAGGAAAAAAAAAATTCATGGAGAGTGGTCAGGGATCAGAACGAGCTACTTGGGGAGGTGGTGGAGTCACCAACCCTGGATGTGTTTAAGGGTCGTTTGGATGTGGTGCTTGGGGATATGGTTTAAGGTGAATCTTGTAGAGTAGGGTTCTAGGTTGGACTTGGTGATCTGAGGTCTTTTCCAACCTGGACATTTCTGTGATTCTATCATTTTTTTAGGAAACAATACAGCTAAATTCTAAAGTTTTGCCCCTTAGAGTCCATCTGACCTCACCTGGTTCCTAAACCTGCAGTCACAAAAAAAAAAAAATGACCCCGTTGTATTTACCTGGACAGCACTGAGGGTATACAGGAGATGAGGATCATGCCCTGTGCTGGCACTTATCCCACCACATTCATGTTGACAGGATTTGATGAACGCCAGAATTTCCTCTTTGTTCATCCGGTGCAGCTGCCCCATGAGGTCCATTGCTGTCAGGCCCCAGTAGATACCACTCATCCTCAGATACTCCGACATGCAGTACTCCTAGGGAGGGCATGCTTCAGTTCTTAATCACATCAGCAACCAGCAGACAGTTAGCATTTACAAACAGCTTGCAGTATGTCAGCCACCTTCCACTCCACTGACGACTTAGTTATCAGGCTCTCTACACACCATGCTTATCTGTAGCACACCTGTGAGTGCCTGCAGGTAGCCATGTGTATATCCACACAGACTACATTCCCTTCTCCCCGTTTTCTAGTTCAGAGTATCAAGCTCAATGTCAAATTAAACACATCCAAGCAGTTAGGCAGCAATTCACTTCAGATCACTTTATCTCGACACCCAAATTACCACCCACATCACAGAAACAAGCCTGACATTTAAGGAGCCTTACTTCCAAGTGCCAAAACTGCCACAATCTGAAGTTGCAGCACAAAGTGACACTTCATATTGAATTTTCTTACAGCAGTTACATCACCTACACCACCCATAAACATGGGTAAACATGAAGCCTTGAGTGACCTGTTCTAGTGAGAGGTGTCCCTGCCTATGGCACAGGGGGGTTGGAATTGGATGATCTTTGAGGTCCCTTCCAACCTAAACCATTCTATGATTATTTTCTGTATGCAGCATTTTTTAAGCACAACTATCATAAGCAACAGTGCTTTTGTGGATGGTAAAGGTAACTGCCATAAGCAGTCACTGACATTTTTCACCAGCTGGAATACCACTATGGGCTAGATCTGGTGACCTGTGGCTATAAAACTGCAGCTCATTAAAGTGTTTATCAAGTCTACAGGTTGCCCAGGAAGGTAGCTGAGGCCCCATCCCTGAAGATATTCAAAGTGAAACTTGACAGAGCTCTGGGCAACCTGATCTAGTTGAGGATGTCCCTGCTGACTCAGGGGGATTGGACTAGATGACTTGTGGAGGTCCCTTCCAACCCAAACCGTTCTGTGATGCTAGAAAGTACAAAACGGTGCTGCAGTGAGATTCAGTTGCTGTCCCATCAGAGAGCAATGTGTAAATCCAGCTCTACTCCTGGTGCATTCCAGAGGATGAAGAAGCAACAAGCAGTTAGTTTCTCAGGTCTCAGAGCTAAACTGATTATCTTCAAGTTTGTACTCAGATAATACATGCCGAAACTCATCACGGACCTAGAGAAACTAACAAAGCCACCTTTGGATCGCAGGGCAAGAAATGATTAGCTTGTGAACGTGCATCTAGCCCTGAGCCTCAAGATGGTTTAGCAGATGATTTTGGCAGGAGAAAGCACTAACTGGTCATATACATCACAGAAAAGCTCATACCACCCAAGTAGCTGTTATGTCAACTGGCTAGTGTAAGCCTGCCCAGATAATTGCCCCTCTTTCTTCCCCTAGATGGCTGCTGACTCTTTAGTCGTCCATACAAAATGACAGAAATTCTTGTACGCAGCTACTATTACAGAAACATCCAGGGCCAGGGATATAAAGCCACATGCAAATAAGAGCCACGTGGTTCTGCCGGGGAAAGAAAGGGCACTGCAATTAAATAACGAGCTCAGATTCTTCCCTTCTGAACACGGTGATCAGCTCAATGATTAAAGACATACTCTGACACACAGGCATAAGCAGGGGTGAATATTACTCTGAATTAAACAAGAGCTGTACAGAAACAAAGTGGTACCTACATAATCATCTTTCTTCGTCCCATAGGAAGCGATATATTCCGCATGCTTCTCCGAAAGCAACGTGCTCGGAGCGTCGGCTTTTATTACGACATCCTTCTGCGGTGTCCCCTGTAAAAATAAAATAAAATAAAATAAAATACCCGAGCAAAACGTTATCGGTACCGTCACCTCCACAAGCTCCAGCACCTACAGACAACGTGGTCAAGGCCGGCGACACAAACAGCGTTTTGGCGGTCGCCAACACGGGGCAGATCTCCTCTCTCCCATCGCCGCTCGTGGAGCGGACAAAGGATGCGAAGGGATCCTTCCGCTTCCCGGAAGCAAACGGAGCAGCCGGAAGAGCTCCGCGCAGCGCGGGGGAGGCCCCAGCCCTCGCCGCAAGGGCCCCGGGCGGGCTCCGACCACGAGTCCCCAGGCCCGGGGCTGGCGCCGGCGCTCCCCCGCGGCACCCTCGGGTGCCCTACCCTCGCCGGTCCCGGCCCGGGCGGGCAGGCGGTAGCGACACTGCCGCATCCGCTCATCAAACGGAGCGGAGAGAGCCACAGCCTGAGTACTCAGCCCGCCGCTGCTCCTGACCTGCCGAGCAGGCCTGCGCGGCTACCTGCCGCCGGCGTCTCCCCGCAAGCAAAAGGGCGAGTTCCGCCGGTGCGGGCCATGCCCTTTCCCCGGCGCGGACAGCGCTACCTACCATGTTGGCCTCCACCACCGGAAAGAGCATCACGCTGCGGGGCGGAGCAGGAAGCAGCCCTTGGCGGGGCCTCGCTATAGCTGTCCCGCAGCTGCCGGCGGCCTCGGCTCGGGCAGCCTAGCGTCGTCTTGGGGGCTTTGGTGTACCCTACGCGGGGACCTTCTCCACCGGCTGCAGTTGCCGGTGCAGTCCAGCATCGTCTTGGGGGCTTTGGTATACCATATGTGAGGATCCTCCACCGGCTGCAGTTGCCGGTGCAGTCCAGCATCGTCTTGGGGGCTTTGGTATACCATATGTGAGGATCCTCCACCGGCTGCAGTTGCCGGTGCAGTCCAGCATCGTCTTGGGGGCCTTGGTGTACCATACGCGAGGATCCTCCGCCGGCTGCAGTTGTCACTGCAGTCCAAACATCGTCTTGGGGACCTTGCTGTACCATAGGCAAGGACTCTCCACCGGCTGCAGTTGTCAGTGCAGTCCAGCATCGTCTTGGGGACCTTGCTGTACCATACACGAGGACTCTCCACCGGCTGCTGGTGCCGGTGCAGTCCCGCATCGGCGTGGGGGC
>VWZI01013277.1:0-31269 GCA_013396835.1 Psilopogon haemacephalus | reverse complement strand
CTATCCTATCCTATCCTATCCTATCCTATCCTATCCTATCCTATCCTATCCTATCCTATCCTATCCTATCCTATCCTATCCTATCCTATCCTATCCTATCCTATCCTATCCTATCCTATCCTATCCTATCCTATCCTATCCTATCCTATCCTATCCTATCCTATCCTATCCTATCCTATCCTATCCTATCCTATCCTATCCTATCCTATCCTATCCTATCCTATCCTATCCTATCCTATCCTATCCTATCCTATCCTATCCTATCCTATCCTATCCTATCCTATCCTATCCTATCCTATCCTATCCTATCCTATCCTATCCTATCCTATCCTATCCTATCCTATCCTATCCTATCCTATCCTATCCTATCCTATCCTATCCTATCCTATCCTATCCTATCCTATCCTATCCTATCCTATCCTATCCTATCCTATCCTATCCTATCCTATCCTATCCTATCCTATCCTATCCTATCCTATCCTATCCTATCCTATCCTATCCTATCCTATCCTATCCTATCCTATCCTATCCTATCCTATCCTATCCTATCCTATCCTATCCTATCCTATCCTATCCTATCCTATCCTATCCTATCCTATCCTATCCTATCCTATCCTATCCTATCCTATCCTATCCTATCCTATCCTATCCTATCCTATCCTATCCCTATTCTATTCCTATTCTACTCTACTTTGTTCTGTTCTGTTCTGTTCTATTCTATTCTATTCTATTCTATTCTATCTGTCCTAGATCAGCACAGGAATGGAAACCTCTGGCTTCTTCTGATCCTGGGTAGAAACCATTTGCTTGTTTCAGAACATCAATTCTGTCCAGTTAAAGCGTTGTCAAAGACTGTATTTTAGATGCTATTTTTTTTCCCCCAAAGCATGATAAGATGGTTTAGGACCAAGCACTTTTCCTAGCTGGGTTAATAAGTACAGTTGTTGGGCAAAGGACATGTTAACAAATCTGTTCCAGCACCTTGTTTTTTTTTCCGGAGTTCACTCAGTCCTCTGTGCCAAATCTCTTCATGTGCTGTGTTCCATTTCCTAAACTGTAGCTGTGTCTTTGCTTGGGAATTCCACAGAACTTGTGGCTGTGACAGTCCCAGGCTGAGAATAAGAAGTGGAAGCCATGAGACAGAAGAACAGACACTGAAGATTAATCTGGGGGAAAGTGATGGTTCAGCAGTTCCCTGCCACCCCACACTTCTTGAAATAACCCAGGCTCGACTCAGCCAGGCTGAAAGTTAATAAATGAAGCTTCATATTCCAGCTTTGCACAATAGACAAGCAGATATTTATGATATATTACAGATATTTACAGATACATGCAACAGAAAGATAATACAGAAGCACCACAGCCCTCCCACACATCAGAGTCCCCAGGAGGGGTTCCCAACTGCCCTACCACCTTCCCCCCACCCACCACTCTTACCCCAGAATCTGCCTTACGTATCAGGTGAATTAGGAGGATCAGCAAGGGGAGGGTTAGAAGCAGAATTGATTAGTTGGGGTACACAAATCCAGCTAGAAGGCAGGGAGAGGGAGATGCAGCAGCCAGAGTGGCTCAAACAGCTCTCTCTAAATCTTATGTTTTGACTCTTACTCATATACATCTTGGCAAGCCTATGAGTGGAGTAGACAGGATTTTGTTTTCCTTTCTCAGCCTATAATTTAATTTCTCATTAAAATCCTCCAATGAGCCTCAAACCAGCAGGGGGGAACAGCTACTAACAGTGTGAGAGGAGCGCTCTTGTTATTCACTGTGTCTTGTGGCTGGGAAAGTGGAGAGCATCGTGCTTCCCCAGATATGTGGCTAATTAGGAACAGGAAATGCAATTAAAAAAAAACAACAAAAAAAACCAGCCTAAAACCCCAGAGTCAGGAAAATTTGGCTTCTCTGGGATTTAAAAATGGGATACAGGGTAAGTTGTATTCATCCCCTCCTTGGCTTTTCTGGCTGAAACAGGACAAACGAGAAAGGCTCCTACTGCCACCATGGAAGATAATTCAGAGGAGGTTGCCATTTGATGTGATTTATTCCACAAGAGAGGAATCATAAGTGTGCTTTTTTTGTTAGAACTGCAGTGTGGCTGTGTGTTGGTGCATGATCTCATAACAAAATTACGTCTGAGTCTCTCCAAGAGGATAAAAGCCCTGAATGCCTGTAAGCTGGGCACAAGACTTCCCGGCAGAGCTGTTTTTATACTCTTGTCAGCTTCTTGACTCGATCGACTGCTTCTGCATGCTTGTGTCCTGCAGTAATGCCTTATATTAGTAGGCTCAGCAGGCTTGTTTCTGTGTGAAGAACATTTCATGGGACTTAGAATGCAGCTAAAAAAGCAGCAGGTTTAAGTGAAACTCAGTTCACTGCTAATAAGCAGCTCTGATTTTCAAACATCCTTTTGTAGCTTGTGTGCTACGTTTTTGTGTTTTCCTACCCCCTACCCAGAAGGGCAGGAGCATCAAAATCTTCCTATGGTTTTTGTTAGAAACATCACTTGGGATGAATCTCCTTCTACTGCACACTTTGTGTGCAGTTCTGGAGCCCCCAGCACAAGAAGGACATTGAACTGCTGGAGAGAGGCCAGAGGAGGCCACGAAGATGATCAGAGGGCTGCAGCAGCTCTGCTATGGGGACAGGCTGAAAGAGTTGGGGCTTTTCAGCCTGGAGAAGAGAAGGTTTCGAGGAGACGTTATAGCAGCCTACCAGTATCTGAGGGGGGCCTACAGGAGGGCTGGGGAGGGACTGTTCACAAGGTCTTGTAATGACAGGACGAGGGGGAATGGGTTCAAACTGGCAGAGGGGAGATTTAAATGGGATATTAGGAGAAAGTTCTTAACAGTGAGGGTGGTGAGACACTGGAACAGGTTGCCCAGGGAGGTTGTGGCTGCTCCCTCCCTGGATGTGTTCAAGGCCAGGTTGGATGAGGTCTTGAGTGACCTGATCTAGTGGGAGGTGTCCCTGCCTATGGCACAGTGGGGTTGGAACTGGCTGAGCTTTGAGGTCTCTTCCAACCTAAACCATTCCCTGATACTATGTTCTAGTGGGAGGTGTCCCTGCCTATGGCACAGGGGGTTGGAACTGGCTGATCTTTGAGGTCTCTTCCAACCTAAACCATTCTATGATTCTATGATTCTATGTTTTCCTTTCTCAGCCTATAATCTAACTTCTCTTTATTGAAATGTTCCAATTAACCTCAAACCAGCAGAAGGAGACATTGCTGTTGCTGAGGCATGTTATAAGAATGCTCTTCATTTCTTGATCATACCTGTTCACTATAGCAAGGGGAAGCAGCACCTGTCCATACAGCCCCAATACCTTTCTAATAAAAATAAAAGCCTCACAAGTTTTCTAGCTACATCTAATTGCTGCCCAGACACCAAGGAAGAACCCTAAATAGGTTAGTAGTTATTAAAATAGAAATAGCATTTGATTAGGGTTGGGTAGTGTGTTGCTGGCTGAATGCCATGCTGGCTGGTGTACATCTGTGTGCAGCAGTGTCTGTTCAGGGCCTTCTGTTACTGTGCTATATTGGGATTTACTGACAGAGCCTTTGACAGAGCTGCAAACTCGTGTAGGAGCACAGTAGGATTACAGTCACTTGGCTCCTCTGCTTCTCTGCTTCTCCATAGCATTTGCCTAAGGACAGCAGGAAATCCTGGGAGGTAGCTGGGTGTGAGAGTTCAGGTGATGGTTAATGCTTTGCAGTAAATCAGAGAATCAGAATCAGTCAGGGTTGGAAGGGAGCACAAGGATCAGCCAGTCCCAACCCCCCTGCCATGCCCAGGGACACCCTACCCTAGAGCAGGCTGCACACAGCCTCTGTCAGCCTGGCTGCAAACACCTCCCTGCAGGGGCAACCCATTCCAGCCTCTCACCACCTTCATGTTGAACAACTTCTTCCTAACAGCCAGTCTGAGTATCTCCCCATTTTTAGCTTGGTTCCATTCCCCCCAGTCCTGTCAGTCTCTGATAGCCTCAAAAACCCCCTCTGCTTTCTTGTAAGCCCCCTTAAGATACTGAAAAGCCACCAGAACGTCTCCTGGCAGCCTTCTCTTCTCCAGCCTGCACAGCCCCAACTCTTTCAGGCTGTGCTCACAGCAGAGCTGCTGCAGCCCTCTGAACATCCTCGTGGCCCTTCTCTGGACAGCTTCCAGCACCTCCATACTCCTCTTGTATTGTGGGCTCCAGCACTGGATGCAGTACTCCAGGTGGGGTCTCACCAGTGTGGAGCAGAGGGGCAGGATCCCTTCCCTGGCCCTGCTGCCCACACTGCTCCTGCTGCAGCCCAGGCTCTGGTTGCTCTCTGGGCTGTCAGAGCACACTGACACCTCACACTGGGCTTCTCCTCCACCAGCACGCCCAGGTCATCAGTCTACATCCTCATGATATTCTCTACTTGGTTATGCTGAGTATCTCTTTGGGTAGACATTGAACATTGCTGTGAAGTTGTGTAACACCAGAATGGGAAAATGCTCTGTGACTTCATAGCACAGGCATCATTTGTGATGCTGGGAGATTGTTCTTCTTTGTCCATGTCTACTGCACCGTGACAGGCCATTTAAAAATGTGATTTTTTTTTTTGGCTGTTCCTGCATGGAGTTTCAAGCCTTGGAAGATTATCATAGGAATGCACGCACAAGTGGATGTGTTTCTCATTAGGGAGTTATTCAATTGTTTCTTTTGGTCATCCCACAGAGAAAGGAAGTTTTGTACTGCTCAGGATCATAGGATCGTAGAATCATGGAGTGGTTTAGGTTGGAAGGGGGAATGGGTTTGAACTGGCAGAGGGGAGATTTAAATGGGACATTAGGAGGAAGTTGTTTGCAGTGAGGGTGGTGAGACACTGGCACAGGTTGCCCAGGGAGGCTGTGGCTGCTCCCTCCCTGGAGGTGTTCAAGGCCAGGTTGGATGAGGCCTTGAGCGACCTGATCTAGTGGGAGGTGTCCCTGCCTGTGGCACAGGGGAGTTGGAACTGGCTGAGCTTTGAGGTCCCTTCCTAGTTAAACCATTCTATGATTCTATGTTCTAGTGGGAGGTGTCCCTGCCTATGGCACAGGGGGGCTGGAACTGGCTGAGCTTTGAACTCCCTTCCAATCTAAACCATTCCATGATTCTATGATTTTCAGTTAGCAAATTGTGGGCCATTTCTTTGGCTGAGTTGACTTCCATCAGATCCAGTGACATTCAGGTGCAGACATTTCCTTTTCTGCTTATTCACTGCAGGTTAGTGCAAGCTGATAAGAACCGTTCACGCTATCAGCCCTGGTTGCAGTAGGTGGGCCAGGCACTGCCTGATAACTTCCCATGCTCAGAGGCTGCCTGCTTTGTGAATTTCCATTCTCACTCGATGACTCCCTGACACTCAGCTGCATTTAAACATTTATTTAAATAGTATTATTGCATACCTGTGCTAGCTGGGGTAAGGAGCTAACAACGCAGAGCTCCGCAGTGAATCCCTCGCACAGGCAGCTTGCTGAAGTGATGCAGCTACAGTGACATGGACAGGGATGAAGAAAACTACTATGGAAAACATGGTAATTTACCTGCTTGCTTAGGAAAATTCTATAGAGCCTAATCTATATCTCATTTATTTCTGCTGTGTTATTTCAGTGACTTTAATGGGCCTGGATGCAGTCCTAAATGTTCTTTCTTCAGTTATTAACAGTGTCTTAGCTTTTTGTTTCTGTTGTTGGTTTTGTTTTTTTTTTTTTTCCCCAGCTTGACACCTACAAGTTTATGTAAATTGCAGATCAAAGGTAAACTTTTTACATATATATTAAAAAAAAAAAAAATATATATATTTTAGGTAAGTAGTTTAGATTTGCTTTTAAAAATCATTCCAGTGGTGAAGTGCAACACTTAAAACTTGCCTGCACTTTGGAGTCAGTACAAGTTCATGCAAGTTGCAGATCAGAGGTGAACTTTATACATGTATAAAGTGAGATTTTGTTTTAGGTAAGTAGCTTAGATTTGCTTTAAAAAATTATTAGAGCGGTGAAGTGCAGCACTTAAAAAACTTGCACACACTTTGGAGTCAGAATTGGGAAATGAGGCATCTTGTGAAATGCTTCTTGGAACGGTAAGTCAACGTACACAGCTAAAGCTTTCTGTTCTAAAGCAGCCTGTGCAGTGGATCCACCTCACCTGCAAAGAGTGGAGATCTCAGTTTTCAGTCTTAGCATAGAAATGATTGCTTTGCTTTCTCCCTTGTGCCTATCAAACTCCTAAAGCTTGCTTTCTGCATGTGCTTGGGCTAGTTTAGAAGGAGCTTTGCTTTTGCTAGGAGCCATATAAACACTAATAACACAAATAATTTGCATTTTAGTTCCAGAGGGTCCTAATTTTTAAGCAACAGTGGTAATTCAATAGGGAATTTGATACCTAATTTAGAAAATTTGAGAATAATGCTGTTGTGCCATGAAACTCTGACAGTTGGTAAGGAATGGTAACCTTCCAGTATCGGAAGGGGGGCTACAGGAAGGCTGGGGAGGGACTATTCACAAAGTCTTGTAATGACAGGACGAGGGGGAATGGGTTCAAACTGGCAGAGGGGAGATTTAAACAGGATGTTAGGAGGAAGTTCTTCACAGTGATGGTGGCAAGACACTGGAATGGGTTGCCCAGGGAGGTTGTGGCTGCTCCCTCCCTGGATGTGTTTAAGACCAAGCTGGATGAAGTCTTGAGCGATCTGTTCTAGTGGGAGGTGTCCCTGCCTATGGCACAGGGGGGTTGGATCTGGCTGATCTTTGAGGTCATTTCCAACCTAAACCATTCCCTGATACTATGTTCTAGTGGGAGGTGTCCCTGCCTATGGCACAAGGAGGTTGGAACTGGCTGAGCTTTGAGGTCTCTTCCAACCTAAACCATTCTATGATTCTATGAGTACTCCAGTGATGCTCATGGCTACTTCTGCCAGTGATTTTTAGTGTATTTTTAACTTAGGATAGAGTTTCCTTTTCCTGGATAAGCTACCACACTGTAATGGATTTGTGTCTAGAGCAGAGTGAAGGTCTGAGCAGTGTGGTCAGGAAGCAGCCTGGAGGCTGGTAGTGAGGATCAGCACTTGGAAGGGGTTTGCAGGGCTGCAGTAATTTCACAGCTGTTAATGAGTGTTACTATCTCACAGCATCCCTTCTCTTGTCTGATGGAGGTGAAAGTCTCCATTTCAATCAGAGCTTGCTTGCTGGAGTTCTTTGCTTTTGTTTCTTTGCCTGCTAGTTAGTGGATGTTAGTCTTCATTGTAGCAGAATTGTGGAGTTCACCTACTACACCTGAATATGTTCACCTTCTGCCATTTGGTGTGCATTTCCTTGGTTCCATTCAGAAGTACACAAGTGCGACATAAATAACAAAGCTTGAGCTATGGATTGACACTCTGGTAGTAGTGATCTTGTGGAAAGGAGGACACTTGGGGAAGCTCATTACCTTGGGGAAGCTCAGGAGATTACTCATCTCAGCAGGCTTTCTCAGTACAACATGGGTGGACTGCGAGCAGAAGAGAAGTCCATGGCTTCCCTGCTGAAAATTTGCCCTGTTTCTGGTTGCCATACTAAGGAGATCAGAAATCTCTTTCTGTCTGGGAAGCAGTGCATACTGTGTAGGAAAAGACACTGGAAGACTGGAACAGGTTGCCCGGGGAGCCTGTGGATGTCCCTTCCATGAGCCAGGTTGGATGGGGTCTTGAGCAGCCTCTTCTAGTGGGAAGTGTCCCTGCCCATGGCAAGGGTGTTCGCAACTGGGTGATCTTTGAGATCCCCTCTGACCCAAATCATTCTAGGAGTCTCTGATTCCATTTGTGGTGAATATCCTTGTGCAGTTGTGTCCCTTCCTTTTCCAGTGATTGGTGAGGTGGACCTGAAAACCTTGGATGAAGGGCAAATAAAGTTCTGTTGTCTGCTGTGTTTGCTTTACTGGGCTGTATGCGTTTTGATAAGGTTTTCCTGCTATGAACCAGGAACAAAGTCTGGCATTTAGTCAGTAAGTAAATGCTGCTTTTGAGAAGTTGCTGAATTCTTCTCTAATTGAAGAATTTTACCTTTTTTTTTTTTTTTTTTCCTTTTCCTGTGGGTGAGGCAAAGCCTAGGTTGGTCACACCCTTTAATGCAAGCGATGTTCTGAGGGTGAGAAAAAGCCTCTCAACCAGTAAGTTGCGTTGTAGCATTGACACGTGAACGGAGAAGGAATTTTTCCTTGCACAAACTTTGCTTCAGCAATTCTCCATAGGAAAAGAAAAAAGAAAAAAACCACCCTGAAACGGAACAGATCACTGCAAAAAGTAAAAGCAGAGTCCTGGTTTGCTGAATGAAGGGCTCCTTCCTGCTCTTCGTACAGTAGCTTGAGACTTGAAAACTGAAATCCTATTGGAAATTTTTGTTACTTGTTTGCAAGTGAAATCACTCTGTTAATTCCTCTTGCTCAAGTCCACGTTTGAGGCACAGCTTGGTGGGTGTCGGTCACTTGGTGGTTTCTTAATACAGTTTGCTCATGTGTAAAGTGAATCAACCAGAACTGTGCTAAGCAGGGCAGCCATGTGGGAAAAAAAAATGTGTGGTCTTTGACTCCTTCCATCTGCACACTCGGGCCAGATGTTACTGCCTGTTTCTCTGAGGGCCCTGACTTTGCCTTCGAGTGGTTCATATGAAGCAACAACCCTGTTCAAGGGTGTGCTGTAGCTTTCAGACCTGCTCTGCTTCTGCCACTGCAGTGCGCGGTGGCTGCGTCCACCTGGGGGTTAAGAGAAGCTTCTTCTGCCTGCTTTGTGATGCTGTACCTCACCCCTGGCATTGGAGAAGCCACTGCAGTTACACTACCTGTGCAGGGTAGTGTAGGGCGAGGCCAGCACTAAATTTCTGCAGTCTCCAGCCCTGTGTTGTCATCTGATAAGCCTTACATGCAAGAAGGGCAAACTCACAGCTCAGTGTCTGTAAAGTCCTTTAAGCAAAGCAGTGGAAAGTACAAATCACTCCATGGGGCTGTGAGTACAGAGTTAAGTGCAGGCATGACTAAAGTGTTCTCGTAGAGACAAATTGGAAGGACTTAGCTCCAGAGAAGAGGGTTCACTGCTGCCAAACAGACTTAGCAGGCTCAACAGCAGCTTTCTGCTGTCAACACTGTGCACAGGGCTAGTGATAGGATGGGCACTACAGGTGATTCATCACTAGGTGCTCCCAAGTTTCTAAGCTAGAAGGAAAAAAAGCTTTAAGCCCTTCTGCAAAAAGCTGGGTGAATTGTATTGGTGCCATAGTGATAACGTTGCCTGCACAAAGGGTTTTTGGCAGAACCGATGAAGCAGGAATATGTGGAAGACCTTCTTCAAAGACTGCCTTTAGCACTCCCCTGCCTTTAGTTTGCGATTCTAAATGAGGACCTATTTTTATACTGTTTTATTTTGAATGCAGGTGAACCAAGGAAATTTGACCCAAAGTTCAGAGGACCTATTCACAACAGGTAAATACCTTAACTTATTCTATGCCATCCTTTTGATTTTGCAGTGAACAGGGGACACACAATTTTGTTAACAAATCTTGGGTATTTGATGCTGAGAGAGTTGGGGGTTTGCAGCCTGGAGAAGAGAAGGCTTCGAGGAGACCTTAGAGTAACCTTCCAGTATCTGAAGGGGGCTACAAGAAGGCTGAGGAGGGACTGTTCACAAGGTCTTGTAATGACAGGATGAGGGGGAATGGGTTCAAACTGGCAGAAAGGAGATTTAAATGGGATGTTAGGAAGAAATTCTTCACAGTGAGGGTGGTGAGACACTGGCACAGGTTGCCCAGGGAGGTTGTGGCTGCTCCCTCCCTGGATGTGTTTAAGGCCAAGCTGGATGAAGTCTTGAGCGACCTGATCTAGTGGGAGGTGTCCCTGCCTATGGCACAGGGGGGTTGGAACTGGATGGTGTTTGAGGTCTCTTCCAACCTAAACCATTCTGTGATTCTATGCTGCAGCTCTTTGAAATCCAGAATCCAGTCCTTGCCACTCTTGAGGATTGCTGGGGCATATTTAGCTGTCTACTCTTAAGTACTTTCCATTTGAATGCCAGTTCTGTATGCCTGATAGCCTTGTACCTGCTGTTGTACCTGATACAAGGAGGACCATGGGAGGTGATGCTGCATTCTGGGGTGCCACAGCCATGGGCTACAGGTTCTCCTCTTCCCATACAGCACAGAGCTGTGGCACACTCTGTGCTCTGCTCCCGTGGCCACCTCATCCAGTGGGAGGCTGTCAGGTAGTGACAGGACTAGGGGGAATGGAGCAAAGCTGGAGGTGGGGAGATTCAGATTGGAGGTGAGGAGGAAGTTGTTGAGCATGAGAGTGGTGAGAGGCTGGAATGGGTTGCCCCTGCAGGGAGGTGTTTGGGGCCAGATCCCTGGAGGTGTTTGGGGCCAGGCTGGCAGAGGCTGTGGGCAGCCTGCTCTAGGGTAGGGTGTCCCTGGGCATGGCAGGGGGGTTGGAACTGGCTGATCCTTATGGTCCCTTCCAATCCTGACTGATTCTATGATTCTATGGTATGCTGGCAGAACTTCTCTTGGTTTTACTGGTACTTTGTCATAGGATTGGTGGAAAGAGGTTTTGTACCATGGCTTGCTGTAGGTGCTGTGGCAGTTTCTGCAGCTCCAGGCATACACATGTGCTGTTGTAGTTGTACATCCCTGGCAGCTCCATAACTGCACACACAGTGAGTTCTGTAATGCTTCAGGGATGTGGTGGTGTTGGGAACATGAGAAAGAAGGATCAGTTGCCTAAGCATTAAGGGTCTGACTTCATTGTACAGGGCAGTGATAGCTGCACTGATGCTTGCTGAGCATGCTTTGCACTTGACTTCAGATTCCACACACTCTTTCTGCAAGAGTCCCAAGTGACTTTGTTCAATACCTTTTTTGATGACCTGGATGAGGGCATTGAGTGCACCCTCAGTGAGTTCCTGATGATACAAAACTGGGGGAGGTGACTGACAGCAATCATCCTGTACTGCCATCCAACAAGATCTGGACAGGCTGAGTGCTGGATGAAGGTGAACCACATGGAGTTATGGCAGAAATAACAACAGGCACCAGTACAGGTTGGGGCTGCCCTGCTGGAAAGCAGCTCTGCAGAGAGAGACCTCAGAGTGCTGGTGAACCACAAGTTCTGGATGGGCCAGCAGTGTGCCTTTGTGGCATCCTGGGCTGCATCAGGAAGAGTGTGTCCAGCAGGTCTGGGGAGCTTCTTCTCCCCCTCTACTCTGCTCTAGAGAGACTACACCTGCAATATTTTGTCCAGTTTTGGGCTCCCCAGTTCAGGAGAGACAGGGACCTGGAAGGAATCCAGCAGAGAGCCACAAGGATGACTGGGGGAGAGACTGGGAGCCCTGGGGCTGTTTAGTCTGGAGAGGAGAGAACACTGAGAGGAGATATGATCATTGTGGACAGATATCTGAGGGGTGGGAGTCAAGTGGCTGTGACCAATCTGGTTTTGATGGTCAGCAGCAATAAGACAAGGAACAGCAGCTACAAACTGGAACAGAGAAGGTTTCAGCTTACCTTAAGGAGAAGCTTCTGTACAGTGAGGGTGACAGAGGCCTGGAACAGGCTGCCCAGAGAGGTTGTGGAGTCTCCTTCTCTGGAGACTTTCCAAATCCACCTGGATGCATTCCTTTGTGAACTACCCTAGGGGATCCTGCCTTGGCCCAGCTGGCCACAACCTCCCTGCAGGGAGCTGCAGAGAGCAATGAGCTCTGCCCTCAGCCTCCTCTTCTGCAGGCTGCACACCCCCAGCTCCCTCAGCCTCTCCTCTTGGGGCTGTGCTCCAGGCCCCTCCCCAGCCTTGCTGCCCTTCTCTCAGCACCTTCCAGCACCTCAACATCTCTCTGCAATGGAGGCAACCAGGACTGGACACAGGACTCAAGGAGTGGCCTGACCAGTGCCAAGTAAAGCTTTTGCTTCTCGAGGAAAAAGGGGCTTCAGAGCTGTTCATGGCATTGTATGGTGTAGGGTAACACCTTAACACACCCTGCCTTAGGGAAGGCTGAGAGCACAAGCTGTTAGTCAGGCAGGGAGGAGGAGCTCAGAATTGAGTACCTTAGTGGCCATGCCCCTGTCAGCAAAGCTGAAAGTAGTAACCTGAAAGTCAGAGAGTGAAGGTCCTGAGCCTGGCTTTGCCCTGTGGTTGCACAGAGCCCTGCTGAAGCCTGGCAGTGGCTGCTGGTGTAGTGAGTGCTATATAACTAACACAGGTTGTAGCTCCTTGCTAGGGCAGCATCTTGAGCAAAATTGCCCTTGCAGCAGCTTGGGCACGAAGCTGCCAAACAGAGAGGTCCACTGAGTCATTACCAATGAAGTGCATGAACTGGCAGTGAGTAAATAGCTTTTATGCACTAATACTCTGTGCAGATGATTTTATCTTTGCCTTCATTTGCCAGGATGCCATTACCCATGCCAAAAAAGTGTATTGTTTGCATGCACTGCCACGTGGAATGCAGCAGGAGAAGCCAAGAAGCCACTGTGCTTCCAGAGAGGTGGTGGAAAGCAAAATCAGGCTTCATAAATTCAGCTAAATGGAAGCAGCAAGCAGTAAAATGTGCTGGGGGAGCCTGAACTGTGCACTTAAGCAAATGAAGGTCTTTTTGTTACGTCGCCTGAGAATGATGGATCTGTTTTTATCAGCAGTTTGTCTCTATGGAAACTGCTGTCTTCAAGTAACAACTGTTTTGGTTTGGCTTTCTGGAACGTGGTTATCTTCAAAGTACCAAAAGACATCAATGTTTCCAGTCCTGGCTGTTGGCAAAAGCGTTTTGGATCTTTGTATCAGCTGTGCCATGAGAAATGTAAAGTGACTTTTCTCATTAACCTTTCAGACATTATTATTATGTACAGGTATTGATAGCCCTGGCTGTAAGAAAGCCTGCAGAGCCCTGTGATGAGCACTGTTCCCACCTCCTCTTCTCATCATCTCTCGTTGCACTCCCCCCCTCCTCCATTAATCCATCTTCCTTAGGGTTCCATTTAACAATACAAACTCCTGAGTTGGTTTTGCTCTGCCTCATTATCCTGAAGCAAACTGAAAAAGCAGATTTGCCTTAACAGGTAGAATCATAGAATCAGTCAGGGGTGGAAGGGACCACAAGGATCAGCCAGTCCCAACCCCCCTGCCATACCCAGGGACACCCTACCCTAGAGCAGGCTGCACACAGCCTCTGCCAGCCTGGCCAAAAACACCTCCAGGGATGAAGCCCCAAACACCTCCCTGGGCATCCCCTTCCAGCCTCTCATGCTCAACAACTTCTTCCTCACATCCAGGCTGAATCTCCCCACCTCCAGCTTTGCTCCATTCCCCCTAGTCCTGTCACTCCCTGATAGCCTAAAAAGCCCCTCCTCAGCTTTTTTCAGATCCTGAAAGGGCACCAGAAGATCACCTGGGAGCCTCCTCTTCTCCAGCCTGCACAGCTCCAACTCTTTCAGTCTATCCTCATAGGACAGATCTCCTTCTTAGTTTAAAAATAAAAATCATATGAAGTCTATTTTCAGTCAAAGCATGGCTGGATAATTTCTGATTGGGTTTCAGGAAAAACATGAGCTCCTCATATCTCCTGTTTAGGTAAAGATGCAATTCACAGCGTTCCAGTCCCTGCAGCTTTGGAAATCTCATAGGCTCACAGGATGTCAGGGGTTGGAATGGACCCAAAGACATCATCAAGGCCAAGCCCCAATGCCAGAGCAGGAGCAGACAATCTAGCTCAGGGCACATAGCAACACATCCAGACAGAGTCTGCAAAGGCTCCAGACAAGGAGACTCCACAACCTCTCTGGGCAGCCTGTGCCACTGCTCTGGGACCCACACAGGCAAGAAGTTGCCTCTTGTGTTGAGCTGCAACCTCCTGTGCTGCAGCTTCCATCCATTGCTCCTTGGCCTATGGCAGGGAGCAGTGAGCAGAGCCTGTCCCCACCCCCTTCTGAAATGTCCAGAATTTTCATAGTAGAACTTAATATCTTTACACACTTATTTTAGTGTATTAATTTAAGATGTTTTATGTTTCCCCCTCTCCTGTGGAGCCTGGTATTGATGAGGTGATGTGGTCTCTCTCAAAGTGAGCTGCTGGAATCATAGAATCATAGAATCAATCAGGGTTGGAAGAGACCACAAGGATCAGCCAGTTCCAACCCCCCTGCCATGCCCAGGGCCATCCTACCCTAGAGCAGGCTGCTCACAGCCTCTGCCAGCCTGGCTGCAAACACCTCCATGGATCTGGCCCCAAACACCTCCCTGCAGGGGCAACCCATTCCAGCCTCTCACCACTCTCCTGGTGAGCTGTTACATGGAGCCAGAGTTTCACCCAGAGTAATACAGGCACTTACTGTCTGTGAGCAACACTTAGTGCCCATCGACTGTTTCTAATGCCTCTGAAGAGACCCAGAAGAGGATTTATGTCCTTCTGGCGCATTTTTTACATGTCTACACTTTTCCAGCAGTATTTGACACCAGTGGCTTTTACTAGGTGCTGTAGAGGGAGAAGATTGTGTATTACAGAGAACAGAAACCTCTGCATTCTGGGGAAGTGTTTGTCCAGAGTGGCTCTGGGAAGCTTTGCAGGGAAGCTTTGGCACAAACGAGCGTAACCTTTAATTGCATTGAGGGTATCATAACATGAGACCTGTGAGAATTGGACTGCAAGAGGTTTTTTTGAGACTCGTAGGAGTTGTAATTAAACTATTTATGGCGCTGCATTTCTCCTGGGACGTTTTGAATTAAACATTGTACCTCTTAAAAAGCGACTCTGAGGTGGCGAGAGCCAAGCATGAGCGGGTTCAGGGCCGCTTCTGAACGGTGGCTGAGGAAATAAGCAGCATTGCCTTAGCACTGCTGCTTCTCCTTTCAGCAGTTGTCCTTCTTTACATTGCTGTCATACTGACTTTGCATTGGCCTCACTGAAAATTCACTTCAGTGAGGTATTAAAACGGTGTCTACCTAAGGAGGTGTTCAAGAAAAGACTGAATGGGGCACTTAGTGCCATCAGATAGGGCTCAGGGATAGGTTGGACTGGATGAGCTTGGAGGATTCTATTCTATTCTATTCTATTCTATTCTATTCTATTCTATTCTATTCTATTCTATTCCTTCCATTCTATTACATTCTATGCCATTCCATTCCATTCCTTTCTTTTCTATTGTATTGTATTGTATTCTGTTCTGTTCTATTCCATTCCATTCCATTCCATTCCATTCCATTCATAGAATCATAAAATCATAGAATGGTTTAGGTTGGAAGAGACCTCAAAGTCATCCAAGATTCCATTCCTTTCTATTCTATTCTATTCTATTCTATTCTATTCTATTCTATTCTATTCTATTCTATTCTATTCTATTCTATTCTATTCTATTCTATTCTATTCTATTCTATTCTATTCTATTCTATTCTATTCCATTTCATTCATAGAATCATAAAATCATATAATGCTTTAGATTGGAAGAGACATCAAAGATCATGTAACATTCTATTCTATTCTATTCTGTTCCATTCCATTCTATGCATTACTATTCCATTCTTTGCCTTTCTATTCCATTCTTCGCTATTCTACTCTGTTCTGTTCTGTTCTATTCTATTCTATTCCATCCCATCCCATTCCATCCCATTCTACTTTAAAGAAGTGTACAGGATTTTTCACTTCTTTCCTACACCTGGAAACACACCACAAGCTCTTCATCTGTTCAAAAAATCGTCATGGTAAAAGCAGTGGCTCTGTGAAAGAGCAAAACCAGACTTGATAAGGGGGAGAATGGCAGATGCTGAAAGTTACTCTGAGCCAGCTAGCTGGAGATGGGATCTAAGAGTTCTTTAATTTGAAGAGTGTGTCCAGCAGATCAAGGGAGGTTCTGCTCCCCCTCTACTCTGCCCTGTTGAGCCCTCATCTTGAGCACTGCCTTCAGTTTTGGGCTCCCCAGTTGCAGAGGGACAGGGAGCTGCTGGAGAGGGTCCAGCAAGAGGGCTGTGAGGATGCTGAGGGGACTGCAGCACTGCCTGGGGAGGAGAGGCTGAGGGACCTGGGGCTGCTTAGTCTGCAGAAGAGAAGCCTGAGAGGGGATTGGATCAATGTTTGTCAATGTGTGAGGGCTGGGGGTGAGGAGCGGGGGGACAGGCTCTGCTCACTGCTCCCTGCCATAGGCCAAGGAGCAATGGATGGAAGCTGCAGGACAGGAGGTTGCAGCTCCACACAAGAGGCAACTTCTTGCCTGTGTGGGTCCCAGAGCAGTGGCACAGGCTGCCCAGAGAGGTTGTGGATTCCCCATGCCTGGAGCTTTTGCAGTCTCTGTCTGGATGTGTTGCTGTGTGCCCTGAGCTACATTGTCTGCTCTTGCTCTGGCAGGGGGGTTGGACTGGATGAGCTCTTTGGGTCCTTTCCAACCCCTGCCATCCTGTGAGCCTGTGATGTGGTCCTGTCTCTGGGAATATGCTTTTAGCTGTCCCAGGATGATGATTGACTCATATGTTACAGAGAAGGGGCACAGGATTAAGTCAGCACAGCAGCTCTTTTTTTCAGTAGAGCTATTGGTCAGCCCAGAGTAACTCTGCCAGGCTCTGTGAACATGAACCCTGCCCAGGTACAGTTCATTTGCCTCTAGGTGGACAACTCCATTCTTCAACAAAACTGTGTCAGATAAGTAGGGCATGGTAAATAACAACAGGGATTGGAGTCCTTCAGGTCGGGAGGTGTGAGGCAGCACACCCTTTGATGAGTAATTCACTCCTTTGTTAATTAGATGCTGCTGAGAGCATTAGCTCCAACAGTTTCCTAACCTGTGAGAGCTCTAAAGACCAGTGAGAGGTTAACTGTTTCACTTCCATGCACCTTTAGAAATGTGAGCCTTGGGAGCAGGCTTGTACAAGAACAAGCACAAGGCCTGTGAGGAGAGGCTGAGGGTGCTGGGGATGTGCAGCCTGGAGAAGAGGAGGCTCAGGGCAGAGCTCATTGCTCTCTACAACTACCTAAAGGGAGCCAGGTGGGGTTTGGTCTCTTCTGCCAGGCAACCAACAACAGTAGGAGGGGACACAGTCTCAAGTTGTACCAGGGCAGGTTCAGTCTGGATGTTAGGATAAAGTTATTGGCGGAGACAGTGATTGGCATTGGAATGGGCTGCCCAGGGAGGTTGTGGAGTTCCTGTCCCTGGAGGTGTTCAAGAAAGGACTGGATGGAGCACTTAGTGCCATGGTCTAGTAGATTGGCTAGGGCTGGGTGCTAGGTTGGACTGGATGAGCTTGGAGGTCTCTTCCAACCTGGCTTATTCTACTCTGTTCTGTTCTGTTCTATTCTATTCTATTCTATTCTATTCTATTCTATTCTATTCTATTCTATTCTATTCTATTCTATTCTATTCATGTGACAGAACTGTTTGGATGCCTCTGTGTGAAAGAACAAATGATGCTGTAAAAGTGCATTTGGATGGATGATGGATGGACTGGATGATCTTGGAGGTCTCTTCAATCTGATTCTTTTCTATTCTATTCTGATCTATTCTATCCTATTCTGACCTATTATTCTATTCTATTCTGATCTATTCTATTCTATCCTGTCCTATCCTTTCCTATCATATCCTATCCTATCCTGACCTGTTATTCTATTCTATTCTATCCAATCTGATTGATTATTCTATTCTGATCTATTCTATGCTGTTCTGATCTATTCCATCCTATCCTATCCTATCCTATCCTATCCTATCCTATCCTATCCTATCCTATCCTATCCTATCCTATCCTATCCTATCCTATCCTATCCTATCCTATCCTATCCTATCCTATCCTGATCTATTCTATTCTATTCAACTCTGATCTTTTCTATTCTATTCCAATCTATTTTATCCTATTCTATTCTGATCTATTCTATTCTATTGTGATCTATTCTATTCTAAACTACTCACCCCAGCTACATCCTTGGGAGTGGATGGCCTCCACAAATGTGTGCTGCCCTTCTCCTGCTCAGGTGTTAATGTCATACTTCATGTTAATTGCACTCCAGGGGCTGCTCTCATCAAGGTCAGACGCTGGCGGATCATTAGTCCGCTCGTCCGCATCGGTCCTCTGCCTGCATGAACTTAATGTGCAGGCCAATGAGTGGGACATAGTAATTTAATTGAAGATTCAGTTCATCTGCTGGCTCAGTTTGGTGGCTGGAGAGTGCAGTTTGCTTGCTTGCCTGTGAAAAGCATTGCTCCCCCCAGTGCCTTGGGCTGGGTTTTGTCCTCCCTGTAGAGCGTATTTTGGCTGTGTTAAACGAGGTCAAGCAGCTGAGTCACAAATGTTGTGCAGAGGCTGAAGGCTTTTTTCCTTTTTTTTTGCATTTCACCCTGATTTCTCCATTCAGGAGCTATTTATAACGCAGGTGAAGTTGTGCTGAATGGGTCTTTCATCACATTGTTTGCAGTACTTGGTGCTAGCTGAGGCAGATGTCCTGTAGTAGCTTACGCTGTAAGGGATCTCAGGGATTCATTCCTGTAAGGAATGGTTTGCTCTGTGAATATTTAAACCCTGTTTTATTGCTGCCAGCGTTGCAGAAGGCACACACACACATTTCTTTGGTGCCCTTGCTGCAAAAGCACCGCAAGCACCCTCAGCAGGTTTGCTGATGACCCCAAGCTGTGCGGTGCAGCAGCCAGGCTGGAGGCTAGGGATGGGATCCAGAGGGACCTGCACAGGCTGTAGAGGTGGGCACAAGACAACCTCAGGAGGTTCAACAAGGCCAAGGGCAAGGTCCTGCAGCTGTGTCGAGGCAATGCCAAGCACCAATCCAGGCTGGGCAGGGCCTGGCTGCAGAGCAGCCCTGAGGAGAGGGACTTGGGGGTGCTGGTGGAGGAGAAGCTGAAGATGAGGCAGCAGTGTGCACTTGCAGGGCAGAAAGGCAAGCAGAGGCTGGGCTGCAGCAGGAGCAGTGTGGGCAGCAGGGCCAGGGAGGCGATTCTCTCCCTCTGCTGTGCTCTGCTGAGAGCCCACCTGAAGTAGTGCATCCAGTGCTGGAGCCCCTGGGACAAGAGGGATGTGGAGATGCTGGAGGTGTGCAGAGAAGGGCCCCGAGGATGCTGAGAGGGCTGCAGCAGCTCTGCTGTGAGCACAGCCTGAAAGAGTTGGGGCTGTGCAGGCTGGAGAAGAGGAGGCTCCCAGGTGATTTTCTTGTGGCCTTGCAGTATCTGGAGGAGGCTACAAAAAAGCTGTGGAAGGACTTTTTAGGCTATCAGGGAGAGACGGTACTAAGGGGAATGGAACAAAGCTGGAGGTGGGGAGATTCAGATTGGATGTGAGAAGGAAGTTGTTTGACATATGAGTGGTGAGAGCCTGGAAAGGGTTGCCCAGGGAGGTGTTTGGGGCCACATCCCTGGGGGTGAGCAGCCTGCTCTAGGGTAGAGTGTCCCTGGGCATGGCAGGGGGGTTGGGACTGGCTGATCCTTGTGGTCCCTTCCAACCCTGACCGATTCTATGATTTTGTGAGCAAGATTTCTCCTAAAAGTGTAGATGCAGACCTCCTGTGTGACCTGTGACTCCCTTGCTCGGATGCTGAAATACCTCCGTGTTTCCAAAGGCTCCTATTAGAGACCTGATTTTTCAAAGTGTTTCTTTTTGTTCCTAGGCACTGCACAGATGTTGTTTGCTGTGTGATCTTCATAGTTGTCATCCTGGGCTACATCGCGCTGGGAATTGTGGGTGAGTAAGTGTGGACACTTACAGCAGCCCAGCACGCAGTTGCTGTCTGGGCTGCACTCACACTGCAGCCTCATCTTGAGCTTTTCATCACCCCAGACCCCCAGGTCCTGTTCCTCAGGGTTGCTCTCAGCCATTCCCCACCCAGCCTGGAGCTGTGCTGGCTCAGAGGGACTCGTAGTCAGAGGCGATTAGAAGGGGATTACCAAAATGTTCATACAGCTTCTATCTGTTACCTGCTCTGGAAAGACTAAAGAAGAGGAGAAGGTGAATCATTAGTGTGGAAAAGCAGCAGTAGCTGCTGGGCTGTGCAGAGCTATTGCAGACCTGCTATGGTGTCTCAGTGGATGCTGTGAGTACACCACTGCTGAAGGACATCCCTCTGAATCTATGCTCTTGTCCTCCTCTTCCATTAACTCATTCTTCATTGATGTTCCTCTTGTCCCTTCTATCACTGCTTAAATGCTAAGCCAGATCTGAAGGAGCTGGACTGAGATAAGAGGACAAACCTTTGTGCTTTTCTGGAGCCTACAAACACTCTGGTGGTTGGTGAGCTGTGCAGACAGGCAAACAGTGCTCCGAGTTGCTGCTACCTGTGCAAACTGAAAGCTGCTTACAGTTTCTATCTGTGCAGTGTTCTTGTGCTGCCAGATCTCGGCTCTCTTTCTGGCACTACATAAATGTCCTGGATTTTTGGCTATAACTCTGTGCCAACTTGGTATGTGCAGCTTCCAAAGAAGTCCAGATGCTGGATGATGCAGAAGTAGGTGGCAGCAGAAGAGGACTGGGCAGTTCCTCCCTACTTCATGCCTGTAATCTCAAACAGTGAAGTGGCTCTGATGTGAGCCAGCCAATTGGTCACCTTCCCTGCCCTGTACATGCAGTGGTTTCCTGCTGGACACAAGTGGTCTGGACAACCCTTTTTATTTTATTTCTTTTTTTTTTTTTTTTTTTTTTTTTTTTTTTTTTTTGCAAACCTTATGAAATGTTGGTTAGAACTAGATCAGCTCTACTTAGAACTGGAACAGTTCTGTATCAGTTAGAACTGGAACAGATAAGCAGATTTGCAGCCCGTGACTTTTTTTTCCTACCTATGTTACAGATAAGATTTGAATTTTCAGTCTGGAAACATTAGTTCAGCTCCAACTCCAGACCCCTGTGGCCTCTGCTTTTCATCATTCCTTGCACTGTGCTTCAGATAATCTTTTTTCACTCTAACTTATTTCTAAGTGCAAGATGAGATCAGCTTTGGTACAGTTCCAGGGGCCAGCTCTGTACAAAAAAATAACTGACAGTTGAGGGAGTTTATGTTAAGGGAAAATACAATCATGGATCATAGAATGATAGAATCAGTCAGGGCTGGAAGGGACCACAAGGATCAGCTAGTTCCAACCCCCCTGCCATGGGCAGGGACACCCTACCCTAGAGCAGGCTGCCCACAGCCTCTGCCAGCCTGGCCAAAAACACCTCCAGGGATCTGGCCCCAAACACCTCCCTGCAGGGGCAACCCATTCCAGCCTCTCACCACTCTCATGCTCAACAACTTCCTCCTCACCTCCAGGCTGAATCTCCTCACCTCCAGCTTTACTCCATTCCCTATAGCCTATCCCAGTGAGCAGTGAGCAGAGCCTGTCCCCCCGCTACTGACATGTCCAGAATTTTCATAGTAGAACTTAATATCTTTACACAGTTATTTCAGTGTATTAATTTAAGATGTTTTATGTTTCCCCCTCTCCTGTGGAGCCTGGTATTGATGAGATGATGTGTCTCTCTCTCAAAGTGAGCTGCTGGAATCACAGAATCGTAGAATCAGTCAGGGTTGGAAGGGACCACAAGGATCATTCAGTTCCAACCCCCCTGCCATGCCCAGGGACACCCTACCCTAGAGCAGGCTGCCCACAGCCTCTGCCAGCCTGGCTGAAAACACCTCCAGGGATCTGGCCCCAAACACCTCCCTGCAGGGGCAACCCATTCCAGAGCCTCACTAAGGACTAAGGATCAGTCCTTAGCTGTGAATCCTGCTTTATCACAGAAAAAACAAAGTGGATTTCTGCTGTTTCTGGAGTACAGTGTGTGAGTACAGTTTTAGATCTCTGCTTAATCTAGCTGGAGAAGTAGTCAATAAAGGCAGGTTCATCGCAGAACATCTCTGACTGAAAATCTGAGTCAAGTTTTGCCCCTAGTATTGTATGAGTATCTCACACTAGGGGTCAGCTACGTGGGTTGGTGTGTAGCAATGGGGTAGAAGTGTGGTGAGTAAATAGTAATCAATTCTCCTTGAAAGATGAAGCCAAATGATTCTTGGTACTGGGCTCTCTTACTTCTGCTTCAGTGGCAGCTCTTGTTGAGTGACTGTACTGAAAAGAGATGGTTCACCTGATTTACATTCTTGTCATTCTTTTAACTTCATAGACTGTAACAGTGACAATTTAGCATTGCCTGCACTTTTTAGAAGCATAGAATCGTAGAATGGTTTAGGTTGGAAGGGACCTCAAGGATCATCCAGTCCCAACCTCCCTGTGCCACAGGCAGGGACACCTCCTACTAGCACAGGTCACTCAAGGCCTCATCCAACCTGGCCCTGAACACCTCCAGGGAGGTTGTGGAGCACAGAAGCACAGATCCCATTCTGTGCTTCTGTGCTCCACAACCACCTTGTGCACCTCATGCCAGTGTCTCACCACCCTCACTGCAAACAGCTTCCTCCTAACATCCACTTTCAGTCTCCCCTCTGACACTTTAAACCCATTCCTCCTCATCCTGGCATCACCAGACCTTGTCAATAGTCCCAGCCCAGCCCTCCTGCAGCCCCCTTCAGATCCTGCAAGGCCACTCCAAGCTCTCCTGGCAGCCTTCTCTTCTCCAGGCTGCAGACCCCCAACTCTCTGTGCCTGTGCTCAGAGCAGAGCTGCTGCAGCCCTCTCAGCTGCATCTTGGTGGCCTCCTCTGCACTGGCTCCAACACTTCCATGTCCTTCTTGTGCTGGGGGCTGCAGAGCTGCAGACAGTGCTGCAGGTGGGGTGTGAGGAGAGCAGAGCCAAGGGGCACAATCCCCTCCCTTGCCCTGCTGCCCACAGCTGCTCTTGCTGCAGCCCAGCACACAGTTGCTGTCTGGGCTGCATGAACACTGCAGCCTCATCTTGAGCTTTGCAGCACCCCAGACCCCCAGGTCCTATTCCTCAGGGCTGCTCTCAGCCATTCCACACCCAGCCTGGAGCTGTGCTTGGGATTGCTCCCACCCAGGTTCTTCCTCTCAACCTGCTTTAACTCTGCATGTTTATTTCAGATACACTGGCCTCCTCTGGGTGATGCTTCACAAATGTTTAGCCTCTTAATTAAAGGCAATTTTAATCCAGAGAAGTGCACATAAAAAGCAGCAGATACATTGTCTTGGCAAGAGGCCTCACATTCCAGAGGACAGGTTAATTCCAAGTAATAACTCTGGCTGTACTGTACCAAGGGAGGCATACAGCAGTGTCACCAACATGAAGTTACACATTCTGTGTCACGTGTTTCATTTGGTCTCTTCTGCTAGGCACCCAGGGACAGAAGAAGACACAGCCTCAAGTTGTGCCAGGGCAAGTTCAGGCTGGATGTTAGGCAGAAGTTCTTCCCAGAGAGCAGATGGCATTGGAATGGGCTGCCCAGGGAGGCGGTGGAGTCCCCATGCCTGGAGGTGTGTAAGAGGAGGCTGCATGAGGCTCTTAGTGCTATAGTTTGGTTAATTAGAAGGTATCAGGTGATAGGTTGGACTCAGTCATCTTGAAGGTCTTTTCCAACTTGATTAATTCTGTAAAAATATATGCCAGAAGGACATAAATCCTCTTCTCTGTCTCTTCAGAGACATTAGAAACAGTTGATGGCCACTAAGTGTTGCTCATAGACAATAAGTGCCTGTCTTACAGGGTACACTGGGTGAAACTCTGGCTCCGTGTAACAGCTCAAGCAGCTCACTTTGAGAGAGAGACCCACATCACCTCATCAATACCAGGCTCCACAGGAGAGGGGGAAACATAAAACATCTTAAATTAATGCACTGAAATAACTGTGTAAAGATGTGAAGTTCTACTATGAAGATTCTGGACATGTTAGAAGTGGGGGGACAGGCTCTGCTCACTGCTCCCTGCCATAGGCCAAGGAGCAATGGATGGAAGCTGCAGCACAGGAGGTTGCAGCTCAACACAAGAGGCAACTTCTTGCCTGTGTGGGTCCCAGAGCAGTGGCACAGGCTGCTCAGAGAGGCTGCAGAGACTTCTGGAGCCCCTGGGACAAGAGGGATGTGGAGATGCTGGAGGTGTGCAGAGAAGGGCCCCGAGGATGCTCAGAGGGCTGCAGCACCTCTGCTGTGAGCACAGCCTGAAAGAGTTGGGGCTGTGCAGGCTGGAGAAGAGGAGGCTCCCAGGGGACCTTCTGGTGGCCTTCCAGGATCTGAAGTGGGCTACAAAAAAGCTGGGGAGGGACTTTTTACGGTCTCAGGTAGTGACAGGACTAGGGGGAATGGAGCAAAGCTGGAGGTGGGGAGATTCAGATTGGAGGTGAGGAGGAAGTTGTTGAGCATGAGAGTGGTGAGAGGCTGGAATGGGTTGCCCCTGCAGGGAGGTGTTTGGGGCCAGATCCCTGGAGGTGTTTTTGGCCAGGCTGGCAGAGGCTGTGGGCAGCCTGCTCTAGGGTAGGTTGTCCCTGGGCATGGCAGGGGGGGTTGGAACTGGCTGATCCTTGTGGTCCCTTCCAACCCTGACTCATTCTATGATTCTTTGATTCTCTGATTTCCTGTTCCAATACCTTAGTAAACTGCTTGTATTACAAAGCCAGGGGAACAATTTGGCAGATCAGTTTCTCCAGCCATGAAAACTTAAAAAAAAAACAAACAACACCTTTAAGGGAAGCTAAATGATGGTATGAAAGACTTTCAGAAATACACCCAGTAAAGGGTATGAGGCAGATAGAATCCCAGAATGAGAATCACAAACAGGTTTGCAGTTCTGTTTCATTAAGCCACTCAGGATGACATTGTTCTAATCACATTTTCTCCTTGACGGAGGGAGCATTCCAACCTCTGCAACCACTGACACAGCTCATAGACCACAGAAAAAAAAAAAACCCAAAAACAAAAACCCAGCACCAAAACAGGAGTGCATCTGATAGGCGTTTAGTGGCAGATGTTAGCTATTTTTGATACTGTCCATGTGTGTTGGCTTCACATCAATAAAAGGACTGCCATAACTGCAGGCCTCCTGGAAATGCTGTACTGGTGTCATAGGATGTCACATTGCTGCTCCAGGGGCTGAGTCAAGCATGTGATATGGAATATGGTTCAGCTGTTCTTTGCTTTTCTTTTTTAGTCCATTTATTTGTGCCACCATTCAGACTGCAGCCTTAGGAGCATCAGGGGATGCCCGAATAAATGTTTTATGTGACTGGATTCCTTCTAATCACAGGATCACAGGATGTCAGGGGCTGGAAGAAGCCCAAAGAGATCACCGAGTCCAACCCCCCCTGCCAGAGCAGGACCAGACAGTTTTGGGCTCCCTGGTCTAAGAGGGACAGAGATCTGCTGGAGAAGGTCCAGTGGAGGTCTACGAGGATGCTGAGGGGACTGCAGCAGTGGCTGGGGAGGAGAGGCTGAGGGACCTGGGGCTGCTTAGGCTGCAGAAGAGAAGACTCAGAGGGGATTGGATCAATGTTTGTCAATGTGTGAGGGCTGGGGGTGAGGAGGGGGGGGACAGGCTCTGCTCACTGCTCCCTGCCATAGGCCAAGGAGCAATGGATGGAAGCTGCAGCACAGGAGGTTGCAGCTGCACACAAGAGGCAACTTCTTGCTTGTGTGGGTCCCAGAGCAGTGGCACAGGCTGCCCAGAGAGGTTGTGGAGGCAGAGGCAGCACAGAGCAGCACAGACTGAGGCAGAGCAGGGAGGCAGAGGCAGCACAGAGCAGCTGTGGCTGTTGGAGCTGGATTTCTAGCTCAGACATAAGAAAAAGTAATGAAGAGGTGAACATTCCAGGCATAGGCTGTATAACAGCAGCACTGAGTAAGTTAATATGATTTCATTGGATCATCAAGAGCCTTCTGTCTTGGAGGCACAGCTTGTTCTCCCCTTCTGCTGCTTCTGCTGTGCCTGCTGCTATCTTCCCCCACTGCTGTTGGGCTGCTGCAGCTTTGCCGCTGCTTGACTCCTTCCCCATCCTCCTTAAGGTTATTTTTTTCCCCTCTCCTGCAATAGTATATTCTTTTTATGCTGTTATATTTAACCTGCATGAAAATACAATTTCATTTTTCCCTGAGTTTCCAAAGGAATCTGTGTTGTAGCGAGTTTATTGTGCTGGGGGATCTGCTCTAAGCCAGTACAACCTGATAAGAGAAAAATGGGACAGCTGCCAAGTGAGGGGTGGGGGGTCAGGAAGTGTTTTCATTTACAGAGTGGGATTGTTTCTGTCCTCACTGCAAATGGAGTCCATTAGCTCAGTCACACCCTGTATATTTCTGCCACATTCTACCCCTTCATCTCAGTGTGCTGTGGCATTCTGTCAGCGCTCAGATTTCCCTGCCTACTTAGCTCCTCTCCTTGCCCCTTTTCATCACTGTTGGTGTTTTTTAAGTCCATTGCATCATGGCTTGGATGCAATCCAGATGTATGATGCCCTGAAAGGAAGAAGTGAACTGCTTTGCTTTCTTACTGATCCGTTCACATCTCAGTTCAGTTTAGTTTGGTTTGTATTTTCTTTCTCCAGCAGGACATGCACGTATCTCAGTAGACCTTCAGTAGTGATCAAAACAGATTGCAGTGGTACATTAGAGGTGACAACGTTTTCATGGTTGAAATCAAGTTGATTTCAACTATCAGCCGTGTGCACTAGACTGAATCCAGTTTTGGAGCCCCTGGGACAAGAGGGCTGTGGAGATGCTGGAGGTGTGCAGAGGAGGGCCCCGAGGATGCTCAGAGGGCTGCAGCACCTCTGCTGTGAGCACAGCCTGAAAGAGTTGGGGCTGTGCAGGCTGGAGAAGAGGAGGCTCCCAGGGGACCTTCTGGTGGCCTTTCAGGATCTGAAGGGCGCCTACAGAAAAGCTGGGGAGGGCTTTTTTAGGCTGTCAGGTAGTGACAGGACTGGGGGGAATGGAGCAAAGCTGGAGGTGGGGAGATTCAGGCTGGACATAAGGAGGAATTTGTCCAGCATGAGAGTGGTGAGAGGCTGGAATGGGTTGCCCCGGGAGTNACCCTGGAATGGGTTGTCCAGGGGGTTGTTTGGGGCCAGATCCCTGGAGGTGTTTGCAGCCAGACTGGCAGAGGCTGTGGGCAGCCTGCTCTAGGGTAGGGTGTCCCTGGGCATGGCAGAGGGGTTGGAACTGGCAGATCCTTGTGGTCCCTTCCAACCCTGACTGATTGTATGATCCTCTGATTCTATGAAATGCTAAAAGCTCTGTGTTTGTTTGCAGCTTGGGTGCATGGTGACCCCAGGAAAGTGATTTATCCAACTGACAGCTATGGGCAGTTCTGTGGTCAGAAAGATACCCCCAACGAGTGAGTACTAAATCCAGTCACATACATCCTACTCATGCACTGTGAATAAGGTGTGAGGCTTTGATTCTCTTGGAGTTCCTGTGGGAGGTTGAGGAGGCACCAACCCTCTTGCTGTGTGGCCATGAAGGCAAAGCCATGTTCAGCAATTGTTGGCAGCTGTGTGCTGGGGTGCAATGGAGAGGCATGGGAGCAGGAGGAGCAGCCTTGTTCACAGAATCACAGCATCATGCAGGTTGGAAAATTCCCTCAGGATCACCAAGTCCAGCCTAGAACCCTACTCAACAAGAGTAACCTTAAACCATAGCCCCAAGCACCACATCCAAACCAGCCTTAAACACAGCCAGGCTGGGGAACTCTACCACCCCCCTGGGCAGCTCATTCTACTCCCCAACCACTCTCCCTGAGAAACTTTTTCCTATTGTCCAATCTCAACCTCCCCAGCCTCATCTTGAGGCCATTCCCCCTTTTTCTGTCTTCAATTCCCTGTGAACAGAACCCAGCAGCAGCTGGAGAAGAGTGTCCCTTCAGGTAGCTGCAGACAGCAATGAGGTCTGCCCTCAGCCTCCTCTTCCTCACACTGCCCATCCCCAGCTCCCTCAGTTGCTCCTCATCACATTTATTCTCCAGGCCCTTTCCCAGCTTTGTTGCCCTTCTCTGGACCCACTCCAGCACCTCCACATCTCTCTTGTATTTCAGTACCCAAACCTGAACACAGCACTCAAAGTGTGGCCTCAGCAGAGCCGAGTCCAAGGGCACAATCACCTCCCTGCTCCTGCTGCCCACAGCATTTTGAATTCAAGCCAGGATGGCATTGGCCTGCTTGGCCACCTGGGCACACTGCTGGCTCACACTCCGCTCCCCGGGCACACTGCTGGCTCACACTCCGCTCCCCGGGCACACTGCTGGCTCACACTCCGCTCCCCGGGCACACTGCTGGCTCACACTCCGCTCCCCGGGCACACTGCTGGCTCACACTCCGCTCCCCGGGCACACTGCTGGCTCACACTCCGCTCCCCGGGCACACTGCTGGCTCACACTCCGCTCCCCGGGCACACTGCTGGCTCACACTCCGCTCCCCGGGCACACTGCTGGCTCACACTCCGCTCCCCGGGCACACTGCTGGCTCATACTCAGCTGCCCTGGGCACACTGCTGGCTCACATTCAGCTGCCCTGTGCACACCGCTGGCTCACACTCACTGCCTGGGCACACTGCTGGCTCACACTCAGCTCCCTGTGCACACTGCTGGCTCACACTCAGCTCCCTGGGCACACTGCTGGCTCATACTCAGCTGCCCTGGGCACACTGCTGGCTCACACTCACTGCCCTGAGCACACTGCTGGCTCATATTTAGCTGCCTGCCTATTACAACCCCCAGATCCCTTTCTGCCAGCAGCTCTCCAGCCACACTGCCCCCAGCCTGTAGCCTAGCTCGGGGTTTGCCGAAGCGTGGCTGCTGCTGCCATCCTGCTCCCGAGGCCCCAAGCCGCAGCAGCTGTCAAGTGCAGGATTCGGGTGTGCAAAGGTGTGCAGCACCCCCAGTAGTTAGCAGAGGATGTTGTGCAGCACCCCCGGTAGTTAGCAGAGGATGTTGTGCAGCGCCCCCGGTAGTTAGCAGAGGATGTTGTGCAGCGCCCCCGGTAGTTAGCGGAGGATGTTGTGCAGCGCCCCCGGTAGTTAGCGGAGGATGTTGTGCAGCGCCCCCGGTAGTTAGCGGAGGATGTTGTGCAGCGCCCCCGGTAGTTAGCGGAGGATGTTGTGCAGCGCCCCCGGTAGTTAGCGGAGGATGTTGTGCAGCGCCCCCGGTAGTTAGCGGAGGATGTTGTGCAGCGCCCCCGGTAGTTAGCGGAGGATGTTGTGCAGCGCCCCCGGTAGTTAGCGGAGGATGTTGTGCAGCGCCCCCGGTAGTTAGCGGAGGATGTTGTGCAGCGCCCCCGGTAGTTAGCGGAGGATGTTGTGCAGCGCCCCCGGTAGTTAGCGGAGGATGTTGTGCAGCGCCCCCGGTAGTTAGCGGAGGATGTTGTGCAGCGCCCCCGGTAGTTAGCGGAGGATGTTGTGCAGCGCCCCCGGTAGTTAGCGGAGGATGTTGTGCAGCGCCCCCGGTAGTTAGCGGAGGATGTTGTGCAGCGCCCCCGGTAGTTAGCGGAGGATGTTGTGCAGCGCCCCCGGTAGTTAGCGGAGGATGTTGTGCAGCGCCCCCGGTAGTTAGCGGAGGATGTTGTGCAGCGCCCCCGGTAGTTAGCGGAGGATGTTGTGCAGCGCCCCCGGTAGTTAGCGGAGGATGTTGTGCAGCGCCCCCGGTAGTTAGCGGAGGATGTTGTGCAGTGCCCCCGGTAGTTAGCGGAGGATGTTGTGCAGTGCCCCCGGTAGTTAGCGGAGGATGTTGTGCAGTGCCCCCGGTAGTTAGCAGAGGATGTTGTGCAGTGCCCCCGGTAGGTAGCAGAGGATGTTGTGCAGTTCCCCCGGTAGGTAGCAGAGGATGTTGTGCAGTGCCCCCGGTAGTTAGCAGAGGATGTTGGTTTAGCTGCAGGTGCTGTGGCGATGCCGTTCCCTGCCCACCTGCTTTGGGGGTGCCAAAGGCGAGGAGCTTTCGGTTGGCTCTGGTGCCACCTAGTGGCGGGCAGGGAGCAAGCAGCCGGCAGCCTCTGCTCGCTGTTCCTGCGGCGCCCACGGAGCGCGTCCGGAGGAACCACAGTGTCTGCAGGGGGGCAGGCTCTATCAGCATAAAACCTTGCTCTGCAAAACACTTCTCAAAATTTAGCGATCTTTAGAGCAAAGGTCGCAGAGGTTTCTGACATTCAGGGTCCGCTTGGAGTTTGGTTTTTTTTTTCCTGGTTTGTGTTTGTGCTGTAACCACTCACAGCAGTAGAATTTTAAACACCCATACATGCTACATGATTTTTGAGAGCTGGGATACACAAACACCCATATTTATGCCACTAACTGTTTTATGTCTGCTGTGACCACTCACAGCAGTAGAATTTTAGACACCAATGTATGCTACACTATTTTTGAGCGCTGGGATATATAAACACCCATATTTGTGCCACTAATTGTCTTATGTCTGCTGTGATCACTCACAACAGTAGAATTTTAGACACCAGTGTATGCTACATGATTTTTGAGTGCTGGGATATATAAACACCCATATTTATGCCACTAATTCTCTTTTGTCTGCTGTGACCACTCACAGCAGTAGAATTTTAGACTCCAATGTATGCTTCATGATTTTTGAGCACTGGGATATATAAACACCCATATTTGTGCCACTAATTGTCTTATGTCTGCTGTGATCACTCACAACAGTAGAATTTTAAACAGTCATACGGGACGAGGGGGAATGGGTTCAAACTGGCAGAGGGGAGATTTGAACGGGATGTTAGGAAGAAATTCTTCACAGTGAGGGTGGTGAGGCACTGGAACAGGTTGCCCAGGGAGGTTGTGGCTGCTCCCTCCCTGGAGGTGTTCAAGGCCAGGCTGGATGAGACCTTGAGTGACCTGATCTAGTGGGAGATGTCCCTGTCTGTGGCACAGGGTGGTTGGAACTGGATGATCTTTAAGGTCTCTTCCAATCTAAACCATTCTATGATTGTATGATTCTATGCTACACGATTTTTGAGTGCTGGGATACACAAACACCCATATTTATAACACTAATTGTCTTCTATCTGCTGTGACCACTCAGAGCAGCAGAATTTGAGACACAAATGCATGCTATAAAATTTAGCGTACTGGGATATGTAAAAATCTGTATTTGTACCACTAATTGTCTTCCATCAGCTGTAATCACAACAGCAGAATTTTTAACACCGATGTGTGCTACACATTTTTAAGTGCTGGGACACACAAACACCCATATTTGTGACATTAATTGCCTTATGTCTGCTGTGACCACTCACAACAGTAGAATTTTAGATATCCATGGATGCTACACATTTTTAAGTCCTGGGATATGCCAACACCCATATTTATAGCACTAATTGTCTTATGTCTGCTGTGGTCACTCACAACAGTAGAATTTTAAGCACCAATGTGTGCTACAAATTTCTGAGTGCTGGGATATGCAAACACCCATATTTATGCCACTAATT
>VWZI01013276.1:521-17435 GCA_013396835.1 Psilopogon haemacephalus | reverse complement strand
TCTCTCCTTCCCCTTTTCTTTAAATCTAGTACTGACTGCTTAGCTTTATAAACTGACTGCAAGCACGTTAAAATAAGTCGGCAGAGTTACTTTGCAGTTGTTAACAGCATTATGTGGGATCAGCATCTAAATCTCTCAGCCTCTATGGTGTGTCAGAAGTGTAGGAAAGATTGGCTGGAGAGAATTTTGTGGAGTTTGTAGTTGTTGGAGGGTGGACACATCATAATTCATGTGTCTTCTCCTTAGCAGTAATGAGAGACATCTATTAGGCTGGGTCATGAAAAAGAAAGAAGAATGTGCTTTGTCTGACTATTATAGCAAGTCTTAAACCCAGTGAATAATGTAGATAAGTTTTGGACATTTGACATGAAAAAACACTAAGATTAACGCCAGTTCCGTGATTTGGCTTCCTTACTGCTTTGTACAACAGAAGTAAAACAGGTACAGAACTACATCGAGAGAGGACTGGGTTAACGTTTTTGTTCTGCATTCGTTTCTTGTTTTTAAAGCTCATTTGAAGTATTTTCTAAGTGAAATAAACACTTTGTCATCTCAAGTTCTTTTGGGGTAAGTCTCCTCAGTTGCATCCTTAGATACTTAATGGAGTATAGATTAAACCCATACATGGTTATATACTTGCAGTATCTCAAGTGTCATTGTACCTTAGAAGTGTGTTGGCTTTAGCTCAGGGTTATTATATTTGGTGTTTTCACCCTAGGTTGTAAGGCAAGCTTTTATCTCTGTGTGTGATCACAGAGTAATTGGAAAGGCCTCAGGAACTGTTAGTTCAATCATTTTGTATTGAGAAAGGCCTCCAAATACTTTGATTAACCCCAACTGATGTTTGTTTAATCTGTGTTTGCCTCAAATTAGAGAAACAGCACCTAGCATGCAGTAAGGAGATGGAATCTTAAGGTGTTTATACCTCCCTTGGGTACTCTCATCTGCTGCTGTGCAGCACAGACAACATCTTCCAGAAGAGTCTCACATGGGAAGTGCTGGAGGTAACAGTGTTAGGGTAAGTGGGAGCTGGCAGGGACAGAACCTTAGCTCTACCTGTTCTCTGTATACATGTAGAAATAGTGTATAGTTTCTTCCAAGATAAATCTGTAGCTCCTCTACAAATCAATGTCTTAAAAAATCAAGAATAAAATGTAACATTTTGTACCAGACTTTGCTTGGCTCTTGCATTGTTTTTGGTCTGATATGGACATCAGGGAACCACTCCATCACTGCCATATACCTTTCCTAGATGAAGAGCTCTCTATCCCATCATTCACAATTCAAATTTCATCTCTCCTTTGATTCTGTAGCCATGAAAATGTTAGATAATTTCCATCAATATTATGTTTTCCTTCCTTCAGCATGGGAGGTGGAACATGATCTGTTAGGTTTCCCTATCGGTCTCTTCTCCTCTGTCTCTTACATTAAAAAGCTCCAATTTACTCTGTCTTTACTCAGAGATGTTTCTTCAGATTACTGTTATTCCTGATGCCTCTCCAGATTACTGTTATTCTTGATGCCTCTCACCTCCTGATAATTTGCCTACAGTTTTGTAGGGTTTTTTTTTTTGGTAAAACTGTAAGAGTCCAGAATTAAGTTCTTTGGCCGAGACTTCATGAGCGCCAAGTACAAAAGAATAATTTCCTTGCACGTTCCATACGTGGCAGACAAAATTTGCGCTTCTGCCACAACACTACACTGTCAAGACAGGCACTTCAGGTCAGGTTTTCACTAGTCATAGTATACAGCGCCTCACCACTAGCCCACTTTCAATGCCACTTCATTGAATCTTGACCATGTTTCCAATTTACCAGGATAATTTTTTATCTTATTTCTGGCTCCAAAACTGCTGTTACTGTTGATAGTTAATGTAGGCTGTAAATTTGACATGAGTACATTCTTCCATCATTTAAGTAAATGAAAGCACTGCCAGACCTCTGTCTGAAATACCCTCCTAGCTTTAGAGCAAAGTATTAGATGTTCTAGGAAAGTGTATTTTTCAGCCATGTTGGTAGTAGTGTTGATTAGTGATAGTGCATATTTTCCCACCTTGCTGATTGAGATACTGTTTGGCTATACCTGGGCTGTCACGGGTACTGCCTTCTGTGTATCTTATTCACTAACCAATGATTCTGTCAAAGAACATACTCAGGCTTTTCTGTTTTTTTCACTCACTTCGGATAATCAGCTGTGAAATATTGTAACAAAATCACAACTTTTTTTTTTTTTGTTTGTTTCAAAGTTTCCTCTCTAAGCAGGACATTGAAGTGTTGGAGCAAGTCCAGAGGAGGAGCATGAAGATGGTCCTGCTCTGGCAGGGGGGTTGGACTCAGTGGTCTCTTTGGGTCCCTTTCAGTCCCTGACATGCTGTGATAAGAGGGCTGAGGCACTTCTCCTATGAGGACAGGCTACAGGAGTTCTGATAAACTGCGAAAGATGTTGCTGCTGTGAGACAGCAGAATTGCCTGCGTGCGACAGTTATTATATATACTAAACACTCCTGGCCTCCATCAAGAAGTTGCCAATAACTGAAAAATAAATTAAAAAAAAAAATCAAAAGCACTCAAATAATAAAAGCAGAAACAACCCAAAATCTGGCCAGGTGAAAAAAAGAAGACTGTGCATCTCTGCTGTGAGGACAGGCTACAAGAGCTGGGGCTCTGCAGCCTGGAAAACCAAAGGTGTTGGAGGAGACCTTGTAGTAGCCCTCAAGTATGTAAGGGGGCTACAGCAGGGCTGGGGGGCGGGACTATTGATGAGGTCTTGTAATAACAGAAAGAGGGGTAATGGGTTTAAACTTGCAGAGGGGAGATTTAAACTGGATGTTAGGAAGAAGTTCTTTACAGTGAAGGTGGTGAAACACTGGCACAGGTTGCCCAAGGAGGTTGTGGCTGCACCCTCCCTGGAGATGTTCAAGACCAGGTTGGATGAGGTCTTGAGCGACCTGATCTATTGGGAGGTGTCCCTGCCTATGCTGGGGTGTTGGAACTGGATGATTTTTGAGTTCACTTCTAAGCTAAACCATTCTATGATTCTATGATTCTGTGCTATGGTTGCAGCAAATAAGATGAAGGGCCTGAGAATTTCATTATTGTGCCACTGCAGGTGATTGTAGATATGAAGAAGAAAATATTTCAAAGTATCTGTGTAACTATCCATAATACACTTATTCAGGCTGGTTTTGTCAGAATTAATTTACATTTTGTATATCTGAGAGTCTCACATGAAAAGGTATTTTAATCATGATTTGTAATACAATTCGACGAGATCATAAAGATTGACTTTGGAAGGAATTATAATTAATTTCCGCATACACAGAAGGTATCATTCCACAAACATAAAATTAATATCTCTTTGTCCCCCATACTGTTTCATGAAGGAGAGTCAAAAATACATGAAATCACGTAGCACATAGCTTTTCTTCCTGTCTTGTGACTACTAATAAATATTTTTCAGTGGAAAAACCTGAGAAGAAGGGGAAAGAGCTCAGGTTTATTTAAGAAGCAAGAATTTCATTCCATGCACCATCTCAAACTTCCTTTTGTTCTTTCCATGTTAATTTGTATTGTTCCCTGTCCTTGACACAAGAGCATTTCCTCAAACCACCTTCACTAATACAGAACATTGTTTGAGGGAAGATTTTTCTTTTTTCTTCCCATTGAAAGAACAACAGAAAATGTTGGATAACCCTCAAGGAAGTGCATTTTAAGGAACATCTTCGAAGGCTGGAAGGAACAAGCAGTGTAACCCTTGCTGCTGAGTCACTTCTTCCTACCATTCAGGGCAACTTTGGGAGCCCAGAAAGCTTGTCAAAGTCAAGGCCATGCTTCACTGGTATAGCAGATCTATCTGGGATATCATCAGAAGCCTTCCCGACAGATCTTTGGGGGGGAAGACAAGATAATTAAGGAACTGGCTTTAGAATGTGAGCTGTTAACTTCCACACTGCACTCAGCAGAGCAGGCAGCTTGTAAATGTCACCATCAAACCAGATATTTATTAGTTTGAACTGACACACTCTAACTTCCCCCTAAGTAGTGAGAAAATATTTCCTATCACTTGAGACATTTAAAGCACAGCAGATTGAATGTGGCCTGAAAAAAAATGTTCTCTGGAGGTAAATGTTCTTATGGCAGTGAGGGGAGCAAAGAGATGAACATTTTGGGGTTTTTATTTTGTGGTTTTGCCCTGCTACCACCTTCAGGATGCTGTTGGCCACTTCTACAAACACATTCATTTTCCAGAGTGCTATAGGATAAGTGGACAACTTGTCTCATACGGTAATGAGTACATGGAGAATTGGATGACCTAGTGGCCAGAGTATGAAATGGGGCCACTTTAAGATAAATAAATAAATAAAAGAAACTCCCCTCCTTGCTTACCAGCTGTGTGGAGAGAGAAACCAATCATAGACTCATTCTCAAACTGTCTGGATGAAAAAGACCTACAGGCTACTTTGCTTATTGCCATAACTCTCTGGAATTGCTTCCTGCCATTTATTTGAGTACTCTATTCAGGCTAATTTGCTATAACTTTCCACTAGAAAGCTATTCCATACTCTGATAAATCTCATCTCTGTCTTTTCCCCCACTCCCATCCTGAAAAGCTCAGTCCATAGTCTGCTTCGTCCATTTTCGTTCTGAATCAGAGCTGCCTGAAATACTTAAAGGCTAAGGACCTCAGCAGGCACTGGAGAATGCTGTCCAGACTTTCCCTGTCATTTTTCGTTTTTTGCTTTGTGGATGAGCTGACATTTTAATAACTATATTTCAGACAGGCAAGCAAAAATGATCTATTTGATAAGATGTCCTGCCTTTATCTTCTGGAGATAAGGACCTTTTTTACCAATAGCTTGGGAACGTATTATTTAATAAGCATGAAAAAAAGTGCCTTATAATACATTGGTTCTACCACACTGAATAATTTTTAAAATCCCCTTTGTGTAATATAGAGAAGAAATAGAATTTTAAAATAACCATTGCAAAAGGATGATCCATTCAGGCACACAGACAACCTCATGGTCCAAGAGATTGCTGAAAGGGTTGAAGCTCCATTTTGCATCGCAGAAACCAGTCCAGACGCATGTACCCCACATCTTGGATGCTGCAGTTATGTCCTTTCATTGCACAATGCACTGTTTTGATCCTGCGTAGCCTGTGTATGTATGCATATATACATATCTATGTGTGTATCTACATAATGTTGTGACAATCCCAGAGGAGATAGTCCCCATCTGCAAAGTAGGACATGGCCTTCATATCTTTATCTAGGTGCTCAGCATTCCCATAAGGAATATGTATTTCTATACCACCTATTTGTGAAGTGTGAATCATAGAATCAGTCAAGGTTGGAAGGGATTACCTCCCCCCACCACCATGGGCAGGGATACCTCACACTAGATCAGGCTGTCTAGATCCTCATCCAGCCTGGCCTTAAACACCTTCAGAAATGGGGCTTCCACCACTTCCCTGGGCAACCCATTCCAGGGTCTCACCACCCTCATGCTGAAGAACTTCTTCCTAACATCCAGTCTGAATCTACCCATTTCTAGCTTTGTTCCATTCCTCCTATCACTACCTGACATCCTAAAAAGACCCTCCCCAGCTTTCTAAGTAGCCCCCCCTTAAGATACTGAAAGGCCACAATAACGTTCATACCTGATTCTGTAAACACACACTCGCTTGTCTGACCTTGGCTGTGACACTTCACTTAGCCCCTACTGAAACCCATGGAAACTTTTCTGTCCTTTGGAGAGGAACCAAATCAGACTCAGCTGGAAGAGAAAATAAAAATCAAAGCTGTTGAGGGGTAGGAGTGGAATAGTTGTAGGTTAGAAGATCGTTTGGAATGTCCTCTTCCAATTCAGCATTAATTGTGTATTGAAATTAAAATATTTGGCCATTCTTATACAGATTTGGGATATAGTATTATTAATTTTCACATACTGTAGACTTAATATGGGTATGGAATCCTGCCTTTATGTCTTTTAGCAGGAAACCTTGACAGTGTCTCTAAAAATACAGAGAGCACCATTTTCCTGAGCAAGTGGTGATGAAGGTGTGCCGTGCTGGAAAGAAAAAAAAAAAAAAGCACTTTTTGTGTGCCCATCATCACGTTTGATCCCTCTCTTGGTTATCTCTTCATTGCACACAAGCACAGTATTAGTAGCCTGGAGCAATATCTGTGTGTCCTTTCAATCAGAAAAAAAAAAAAAAATTAAAAAAAAAAATCTTGATTTGTATACTTATATAGCACAGGCAAAGATGAAGTGAGAATTTATTTCCTGAAGACAAGAGATTTCATGTGAAAGGTAATCCTCAAAAGTTTCACAGTTTCAGTTGCCTTGGATAAGCAACTAAGAAATGTATCTCCATATTCAAATGGGTCTATCCTGCCTGGATTTGAGAGCTGCAAAGTTAACAAATAGCAGGTAGGAAATGTTCTGTGTAGAGGTCCCTTTCTTGGAGGCCAGAACTTATGGTAGAAGTACTAAAGTAGGATTAATGCAATAATCATTAAATCCACAATTTCAGTATCTCATTTGTGGTCCAGAAGTCTGACCAGCTCAGAGCCTTCAGCTCCTGGTGATCCTTCCACCTACATAGGACTTTGCAGTCCTCTGATTCTGATACCTGAGCTTCATGGTGTGTGTTAGAAACCAAACAAAAAAAGATGTCAGGGAAATATTCACCAGTCCTTTAGAACATTACGAAAAAATAATGTTAACAAAACTGTTTATCAGAAAGTTAAGAGTCATCTTCAGTTTTCCTGGTCATGTATTTGTTCCTAATCTTAATTAACATAGTTCCTGAACCTTGAAATGAGTGCAACAATAGGCAGAGGACAGAGGAAGTAAGTAGCATGGCCATCAGCTTACTGTTTGGAGTGCTAACAGCTGCCTAAAAGGATGCTGCATCGAGAAGACTCTATGACATGAAATAGATACCCACATCTAAACAGCTACTATCCAAAAACGATGTGTCCATGAAACAACTTTTGAAGACCTTTGGTAATTTGATACTTCAGCCTCTGTTCCCCAAGCTACTAGATGAGAAAAGAACTGCTCATAAGCCCTTTTTAAATACCATTCTTCTGCAAGAGCAGTGCACTGAAACGTATGGGATATGGCAAACAAAGGATGGATTAGTACGTGACCTAACAATTATATGAACAAAAGATGGGGGGGGAAAAACTGTGCATCACCTTTCTTTAAGTTCCATTTATCCATGAAATAACAATTGCATTCATATTTGCATTTCCATTATACACAACAGCCTGCCTTCTGACTTACCACCACAATGGTGCTGTTTTATTTATTTAAGGTGGATGGTTTGCTTTTCACGGTATGGCCAGCTGGTAGAAAAACAGGATTCAATAATGTGAACATTTCACAGTAAATAAATTGCATTAATACAAAAACATAAAAGCTGTGCTCAGCAGTTTCTCTAGGACAAGGTCTGTTCTAGAACTACGCATGCAGCTTTCTAAACACTCGCTTGGAGAACTATGAAGGTTACATCTCATTATATGAAATAACACAAAAAAGATGTTGAATTGCTACTTAGGACATTGTTTAGCCATTTTCCCCCATTTAAAAGTGTTACACATTTAATTGGCTGCTTTTAAGCAGGATATTTCTGTGCCTCTATTTCTTGCTCATATTCACTACTTCAGACTTCTGTATAAAATCTTGTGGTAAGGACAACCCAAGGAATAGAAAAGCACAGCCATTAATTCAAAGTCATTCTACTCACACAGCCTTTCCCTCCCACACCAAAAAATCAAATTAAAAATATACAAATGGACATGTTCTATTGACTTGACTCCCTGGCAGATTTAGTGTCCCCTCTGCAGAATTTCATCTCCTATGTGAGTTGATATAGAGTATAAATGTTATTTGCTCTATTTCTTTGATCTGTCAGAGACAAAGGGCCTCCTCTCTGTCCTTCTTCTTCTAGTAGCCTTCCAGTATCTGAAGGGAGCCTACAGGAGGGCTGGGGAGGGACTATTTACGTGGTTTAGTAATGAGAGGATGAGGAGTAATGGGTTTAAACTGGCAGAGGAAAGATTTAAACTGCTAGAAAGAAATTCTTTTACAGTGAGGGTGGTGAAACACTGGCACAGGTTGCCCAGGAAGGTTGTGGCTGCTCCCTCCCTGGAGGTGTTCAAGGCCAAGTTGGATGAGGCCTTTGTGCAACCTGTTCTAGTGGGAGGTGTCCCTGTCTATGGCAGGAGGGTTGAAACTGGATGACCTTTGAGGTCCTTTCCAACCTAAACTATTCTATGATTCTTTGGTCTTCTCTGGTTATAGAACACCCACATTCTCTCTTAAGAACCTTTTAGTTTGGAAGCAATCAGCAAAACGTCTGCTTCTACATCCTAAGCAGATCCTGTGCACTGTATCTTTGTTGAATAGTCATCACCTTTACAAAGGTGTACACATTTACAAAGCACCTACCAACATTTGAAAGCAAACGAGGAGACACACTACTGGCATCAGGACTTTGCTCCTTATGTAAAGTGATATGAATTGACAGCTGCTACCATATGACATTGAATTTGTTGTAATAGTGTCAGTGGCAGGGCCTTCTGGCATGTGAGCACGTTCCTAATGCATTCCTTGGAGTTCCTATCTTCTCTGACTCACAAGCAGTGCTTCAGAGCCACAGCCCAGTTTGACACCAGCCAGTCATTTCTTGTATTTTGCTGGCAACAAACACTATCTGTGTAAACCCCTTGCTATTCAGCAGTGATGATGTCCATCAGTCAGTGCATTTTTTTGCTGGCGCTCAAACTTCTTTGACCTTCATGAGACAATGAATTTTTAATATAGTGTGTAAAGAATTAGGTATTTTGTTTGAGTTTCATAGAAACCATGGATCCTTTCAGTATGAGTTGAAAAATCATTGTTGAAAGAAAGAAGCTAGTGAGGTCATATCTTAGTTTGAAAGGTAACAAAACCAAAATGAAAATAAAAACACTTGCCTGCTTTTAATGCTCCCAGTTGTCCTCTTTCTCCTTGACTCCTTTGTAACAACTGCAATCTTTTTATTTCTGATCCAGTACTAAGGGAAACTAAAAGCCTGTTGAAAATATAGTGCTTGGATATGGATAAGCACTTTTTTTCTTCAGAATATGCTTAACTATTTGCATGTTCATAAAAAATACCTCAAACACTTGAGTTAGGGGAAAAAAAAAAACCCACAAACAACAAAACCACCACATCCTGGCTTTGACTTTGTATTTTTCATTATCACAAGGGGGTAATTGCGGATAGTGAAGCCATATGGCCCAAGTGCTTCAGCTCTGTTGATATATTTCTGGTTTAATGTTTCAGGCATCTGTAGCCAGAGAGTGTGTGAGCAGTTAATACTGGGCATCAGACCTGACCACCTACCCTGGGACTTGGAAGAAGTTCTGCCACTGTGAGACTGTCCACCCTCTTCTCTCAAAGCCAAGGATTTCACATACTGGTCCTTTTTACCTGCAGTATTGCAAACTGTGGGTTCATTAGGAATAAAAATAAAGAGGCAGGCAAAATGAGTTTCCAGCCCTTTGTGGTCCTCGCTAGGGTCAGCAGTAACATGTGAATATGCTTAGTTATGGTTTTGTCCTGTTTGTCACAAATCTGCTTTCTGTGATATAGCCACAGTGGATATGCTGTAGTGGATATTTCCAAAAGAGGTTTTTCTAGAAGCAACTTGATAGATTTATTCTGTCTCATATGTTCCCTAGTTTCTTGCCTAAGCTCATTTTGTAGTTATACACATAAAATACTACCTGTACTTATGCATGGGTGTAACAGTATTTATATTATGAAGTATTCATCCTGACCTCTTTTTAATTTATTTTTTTATAGGTAATGATTGTCATGATTGAATCTGTAAAATAATTAACATTTAAGTTAAGCCACTTCTGTCTTTTCTGAGAATATATCTCTGTGTGACTTACGTAAGCATCTGGAGCATGGAGCCATAACAAAAATCTGTAGCAGCAAATGATGGGAAGCACTTTTATGTTTTATCTCTGAATAGAAACAGCATGCACACATTCAACCCCCCCCCACTCTCTCCCCACCCCTCCCATTTCTGCAGTGCATGCACACTGACACCCTTCCATTTTTCTTTCTCTAGAGATACACTTGGCGTGGAGCACAGACAGGGTGAAATAAATAAATAAAAGGAGTTTTTTTCAAATGCTGTTGCTATATTTGTATTTAACATTAGCAAAGACTTCATTCTCTGCTGATTACAATTAATATGAAAGGATGGAAACTACAGCAAACAAAAAAAATTCTTGCACATTATGCATGAGCATTCAGCTGATTTTATTCTAATATTCCAATGCCATCCACATGGTAGTCAGAAAGCCAGAAAAAAATTAAGCATAACAAGGACCTAAATAAGTAATTTATCCTTTTAAGTAAGTTCTAAATTGTAACCTTAAAAAGAGTGGAATTTCATCAGTGCCAGTGTTTGTTGTTCGTGAAGAAACTGAGTAATTTACATATTGAGCTTTTATATATGTGATATTTCATTCTATTTTTAGACATGCTCATCACCTCTTCTGCCAGAGTGAAATGCAGTTTCCTTGTGGTATTGCCTTTAAACACCATTTAAGCCAAAGCAGCATGGATGTTGGAGCAGACTCTTCAGTTGTGTTAAGGGATTTCAGCTGAGACCAGCACTTGCTGGGCTGGCCAGGCTTTGCTTCCATTAAAGCTACTGGAATTGTGATAAGTATCCGCAGGTGAGGATCTGGCCTCCATTTTTTGAGCAAGAAGTAGCTACAACACAAGAAAAGCTGTAAAGCATTCACTTTGAAAATTTGAGACCTTCAGCAACAAACATCTTTCTTTTTCCCTGCCAGAGTATCCTCCTGCCTGATGACTCTTCTGCTGACAGCAAACTAAATATTGAACACCCCTTCAAGGGGTTTGCCTTTTTTCCTTTTGAGCTTTGCAAAGAAACTGATAAAATGTCTAATTATTTGAATAATCAAGGCAATGAATATTTGTTCACCAACATCAAAGATGAGGACGTAATTCAAGAGTTGAGGTATATGCTTAATATTGCATTACTCATAACACAAAGAAAAATAGAATTTCCTTGAAAATGTGTTTGGTAGAGGTATTTTTCGCCTCTGCCTCTTGGAACAGTGGAGACACATTGGGAATTAATTTGCATATATTTATTTCATGATCCAAAAGTTGTCATAGTGTTATTGACAAGCTGTTGGGTGGTCAGCAAAGGTAAATAATTAGGACATACCTCACTGTGCCAGAAACAGTCAGAAGTCTTAGTCAGACATGGCAATTGATATTAGTTGCTGCACAAGCTGGATTAGCCATTCATTGTCAATGAAGTCATTTGGTTTCTGTTTTTGCTCCCTGCGAGCTTCTGCTTGCCTTCTCTCTCTCTCGATATATACATATATATATACACACACCAGTTTAGTTCAAATCCTCCTTTCCCATTTCATCCCTCAAGGCTTGGTGTCACAGCTAGCACAGATCATTAGCAAACACAATTTGACATGACCTTATGCTCAAGCTGGACAAAGGCAGGAAACAAAACAAGTACATATTTGGGCTCCCCAAGTGCATAGAGTTTTGGGCTCCCTAGGTCAAGAGAGACAGGGACCTGCTGGAAGGAGTCCAGTGGCGAGTCATGAGGATGACTGGGGAACTTGAGCATTTCTCCTACAAAGTGAGACTGAGAGACCTGGGGCTGTTTAGTCTGGGGAAGAGAAGACTGAGAGGAGATCTGATTAGTGTATGCAAATATCTGAGGGGTGGGGGTCAAATGGCTGGGGCCAATCTCTTTTTGATGGTCAGCAGCAATACAACAAGGAGCAACAGCTACAATTTGGAACATAGAAGGTTTCACTTCAATATGAGGAGAAAATTCTTTACAGTGAGGGTGACAGAACACTGGAACAGGCTGCCCAGAGAGGTTGTGGAGACCTTCAAAACCTGCCTGAATGTATGCCTGTGTGAACTACCCTAGGGGATCCTGCCTTAGCAGGGGGGTTGGGCTCGATGACCTCTGAAGGTCCCTTCCAACCTCTAAAGTTCTGTGACTCTGTGATATTTTCTAATATTTGAAACACAACTGAAACAGTTCAGGGCTCTTGCATCAAGAGCACCTAAAGAGATACTGTCAACTTGGTGAAGTCCTGTGCATTTACCTGCCCTGACAAGTTATTCTTATCAAGATGCCATGTTGTTTTGGTTGCAGATAATTAAAACTATTGACTACTATTTATTAAGATACAAAAAATGACAAAGATAGAAAGGCCCCGTAATTGAGCATGAATGGATCTAGGAATGTGGGTTTTGACTTTTTATTCGTGTCGCCTCTGCAGTCCCTGGAGCAAAAAAGCACAAACATAGACTGGCTCACTCAGCTATCTCTACCCAGCATTTCAGGACTGGATTTGCCACCCAGATCCCTTTTCCAAAGCAATGTTAGCATATAGTAATTGCTACAATTCATGGAGATAGCCAAGCAACACAGCATGAGGTCAATATCTAGTTCACAATTCCTCTTTAAATACATATAACCAGTTTCTCATTCATTTTACTGTGATGTTCTTGCTGATTATATCTCTAGTCATGCATCTCCCACTGTCTCTCCATCTCCTTTGTTAATTAGTTTATGAATACAATGAGCATGACTCCGAGGTTCACTTATTAACAAAAACATTATGTGTTTTAGCATTATATTTGACATTATTCTGGTCTGAATAGTCTCACTGTGCAGTGAGGATGCTCTTGAGTAGACTGCAGACACCTTGCTCATTGATCTGAGCAAATGCTTACCACACATATTCTCAAGTACCTCATCACTTCTAGTGCACAGCAACAGTATTTGGACTTCCTGCTTCATTAAAGTGATATAGCAATATCTGAAACCATGTACTGATCTAGACCCTCAGGCAGAAAATACACCTAGTCATCTGTATTTGTGCAAAGGTATTTACAGGGTATGTTATCCCAATGCTCCATTACTTAGTACAGTTGGTTGTAAAATAATAAAAATATTGTGTAATATTTTAAGCTCTGACTCTGGACTAGTATTTTTAATGGTAATATATTATCTCTATGTCCCATTGGATCTGTTTGCTAGCAAACTGCATTCCTTTGTACTTTATTTTTAATGAGAGAGTGAAGACATTTCAAACTATAAATAAAGCAAACAAACAAAACAAAACCACAAAAAAGCCCCAGCCAACCAATAAAAAAAAAAACAAAACCAAAACCACCCCCCACCAAAAAAAAAAAAAAAGCTGACACAAAATCCCACAAAAAAAATTTTTTAAAAATAAATTTTAACTGAAATGTAAATTAACAGACCACTCTGACTCTCTAGAAATTAAATCCTCCAAAGGCTTCTGCAAATGTATGGCTAGACCAAGAAAGTGAGCTAATAGACTTATTGCTCTGAGGGAAAGTAGCACAGTAGCTTGTGGTAGTGTCTTCTGGTCACCACTTCAACTGTCTAACCCTATCCAAAACTGCATGAGAAAGAAAGAAAAAGGCTACCTGTGCCCTGTTGACCTCATTGTCAATTAAGAGTGAAATATGGCAGTGTTTTCCTCTCCAATATTTTATCTATAGTGAACCAACGTTCCAAGTAGAAGGATAAAGAGATTAAAGGAGAATTATTATTTACCCAGAGAAGTATTTAATTTCTTTCTGGTAGAATTTTCACTGGGGAAAAAAATCCAACCTACACCTAAGGAACAATAGCTCAAATTGCAGATATTCTTTAGCAGAGACAAGATTTGCAACAATGCTATTTTAATTTCGAGTTTTAAGAAGGAATTGCAAATTGCACATGTGCCTGGCCTTCTACTTGGAGATCAAAGATCAACTGTAATCAGAAAGAGGCTCCATTCTAAGGAATGCCTAAAATAGAAATGGGCAGTCCAGACAAGCAATGTGCATACCATGCAGTACTGTAATGAAGTAAAAGCTATGCTGTAGCTTCTTACAGTGCACTGCTGCACTGTTGTCTTTTATCTTAACAAATCTTAAAAGTCTATTTGTTTTTCTTTTTATTGTCTCCACCAGCATTGCCACAACAGAAGCTCAGTGAGAGTCCTTGCAATGTGATCCAATAGCTGCCTTTGGACACCACGCTGCCAGGAGTCCACTGATGGCTGGAGTGGGGGTGGTGGGAGTAAGCAGCCTAACAAACCACAGCATTAACAAAACCACAAAACCCCTAGCCACAGAATTTGAAGGACTAAGATGGGAAAAGAAAAAAAAAAAAAAAAAAAAAAGTGAAAAAATTAAATTCAAGATTGTCTAGATATAGTTTGACTAAATCATGAAGAAGGAAAAGCAGCCAGAAGATATTTTAAGGATGCGTTTACTTGGGAAATACTTAGAACTGCAACACAAAGAACTCTGAAGTATTACATAAATAGGAGAGCTGGAACCAAGTGAATTATGAAAAGTGATTTGACAGCAAGTGCTATGCAGTTGCTTCGGTGCGGTTTCCCAAAGGGAAACCGTCAAACCTGTTTCAGTAGAAACAGGAAAACATACAAGAGGCTGGACAAAAGCACAAGAAAAAGTACTGCAGGGACAGTGCAGCAGTCAGAGATGGTGCATGAGAGCTTCAGCATCTCAGAACTATTCATTTTATGGATGGTGTTTCACTGTGATCCTTTTTTCCCCTTTTGGAATGTCTAACCTTAGAATAGAATAGAATAATAGAATGGTTTAGGTTGGAAGGGACCTCAATGGTCATCTAGTTCCAACCCCCTGCCATAGGCAGGGACACCTCCCACTGAAACAGGTTGCTCAAGACCTCATTCAATCTGGCCTTGAACACCTCCAGGGAGGGAGAACCCACAACCTCCCTGGGCAACCTATGCCAATGTCTCACCATCACAGTAAAGACATTCTACCTAACATTAGGTTTAAATCTCCCCTCTGCCAGTTTAAACCCAGTTTACTCCTGGTCCTGTCATTACAAGAGCTTGTAAATAGTCCCTCCCCAGCCCTCCTGTAGCCCCCTTCTGATACTGGAAGGCTATTACAAGGTCTCCTTGGAAGCCTTCTCTTCTCCAGGCTGAAGAGCTGTAGCTGGTCTCTCGTAGTCTGTCCTCGCAGCAGAGCTGCTCCAGCCCTCTGATCATCTTCATGGCCCTCCTCTGGACTGTCTCAAATAGTTCCATGTCCTTCTTGCTGTTCTTACAGAACTGTACACAGTACAGCTGTTCCATCTCTAAAGTACTCATTTTCTGTCTGGTGTCTTACTGTGATCCTTTTCCTCCCTTTTGGAATGTCTAAACTTCTACCATACAACAGTCCTAAGCAGTGGTGCACACTTCCAAAGATCTACTTGGGAGCCCAATCTAACCCATCAGCCTGTGCCATTCAGCATTTATATTTGTGTCCAGACTTCTGCCTCTGGAAAGAGCCAGCAAGTGGGGTTACATCCTGCTGTCACAAAAGACATGGGCAGCAATTAACTGCTCTATGAAAAGACATAAAAAACATCATCCAATCTTGAAAGTGTGTGATAATTTCCCTAGCCTATTTTTATAATTGAATGGAAAAATCTTCTTTAACATTTCACATAGATTATTAGAGAACATTTAATTTATGCTGCTAAGTACTGTCTTAAAATACCTATACTGGAGCCTTCAAAATGACAAACACCTGTCTTATCACTCACACCAAGAATAGGTTTCCACCACAGACCATAATAACAAAATGCTAATTTGTGAGGTTCTGAAGGAAGATGGGACTAGTAAAAATCATCACATAATTGACTTTTTAATATCCCAAGATCACTGTCACTTAATAAGACTCGAGACTTTGAGAATGAAATTAAAGCATAAATCCCTGGAAGAGAGTTTCATGAGCAATTATTAGGTTAAAGGGAAAAAAAAAATCAGCTTTAAGGTTCTAAATGCCTCCCTGTCAATAGAAATGCAAGGAGAGAATGTAGGCATACACTATTAGAAACAAGAGCAGCTCAGCACTGGAGGTGAAATTCAATTCTCTGATAATGTTGATGTGGTTTGGGAATTACCCACCCTCCCCCCACCCACCCCCCAAGGTTAGGAATTCACCCAGACTAAACTCAGTCAGCTGGAAGTTAGGGAATGAAGCTGTATTTATAGCTTTGCACAATTTACAAGCAAAATATATACAGATATATTTACAACTATATACAGTAATATGCAAGTAAAAAGTAATACAGAGGTACAAAACCCCTTCCCGAGCAGCCAGACTGCCTGAGAAGGCTTCCCTCTCCTTCCTTTCACGCTTTTTGTCTTCTCCTTTATCTCAGGATCTCTCTCAAGTGCAGGGTGAGCTGGAAAAGGTCTGCAAGAGATATTAAGAAGGAAATGATTAGCTGGGTTACACAGACTCAGGCAGAGAAGTTAATACGGCAAGCAGGCAAGCTACAGGCTGTCCTTATCTTTCTTTGTGTCCCAGCAGAATGAATGGGTAATATAGACATCAACATTATTTTCCTTTCACAGCCAATAATCTAATGTCTCTCATTAAAATATTCTAACCAGCCTCAAACCAGCACAAATATTCAAGATCCAAGATTGTTCCACCCAGCATGGCAGTTTTACAGAAATGCCTGAAATTAGAAAATTGCTAGTGCAACCAACTTTTGCTCTGTGATGGTGTGGAAATTGAAAACCATATTTGCACAGTGATTTCCAAAAACCTTGGCAGCTCAAACAGTCTTTGAAAGAGCAATTTCACTGCTCTGCAGAACTGAGACATCACAGGTTGCCCCAAAAGCACAGTCAAAAGTCTGTTGTGTTCCTACATGTGGCTTTGGAGTTCTCAACACCAGGGAAACATCACTATGCAAAAAAAAAACAACAACCAAAAACAAACACCCCCCCCCCACACACACAAAAAAA
>VWZI01013275.1:0-13780 GCA_013396835.1 Psilopogon haemacephalus | reverse complement strand
CTACTAATAAATTATTATTATTATTATTACTATTATTATTATATTATTACAATGATGCCATGGCATACAAAAAAGAAGAGGTAAAGAAACTTTAGATCTGTCACTCTAAAAATAAAATCATTAAACTTACAGACTTGCAAACAACTTATCCTACCAAAATTTCTACAAACTTAACCACTTAGCGTATTCTATTCTAATAATTACACATCATATTCCATTACAATAATCAAAACAGTCTTATCCATTAACTTTTTAATTCTAAGATCTATTACAATTGAAAACTGACTTTATAAAACATTATCAAGATTTGCATTTGCAAAGAAAGTAAAACAATCAACAGTAAAATACAAATTTGAAACTACCACCTTAAAAATGATACAACTCTGAAAGAAAAAGGGAGGTAGGGAAGCGATGGAAACAAAGCTATGTTATCTCTGTGAAGGAGAAACAGCAATCGTGCGTGGGAGAAAAGCAGGGCGGGGGGAAAGTGGCTGTTTGTGTCAGCTCCAAAGGACTTTCAGCCATGCGGGGGGTGGAAGGGGAGGAAGGAGAAGCAGCTGCTCTTAGTTGGCAGAGAAGGGAGAAAGAAAAAAACCTACAAAGACATCAAAACAAGACTTTTTACAAACTGAACAGGGAGGGAAACCCTCCAACAATTAGTTATGTGATGCAGTCCAAGATGGGGGGGTGCAGACTTGCAGCAGCACTTTGTCACAGGACGGCTTCCTCTGCTTGGGACCTGGGACCGTTCCTTAGGACCTTCCGTGCCGCAGATAAATGTGTGAGACTAGCATAGCAAAGAGGGTACCCAAACTGTTCATGGTGGTTATCTCACATTTCTCCTGCCATTTATCTTTGAAAATCATCAATGCTAAAGAAGTTTGCAACAGTTCCATCAGGGCTTGGATATTCACAGGTAGAAGCTCTTGACTGTTGAAAAATGTCGTCCACCACTAATTACAAAGTACAAAGTCCATAAAACTTTCTCAGTCTGTTTCCAGGTTGGTTGATTTCAAAAGCATTTGCTGAGTCATGAAACAGGTAGATTTACAATCTGCTGCAGCCACACAGGGCACAATATATCCATGTCCCATCCTCGCAATTAATTAGCAATTGTTTATCTCTTGCTGGCCTTAGAAATGCAAGTCTTGAAAACACTGCTTTTTAAAGACAAACTGAGCTTTATATTCAAAACCTATTAGAAAAGTTTTTACAGTTCTTTTTCTGCATTTTTTACTGCTTTCTTGTAGTATTTTCATAGTAAAGTCTGAGATAAAGAGTCCAGTCTGTATCAGTCTTAGAGAGGATATAAACTTCTTACTTCAGTCCATTTCTTGGAAAGGATATGCAAGAGAAGCTTCACAATGCACTTTTCTTCCCCAGTCACCAGATTTTTGCCCTCTCATCCTCTTGCTGAGCATTTAAAGCCTCAGTAGATGCAGCAATAGAGGGAATCTCCAGTTTCACCCATTTAAGGATGATCTTAAGGTCTTGCCCAGGAATCTTCTTCCCTTGCTGTTAAGAAGACTCTCCATTATTGCATAAATGTCCCCTTCTGTATGGGTATTATGATTCCCCATATCTCAAGTATTCCCGAGCTCACCTTCCAAAATGCAAGGAGGTGACTTTTGCAGGCCTGCTTTCTGCTTCCTTTCAGCAGTTTCTCTTCAAGTCCTCGTGAACTGACAACTGGCTTGCTTTCCTTTCACACAATTCGAACCAACATCATGTCGGGTGTCACCATTTGTCACCGTGACAAGGAGACGGGGAGACAGTTTGATGCAAACTAGTTCTGTTTATTACATGCATTTGTTCATCTTATATATGCTTAGATATTCTAAACAAGGCAGCGCGTTACTATTCTCTTGGCTATTTACCCATCCAAATAGCTAAAGCTAACACAGTGATTGGCTTAACTAAAAGTATGAAGTCACACGTCTCTATTTTGGTGTAAGATACAAAACTGCTTAATACAGAGAAACTGTGAGTTCTTTGTTTTACCTTCTTTTTACAACCTCTAGGTCATTTTGCTCCTGACTCCACCATACATCACATTCCACATGGCCTGTGCTTAGAGCCTACATGTCAACTGCTACATGTTGCAGCTGTGTATCCACACATTGCAGTTCTCTCTGTATCTCTCCTCTACTTTAGAGAGGAACTTTCCTAAGCTCAAATGCTTCGTTTCTCACCAGAGCAGAAATAATTCAAAGACAGTCGAAGTTACACAGTATCAAATACTATACAGACTATCAAATGTTTGGTTGCTCAGTTCCAACATCTCATGTCCACCCTGTTCAGATAGAAATTCTCCCACAATTCCCCCTTTTTTCTTCTGAGCGAACCAAACTTGATTCATTACTTTGGTTAGTCCTTTTTTAATACAGCTAAATGCTACACAAACACATAATAAAATCACTACCAATAGTAACAAGATCCTAAGGCCTTCTTTAATCAATCCATTAAGCCACACAAGGATGTCTCCAAACAGGTTTTGTAATCAATCATCAAACACTGAAGTTTCTTTTTGAATTTAAACCAAATTGCTGGGATCTACTTTTTAGAGACCTAAAAGCATTCAACCCTCTATATTTATCCCCAAATACAAAACATGTTTGGGTCCATCTCTGGGATGCATTTCCAGTAGCCTGAGAACCTAATAATTCTAGCTCCTGGGGATTCCAGGGGAGAGAAACTTTTAAGCCTCTAATTAAAGCAGCAGCACACTCAGAAACTTTGCTTATTTTACTACAAATGTTTCTACTATTGTGACAGGATAAAGCTTAATTAGGCTCGATATCCCGTGGAACGAGGGGGTTCTAGTGTCCCCCTCGAGGTTCTTTTGGGTTCCAGTCAGCAGAAATAGACGAACATGTTGCTCAAAGGTCAGGTATAACAGTTTAACAATCAGAACTTAGGGAACAGAGAGGTTACATACAAATACAGACCCCGATCACGCCTATGAATACCCGCGGGACGCGATGGGGAGGGGGAAATGCTCTTCTTCCCAGACCTGAGGGGGATGTAAGAAGGGAAAAAACTGACTTAACCCGGAATAGGGAAAAGGAAAGAGAGAGATAAAGAGGGGGAGATAGAGATAGAGATAGAGATAGAGATAGAGATAGAGATAGAGATAGAGATAGAGATAGAGATAGAGATAGAGATAGAGATAGAGATAGAGATAGAGATAGAGATAGAGATAGAGATAGAGATAGAGATAGAGATAGAGATAGAGATAGAGATAGAGATAGAGATAGAGATAGAGATAGAGATAGAGATAGAGATAGAGATAGAGATAGAGATAGAGATAGAGATAGAGATAGAGATAGAGATAGAGATAGAGATAGAGATAGAGATAGAGATAGAGATAGAGATAGAGATAGAGATAGAGATAGAGATAGAGATAGAGATAGAGATAGAGATAGAGATAGAGATAGAGATAGAGATAGAGATAGAGATAGAGATAGAGATAGAGATAGAGATAGAGATAGAGATAGAGATAGAGATAGAGATAGAGATAGAGATAGAGATAGAGATAGAGATAGAGATAGAGATAGAGATAGAGATAGAGATAGAGATAGAGATAGAGATAGAGATAGAGATAGAGATAGAGATAGAGATAGAGATAGAGATAGAGATAGAGATAGAGATAGAGATAGAGATAGAGATAGAGATAGAGATAGAGATAGAGATAGAGATAGAGATAGAGATAGAGATAGAGATAGAGATAGAGATAGAGATAGAGATAGAGATAGAGATAGAGATAGAGATAGAGATAGAGATAGAGATAGAGATAGAGAGAGATTAGCCTTGCTGCTTTGGGAGAGCTGCCGTGCTTCGCTGCCTGCTGCCGGCTGCCTGTTGCTGCGCACGTGGCTGGGCTCCTCAGCAGCCACGGCGGGAGACGACGGTGAGCGAGGAAAAGTGGAAGAAGAGCCACTAACGGTCGCTGTGCCCCCCCTTTAATACCCTCGGGGGCGTGTGAGACTGACCAACAGGCACTCAGCATTCTTCAGCTGGCCAATTGGTTTAAAAAGCTCCACGCCTGCGTGCCGCCCGAGGCATCCCTGGCTCCTGGGGCCACGTGGGGTGCCCCTGCCCCCTCAACTCCTACCGGACCTTGGACGGTAGGGGGAGGAGAGAGCCCAGGGGTTGGACCAATTCTAGGGTATTTTTCACCCCATACTGGGACAACTATATTCTAAAAACTCTTTTTCTTGAAAGCCCGGTATCCCAATCAAACAGGTTTGAAAAGGATCCATAGCAGAAGCCATTGCTATAAAAAAGTCTTGTACTCCAGTTTCATTAGCCCAGGTGATCCAAAGATTCTTTCGTGGATCAATCTTCGTTAGGATGGCTGCAATCACTGGAAGGAAGCACAGTATCACAAAGTGCATATGTAGAAATGCCATCACTCATTTTTAGTTCTTTGACTGCAGGCTTTGTAAATCAGCTTGGGACCCACAAGGGACCTTGACCTGTGGAAACACAGAGATATCCTCTCCCATTAAACAAGACCAGGGCAGGGCACTCCCACAACACATTCTGTGGGTTGCAGCAGTGCATCCGCAGACCAGGGATTGCTGAAATAGCATGTCCCTTTAGTGATTCATGGTGGACCACAACAGGTGGCACTTCTTGTTCTCCTGTAAGACAAAGATAATTTAGTACAAACAAAACCTTACTGATTCGTTCCTGTGAATCACTTATGTTGTTATGCTTTTCCAGATATGATTTTAAAGTCTGATGCATTCTTTCAACTGTAGCTTGACCAGTGGGTGAGTGTGGGATACCAGTGACATATTTAATCCCCCATGTTTGTAAGAATCTTCGGAGTGTCCCACTTATGTATGCTGGTCCATTATCTATTTTTATTTGTTCAGGAACCCCCGTCACTGCAAAAGCTGCAGTGAGATGTTTACATACATGTTTGGCTGTTTCACCTGTCAGTGGTATGGCCCAAATCATTTTTGAGTATGTGTCCACATTGACATGTACATATTTTAATCTACCAAATTGGAAGACGTGAGTGACATCCATTTGCCACATTTGCAATGCTTTAAGGCCACGAGGATTTACTCCCAAACCCAATCCTGGTCCATGATGGCTACATTGTGGGCAGGCACATACGATTCCTTTTGCCTCATTACTGGTTAACTTAAATTGTCTCATTACTGATTTAGAGTTTTGATGAAACATTTCATGTGATATACGTGCTTGCTCAAAGATACTAATTGCTGGAGAAAACTAGACAGGACTGACCAGAACGTCAGCCTTGTCATTCCCTTCTCCTAGACCCTGCTTCAATTGATGGCTCCGAATGTGAATGATACAATATGGATCCACTCTGAAAGACAAAATTTGTTTTAGTTGTAAAAATAAAGAGAGCAATCTCTGTTTCTTAGCGGTCCTCAATAGAGCATCTTCTATCCGGGCAATCACACCTGCAACATACAAAAAATCAGTTACAACATTCAAGGGCTCACTATCCCATTTATGAAACGCCCACACTACTGCTGCGAATTCTAAAGTTTGCAACAAGTCCTCTGCTGACCTGTTTATAAGATGATGTTTCCATTGTCCATCTTCTTCCCACACACAAGCTGCTTTTCTCTTCACCTTGCCAGCATCTGTGAATACTGTACGACCATTTACTGGTGTAAGGGATATTTTTGGTGCCCGGGACCATTTCATGTGACTCACCACTTGCCATAATCCTCCTGATGGATACACATTGATTATTTGGCCTGTGTAGGCAATAAGTGACTCTTGTAAGGGCCATGAATTTGCAAGACACCTTTCTAATTGATCTTTTGCTATTGGAACACTTATCTCTTCTGGTTCTGCTCCCTCTATTTCAAGGATACCTACCCCTTTTTATCAGCTCTACCAAAGCTTCAATGTGAGTTTGAATTGATAATTTTGGTTGAATTGATAGAAAAACCCATTCAATTATTATCCAATCATCAACAGCAGAGGCGTTAGACTGACCATCCACCTTCTCCCCCTTTTTTTTTTTGCCACTGCCCAATGATTGCAAAGGGATGATTTGTGTGATCTAAACACCATAATACCAGTGATACATTTTCCAATCTATGAAAAGAGCAACTGTTTACAATTTTGGTACCAATGGCTGAAATTGCTGCCTTTTGCTGTGATGTCAGGCTAACAGGCCTGGCAGCATCTGTACCCTGCAATAATGGCATTAGTGGTTCCAAATCCTCATTAGTGATTCCCATCACCTTTCTTACCAATTGTACATCACCCATGAATTTTTGAACATCTGTCAAACTCTTAAATTCTGATCGTATCTTCACATTTTGTGGCCTCACTGTAGTATCAGAAATTTTCCAGCCTAAATACAACCAAGGGTCCTGTCATTGGATTTTTTCTGGGGCAACAGTTGGTCCACTTTGTTCAAGCTGTGTTGTTATGATCCTGAAGTTGGTATCTTGAAAAGGCTCTCACTGACAAAAAAGAATTCATATCACTTTGAAACTGTAAAGCACTCCACAACCGATCCACAAAATGTTGATAGGGCTCATTACTGCCCTTTCTCATATCAGCAAAAGTTGGACTTACCTTTAGTCCAGGTGCTGAGTAAAATGCTTGCTGTGCGAGTCTACATGCTAGTCTGTGTAAAACTTCAGGGAAATGCAGTTGTGCTTCTAACGTAGCATATTCTCCTTGACTCACCAGCACCTCTGCAGTAAGCCCTCTCAATGGATCCCCAACCCTCTGATGTCTAACAACTTCCATTGTAGCTAATCGAGTCCATTCTCCCTCCCACAGCAAAAACTGAGATGGCATTAATATCAATCGAGCAAGATTCTAACAGTCTATAGGCATAGCAAGTTCAGCAGAAAACATCCATTCAAGCATTTGTCTAACAGGTTCTGAATGCAATCCATACTCTCTTACCACCTTTTGAATCTGAGTCGGCACCTTCCAATCCCATATGTCCCACTTTGATATACTATTCACATCTGTTGTTACAGGGAAAGCTAATGAGGAAGGCTGCCAAATACTTTCAGGACTGCATCTTTAATTATTCCTGACCACCTTTGGGTACATTTCTCTGCTCGCTATTGCAGCTCAGCATCAAATCCCCTTTTTCTAGAGTCCAAACATTCTTGCAAAGTTTTCAATTTGTTATTAGATGATGGCTGAGACGCCTCTGCTGTTTTTTTCACAGTACCTGACTTTCCCACTGTTCCTGGCTTTCATTTTTCTAGCATTTTAACCACTTGTTCTAAAGCATTATCAGTAGTCAATTGAGAAGTGTTTCGAAATGGAGACTGATGACCACTTACACATTCTGACCCTCTGGAACAGTTCCCTTCAGTGTTTTGTTGCTCCATTGGTGACGATAGAGGAGCAGGGAGATCAGGGGTAACAGAATGTTTTGAACTGCAATTTGATTCCCCTTGTTGTGCCTTTACTTTATTTCCTGTTGCTTTCAACATTTCCGACACTGTAGCTGCTGCTTTTCCTGACATACCCTTAACAGGAGCTGCCCTATCCACTCCAAAAAGATGAGCTTTGACTATCACCAATAGTTGACGAGCAAGACTCCGAAGCAAATTTAGAGTCCGAGATACCAACAGGTGCAGCTATAAGAGCTGGGGCTGCAGCCACAGCCACTTTCCTTTCAGCAGTCATCTCTGACAATGTGCTTATCACATCCTTCCACACAGCACCCAGCCTCTGTGCTGTTTTGGCATCTTTCCCATCCATAATTACCTCATCCCACATAACAGTCCCGACCTCTCGCCACTCTTCTATTGAGAAGAAAAGAGAGGTATCTTTTAAAAATCCTTTTTGCTTAGCAAATTTTGCAAGCTCTCTGAGCCTAAGTCTGCTGACAGCCCTCTCTTGGAGATAATGCCAGCCAGCAAATGTACCGCAGCTTCCATTTCCATTGCGGGCTTACTTCATTCGCGTATCCTCGGTCACGACCCGAAATCCAAGCTCCTGCCCCCTTTTTCTTCAGTGCCCTGCGTGAACTTTTGGCCACTGCTTCTCTTTCAGCAATGCCCTGACAGTGTTCACCGTTACATCGTCTTGATGCAAGAAAACGTTTGCAGTATTTTAACAGTGTTCCAGTAAAGTGCCCCTGTAGCGAGTCCTTTTGAAATGTAGATCTTTGTAATGTGTCCTTTTGTCCCTCTTTGTCGCTGTTCTGTTTGTCCCTGTTTTCAGGCGCCAATTGCAGGTAGCTGTTAAAGTTTGATTGCAAATAGCTGACGGTGAGAGCACCTGGAGCAACGAGACTGTTTACCAATGTGGTTATATCATCGTTCTCCTTTATTATCCTACAACTGCTACAACTACTACAACAGCAGCTACTACTACTTAATACAAGTTTGTTAAACTTATATTCCCAAGATGGGGTGGTTACAGAGCAAGCAATGTGATTGGTCAGTATGTAACGTCTGGCATATTCTAACAAGTGCCCATTGTCTGATATACAAACTTAGCTTCCCCTACATTGCAGTTCCCTCTGTATCTCTCCTTTGCTTTTAGGGAGGAACTTTCCCAAGCTCAAATGCCTCGTTTCTCACCAGAACAGAAATAATTCAAGGACGGTCAAAGTTACACAGTATCAAATACTATACAGACTATCAAATGTTTGGTTGCTCAGTTCCAACAGCTCATGTCCACCCTATTCAGCTAGAAATTCTTCCACAAGAAGACATCAAAGGACATTATATTTTGACTGAAAGAATGATTAAACAACTTACCTCTTGTCTTGCAGAGGATGAAGGGCTCTAAGATCTGTGTTTCACTTCTGCTTAACCTCACAGTTGTAAAATGAAATATGCAGTGATTTTGAAACTCCATTAGGACAATCTTTCTAACCTTCCTTTTAAAAATTAATACAAGGGGTTGAAACATGAATATTTCCTATGGAATAGTTTCCTATTTGACAAGAAAAAAGGTAGAGAACACTCAACAGTGAGAGGTGACATCCCACTCAGGGATTAAATGCCCTTATCTCCCTAGTACACAGGCTTACTAGAGGAATGATTAAGTTTGTAGTACACTGGTCCTAATCTACAGCATGAAACATATCACTGCCACAGAAAGAAGTATTGTAGCTACTTTGTAGATTACATGGCATAGTGATTAGCCCTAAAGCAGATCAATAACATCAATGGTTGGAGCTCAGGGATAAATAAAACCTGATATTGGTAACAGGTTAATTGTGTTTAAAGCTGCTCATGCCAGTGATAAAACTTTGATAAGACTGAAGATTGTCAGAGCTTTTTGGCTGGATTTTGATGGGTTTTAGTTGTTAAAGCTAAACCAGAGGTCTAAGCTTAGACCATAACTCAATTAGCCTGAGAGATATATATGACCAAGAAAATCAACTTAAGGAATTTAATCTTACCAAGTGTGATCCTAACTCTGATGCAGTGACAGCCCAGTGTGTCATTCTGCAAGTATGGGATCAACAGCAGGAGGCTGTTCTGCTTTGCCAGTTTAATTTAATGGAAGGGGTTTTGTTTTGGTTTGTTTGTTTGGGTTTTTTTTACTTTAAACCAGGAGTTTCTTTAGAAGATAACAGAGGACAGGATCTGACTTCTACAAAGCTGATTCTGTACCATGGTGGTCTTCAGCATGTGACAGGAGATTGTTCAATGTTTTCTAACTATAAAAAAATCTTCTAAATATATGAAATGTGTCTTCATCTCCACCAAGCCATACTAAACTGCTCAGAGGTACAATTTGGCACTCTTGACTGATTAAGCCACAGAAAAGCAGTGTAGATGCAATTAAGAGAGGTAGTTAGATGCTTCCTTTAGCACAGTATATTGACATCAACACTTTTTCTCTCAGACTTGCTCTGCCTTATGGATGTGCTGGTTTGAACTAATTGGAGGATTTGAATGATAAATTAGACTATAGGCTGAGAAAGGAAAACACTGATGATGCTACTTCACTCATAGCTTAACTGAGAAAGAAAAAAAAATGTTTTAAGAGTTGTAACCCAAATATAAATAAGTCAGAGCAGTATGGGCTGTGGCTGCTCCTGCATGGCTCCTTTCTCCCTTCCTAGTTGGATCTAAATAATTTCACTAACTTCTTTCCTGCTGCTAATCCCCCTGGCCGATCTACCTTTGCCTATCTGCTGCATAAAACAGATGGTGAGATAAGACTGGGGAAAGGGAGGGTGGAAAAGTTGGTTGGTTACCCCTCTTAAGGATTTTGATCTCTGGGAGGGGTGTGGTGTTTCTGTATTATCTTTTTACTGCGTNGGGTGTTGAGCAGATAACTGCCAAGCCACCACAACAGAAATCCTCCTAAACAAATATTCTTAGAATATGCTTGCTATCTGGAATTGCTCTTCCATTGTTTCTGTCTTGCTTTTGTTAACTGGCTTATCAGAGTTATGCCTGCATGAGGCTGCAGTTACATATGCAGGTTCAGCTCATGTCTCACTTAGATTTTTCCCATTTACTGATTAATTTCAGGAAAGAAATTTTCAGAAGCATCCCTGGAGATTATATACCCAGCTTACACTGATTTCCAGAACTATCTTTCCCCTGTACAGAAAGTAATTCAGCTAACAACTGCACAGCTGAAAAACCTTTGACCACCACTGCCAATGGCTTTGCTGAGTTCCTCTGTTTACACAGTCCTAAGAACCAAATGTGCCACTCATCAATATTTACATGTAAGGTTTAGTAGAGAGATATGGTATAAAACTGTGTTCTGTTGGCTTTGAGAGTTTGGTGAACAGAACCTCAGAATTCTCAGGGTTGGAAGGGATCACAAGGATCATGCACTTCCATCCCCTCTACCATGGGCAGGGACACTTTCCACTAGATCAGGCTGCCCAGAGCCACATTCAGCCTGGCCTTAAAAAATTCCAGGAACAGGGCTTCCACCACCTCCCTGGGGAACCTGTACCAGTGTCTCACCACCCTCATAGTGAAGAACTTCTTAACATCTAATCCAAATCTCCCCTCCTCCAACTTGTATCCATTCCCCCAGTCCTATCACTACCTCACACCCTAAAAAATTCCTCGGCAGCTTTCTTGAAGCCTGCTTCAGATATTTGCAGGCCACAGTAACTGATGATGCTACTTCCCTCACAGTTTTACTGAGAAAGAAAAAAAAAATGTTTTAAGAGTTGTAACCCAAATATAGATAAGTCAGACTGCTTTAGACCGCTTTGGGACTGTAGCTGCTCTTGCATGGCTCCTTCCTCCCTGCGTTTTGTAGCTGATTCTCAGTGATTCCACTAACTTCATTTCCTACTGCTAACCTCCTTGGCCAATCTACCTTCGCCTATCTGCTGCATCAATAGATGGTGAGATAAGATTGGGGAAGGGGGGAAAAGTGGTAGGGGTGGTTAGAAATCCCTCTTAGGGATTTTGATCTCTGGGAGGAGTGTGGTGTTTCTGTATTACCTTTTTACTGTATATATCTATAAATATCTGTTATATCTTGTAAATATCTGCTTGTATATCGTGCACAGCTGTAAATATAAAGCTCCATTCCTTAACTTCCAGCCAACTGAGTCCTAGCCTGGGTTATTTCCAAGTGTGTGGGGACAGTTAACTGCCAACCCAACACAACATAGCATAGGAGTTCTAGTCCTTTGTCAACCTTGTGGTCCTTCTCTGGGCACCTTCTAGCACCTCCAGATCCTTCCTGTAATAGTGGCTTCAGAACTTGACACAGTACTCCAGATGGGGTCTCACCAGAGCAGTGTAGAGGGGCAGAATCATCTCTCTCAACCTGCTGGCCTGCAACCCAGGATTTGGTTGACTTTCTGGATTGCAAGCATACACTGGCTGCTCATACTGAGCTCCTCGTGAAAAGTCACTCCCTTCCTCTTTCCCACATAAAAATCCCTAGTGACAGATGGTTTCTAACTGATTCTTTCAGATACACTTGGGTTTTTTTCTGCTTATCTTGGTTAAATTATAATTCAATCTGAGGAGATGCCCAAGAAATTATTTCAGTATTAGTTAATAAACAAACAAAAAAATCTAGCAGCAACAATAAGCCTCCTGTTGCATAATTCCTAAATAAGTAGAGCTAATTAAAAACCTAGCCCATTTCAAAGGAATAACAGTGCCTTGTTGTGTAAACAATTATAAAAGGCAAATATTCCTTCATTTATGTGTAAAGCAAACACTATTTTCCTTTTCAAGATAAGTGTTGTAGAAGTGTTAGCGACAGTCTCTGATCTTGGTGAGAGCCACTATCTGACCAGAGCAGCGAGGAGCCTGGAGAAGCAGAGAGATGGAGTTCACCTGCTGCCAAATTAAAAATGGTTTCCACAGCGTTCTTATTCCACAAATACTGCCCAGAGTAGGAAGACTTTTGCCAAAGGTATTTATTCTTCTAAATCTATTTCTAGGCAATGACTTGTGCTTTAAATGTCTAACACTTTCCAGCAACATATGCTTTGTACTGTTTAATGTCACTAAGGCTTTGTAGATAGTGGAGAGCAATATTTCAAAACAGGTTCTCTGACCTTTAGAGTTTCTCTGGGGATTCCAGTCATATTTGTCTCAGATAGAAACAGCATTTTTTCCTGGAATTTTATTTGATAATGGAAGGTTAGATAGATACAAACAACCAGAGAAACAATTGCTTGCTCACGTGAAGACACAAGCACTAAGCACCTCACACATATCTGAAGGCATCTTCCTAGTATTTCCACACATGCTAACTTGTGGCTTGTCTCTTATCAGCTTGAGTTTCCACTTTTAAAAACTGTGATTGTGGCTGCTTTGCACCTAGGTTTCCCAGCTGGTGAAAAAAAAATAGGCCAGAAAGTGGCACTAAAAATTAAATAGATCAGAGGGCTGATTGTGTGATCCTAATGCTGTAAATTATTTGCAAAGTCTCTAAGCATAAAGAGAATAGAAGATCACCTCAATTAAAAGAAAATCCAAACCCCACAAAATCCTAACAAAAAAACAAACCCAACCCCAAAACACCACACAACAAAAAAGTGCAAATAAAATTTGTTGTTTTATTTTGAACCATCCATAGCACCTTATGGAAACATAGAATCATAGAATACATCGAGTTGAAAAAGATGTTTGAAAGTCATCTCATCCAACCTCCCTGCAGTAAGCAGGCACATTCCCAACTAGGTCAGGTCACTCACAGCCCCATTAAGCCTGACCTTGAATGTCTCTAGGGATGGAGTGGTGTCCTTCATCATCTCCCTGTGCAACCTGTTGCAGTGTTCCACCACCCTCATGGTAAAGAGCTTCTTTCTAATGCCCAATCTAAATCTACACTGCTCTAGGTTTAAAAAAAGGCATTGTTCTTTATCCTAAAGCACATCCATAACCTTGGAGCCCTGAGAACTAAACAAGATGGGACACACAAACTTCTCAGACCCCTGGGATTTACATTAACTGCCCAAATGCAAACTGGCAGGACCTGCCAGGAGTGACACAAGAAAATCTGTGTCTTTTCTTGCTTTGCCAACTGATGGTCAGACACACCTGAAGCAACCAGCCTTATCTTATAGGCTTGTCTAAATGTGGGTTTTTTTCTTACATTAATTTCTGTAATTGAAAAAAAAAAATCAAATTACTGTACAATACATATAAAGACTGTATAAAAGACATTTATAAAAGCAGCAACAACAACAATAAAAAATCTCTAACAAACCATGTGTATGAATTTTTCTGTAATTAAAACTCTTGACACTATCACACAAGACAAGTCAACACTTACAGTGCTGCAACTCCAAACTCACCTGTAGTGGGTTTGCAGTAACCTGCCCCCCCACCTTTTA
>VWZI01013274.1:445396-462145 GCA_013396835.1 Psilopogon haemacephalus | reverse complement strand
GTTTTTTTTTTTTTTTTTTTAATTCAGGAGTCTTGCAATGAAGCTTCACAGCTGGAGTCAGCTGGCTGCTTGCTTTCCTCCAGGCAATCCACTCCTTGCTGCAACTGCCCCAAGCAGCAGCTGCCACATTGTGAAAGCCATGCCCGTGGGGAGCTGTAGCAGAAGGATGTTCCACTGGAGATTTCTGAACCACAGAGGACAAAAAAACCCAAGCACATCATAACGAGGAGGTAAGAAAACATAACTGAATCCAGCCCCGCGGGATTGGCCAAAAGCAAATATTTCAGCCCATTAATCAGCTGCAGATTTTGCTAACTGCACTCAGTGTTTGCACACATTCATTTTGTTGCCACTGCTGAAGCTGTTATGGTAGAATGGCCTGGGTTGGGAGGCCAAAGTGTAGAACCCTGCAACTCCAACCAGCCCACCACGGGCAGGGACACCTCTCAGCTAGACTCAGCTGCTCAAGGCCTCATCCAGCCTAGCCTTGCAGGAGGAGGTATCCATCACCTTCCTGGACAATGCATTCCAGAGTCTCACCACCACACTGAAGAACTTCTTCCTAAGATGCAGTCTAACTCTGCTCTCCCTCAGCATCAAGCCATTGTCCCTTGTCCTGCTACTGGACAGCCTTGAGCAAAGTCTCTCAGCCTTCCTGCAGGATGTCTTTAGGTACTGGAAGGCAGCAAAACCTGCCCTGCCACCAGCTCCTTGGTGCCAGCATGAAACAAGACACGGTTGGGAGAGTGGAGGGCACTGGTGCCAAAGTGATAGCTTCCAGGTCAGCATCAGGGGCTGTCAGCTAGCAAGTGGCCATGTGAACAAGGAGAAAAAGAAGACAAGAAAGCCACAGATGTTTTCAAGGCCCCTGCATCATCTGCAGGTTTCTAGCTGCTGCTTTAACATCACTTGCCTGTGAAGCTGAGAAGGCCTGAGGCTAATTCCTAATGCAGAGAATCCTGATGGGGTAAGTGAAAGAAATGTGCCAGTGAAACCAGGGCTGGAAGGAGCAGTAGACATCCAATTTCCCAAAGTCATAGGGAGAGTTCATGAGCCCAACAAGGGCAGCAGTCCCCAGCCACTGAATTCTGGTGTCTCTGACAGCCTTTCTAATTACCAACCCTGTCCAGAGCCCAAGACTCAACTGCAAATCCTTGAGCAGTGACTACATCTCACCACACATCAGCCTCTCTCTCTTACAAACCCTTCACAGATTAGATGAGGAGCACCTGAAGGAACTGGGATTGTTCAGTCTGGAGAAGAGGAGGCTGAGGGGAGACCTCATTGCTCTCTGCAGCTCCCTGAAAGGAGGTTGGACCCAGGTGGGGGTTGGTCTCTTCTTAGTAAGAAGTGATAGAATGAGAGGAAAAGGCCTCAGGTTGCACCAAGGGAAGTTTAGGTTGGGCATTAGGAACAGGCTGCTCAGGGAGGTGGTGGAGCCACCAACCCTGGATGTGTTTCAAAGTGGTCTGAATGTGGTGCTTGGGGATATGGTTTAGAGTCCTCATCCCTAAGGGGTTTCAAGTCACGTGTAAACATGACAGCTGGGGACATGATTTAGTGGCCATGGAGATGATGACCTTAGAGGTCTTTTCCAGCCTTAATGATTCTGGATTTGTGCCCATGTGAATCTATGTTGCAAGCCAAAGCCCAAGCCCAGCTCCCTTAGCAATGACTTTATGGATCTGACCCCTGGAGAAGTGGTGGCTCCGTGTCAGACACAGCCACTTCCATCACCCGTGCTCTGGGCACTGCTAGGAGCGGGCTGGCCCCTGTGTGTTCCCAGGGTTTGTTAACTCTGCTTGCTCTCTGCTCATTTTAAGGCTGAGAAGGAGCAACAAAGGCCTTGGCGCTGGGAGAACTTGGGGAGCTGTGCTCTGAAAGCTTCAGATCAATTTTCCACTCGGGGGAAGGATGATTGGCAAACCTTGGCAAGTGTGAGGGCATTTGCATGCCGTGATGATGGATGCCAGAGCAGCACAGTAAACAGGGCTGCTACAGCACTTAATGGCTGCTTTAGATGCTTCATTTCCTATCGTGAAAGGTCACCTGTTGTCCTGGCTCCTGTGATTAATGTGAGCTCCCCTACCTTTATGGGAGATTTCTGCAGTCTGTGTTTTGCAAGGGGCTCTCTGCTCAGTACTTCAGGCTGCACCAAGGTTCCCTGTGCCATGTGAATTTAGATTTGTTGTTGGACATGAGCATTCTTTTGCAGCAGGCTTGTCCCACCAGGAAGAGGCTTATATCTGGGACCTTAAACACCACTTGCAGCCCACTGCAGTACAATTTCCTCTAGCAGGCTGGCTGAAATTCCTGCTCCCAGTGCCATGCTAAATTTAAAAAAAGTGCTAAATCCACACAGCACTCCTCTTGCCTGCATTCTGCAGATTTGAAACAGGGAGGGAGTTAAGACTTGTTTAATCATTGTTATTTTCCTGAGGTCTGGGCAGCTTAATGCCATCCATACAAGCAGAAAACTTTGACAAGTTCTAGTTTCCGCAGTCCAGACTCTTGCACCTCACACCTGTGAGCTCAGCTGTTTACAAGAAGTCTCATTGCTAGGATGAGGAATAACAACAGGCAGCAGGACAGGTTAGGGCTGCTCTGCTGGAGAGCAGCTCCACAGAGTGCTGGTGGGCAACAAGTTCTGCATGGGCAGCAAAGTGCCCTTGGGGCCAAGAGAGCCAATGGCAGCCTGGGGGGCATCAGGAAAAGTGTGGCCAGCAGGGCTAGGGAGGTTCTGCTCCCCCTCTGCTCTGCCCTCCAGAGACCACACTGCAATACTGTGTCCAGCTTTGGGCTCCCCAGTTCAGGAGAGGCAGAGATCTGCTGGAGAGAGCCCAGCACAGAGCCAGGAGATGATTGGGGGACTTGAGCATCTCCTCTATGGAGAGACTGAGAGTCCTGGAGCTGCTTAGTCTGGAGAAGAGAAGGCTGAGAGGAGATCTAATCAATGTGTACAAATATCTGAGGGGTGGGGATCAGTGCCTGGGGCCAAGCTCTTTTTGGTGGTCAGCAGCAATAAGCCAAGGAGCAACAGCACAAACTGGAACTCAGAAGGTTTCAGCTCAACCTGAGGAGAAACTTCTTTGCTGTGATCTTTGATCACATTCAGTGATTCTGTGCCCACTCAGGTGCAGGACCTTACACTTGGCCTTGTTGAATGCCATGGGGTTGGCCTGGGCACAGCTCTGCAGCTTGTGCAGGTCCCTCCGGATGGATCCCTGCCCTCTGGCAAGTCAACAGCTTGGTGCCAGCTGCAGACCTGCTGAGGCTGCACTCGATGCATCAGAGGTAACGCTAGCCAGAGATGCCCAAAGAGCTGAGTGCCTACCACAGAAGCCAGGCTGAGCTTGTGAGGTGTATGCAACACAGCCACATCCATAAGAGAAAATGTTCCCATTTTATGACAAGCTAATGTCAGTGACAGGCTGTCCTTTCAAACTCCTCAATTATTAATAGGCATGCCAAACCCAAGAGGGCTTCTAAAAGGTAGGCAGTTATGGAACTTATAATCTGCAGATTATTAGGAAATAAAAATAGAAGTTGGAGAGGAGACATCTTTCATGTGCATTGGGTCTGAATCTCAGCTTGAAGAATCTGCAGCTCGATTTTTGCCACCCCAAGCTTTGCAGATGCCTGCACACCCACCCCAGCACAGGCATTAAAGGAAAACAAATGACCAGAAGCAGCTGAAGGCTTTTGCCCAAAACTCTGAAAGGTTTTACAACTGTGACTTCCAGCAGAATCAGATCAGCTCCTGTTGGTGGCTAAAGTGCTGAATATGGGCAGCAATTATTTACCACAATTCAAAGGCATTAAGAACTTGTCAGAACCGAATCAATCCTTGGTTAAGTAAGGTGCATTAATAATTGCCAGCTGATGAAACTAATATGGATTTTATTTTAAACCCAGGGAGAGAAAGAAAATATTCATCATCCTTGCCACTTTTATGGAGTTATTCAGAGAATGAATTATTGATTATAGGCACAGGATGAGTGAATAGACTGCAGACATTTAGGCACTTGTCAAATTAAGGAGTGTGATTACAATCAAATGCAGAATTATGACAAAAGTGGGGGCAGTGGCTGACAGCTCACTGCTGCTGAAGAGCAGGCACAAATGTTTTGAAGTTGCTGTGCAGAGGCAGGCAAAACAAGGAAGAATTTCATAGAATCACAGAATGGTTTAGGTTGGAAGGGAGCTCAAACCTCAGCCAGTTCCAACGCCCCCATCATAGGCAGGGACACCTCCCAGTAGAACATGTTGCTCAAGTCCTTATCCAACCTGGTGCTGAACACCTCCAGGGAGGTTGTGGAGCACAGAAACATAGAATGGGATCTTTGATCACACTGGGTGCTTCTGTGCTCCACAACCTCCCTGGGCAACCTGTGCCAGTGTCTCACCACCCTCACTGCAAACAACTTCCTCCTAACATCTACTTTCAATCTCCCCTCTGACACTTCAAACCCATTCCTTGTCCTTGTTCTGTCATTCCAAGACCTTGTCAATAGTCCCTCCCCAGCCCTCCTGTAGCCCCCTGCAGATCCTGCAAGGCCACTCCAAGGTCTCCTGGCAGCCTTTGCAGGCTGCAGAGCCCCAACTCTCTGTGCCTGTCCTCAGAGCAGAGCTGCTGCAGCCCTCTCAGCACCTTGGTGGCCTCCTCTGCACTGGCTCCAACCCTTGCATGTGCTGCTTGTGCTGGGGGCTGCAGAGCTGCAGACAGTGCTGCAGGTGGGGTGTGAGGAGAGCAGAGCCAAGGGGCAGAATCCCCTCCCTTGCCCTGCTGCCCACAGCTGCTCTTGCTGCAGCCCAGCACAGGGTTGCTGTCTGGGCTGCACTCACATTGCAAGCTCCTTTCAGACCACTGAGCTGAGCTCTCTGTGGAGCTGACTGTGCAGATAATATACAGCTGCATTTATTTGAGAGTTTAAGAAGAGGTTTTCAGAGGAGTTTACCCCAGAATGGCAGGGACTTGGAATTCTCATTTGCAGAAATGCCATTGAAACCAGCTAGGAGATGCTTGTCAGGTTCAAGTAAATAAATCGTAATCCTTGAGGGGGAAGCAGGCGTTGGATTATCCAATGCAATAGCTCAGTTGTCAGCCCCTTGGATAAACTGATGATTAAGGGAAAGCACTTCGTAAAGTGTGAGTTAACCCTGCTGATTTCATTATAATCGTCTGAATGAGGCATGTATGGAGAAGTGACTTAAGGTCTACAAATCCCTGGAGTGTGCAAGGGGAAAGCAATCTGCAAAAGCAGCCTACAGCACACACACACCCCCCAGCCCAAACCTCAGACTCTGCTGATCACTCAAAGGTGTGCTGGGAAGGCAAACACTAAGATGGGGAGCCTGAAAAGGGCTTTGAGTCTTAGAAGAGCAGCTGAGGAATGTGGTGTGGTTAGTCTGGAGAAGAAGAGGCTGAGGGAAGACCTCATTGCTCTCTACAACTACCTGAGAAGAGACTGGAGTGAGGTAGGGATTGGTCTCTTCTCTGTAGTATCAGGTGATAAAAGGAGAGGAAATAGCCTGAAATTGTGCCAGGGGAGATTTAGGTTGGAGACTGGGAAAAATTCTTTCTTGGAATGGGCTGCCCGGGGAGGTGGTGAGTCCCCATCCCTGGAGGAGTTCAAGAGGAGGCTGCATGAGGCACTCAGTGCCATAGGTTAGTTAATGAGAAGAGTTGGGTGATAGGTTGGACTCGATGATCCTTGTGGTCCCTTCCAACCCAGACTGATTCTATGATCTTTTCCAACCTGTTTGATTCTGTGATTCTGAATGAGTGAGCAGGGATTGGAAGAGGCTGCCCAAAGAAGTGTTTGTTTTTTCTTTTCCCTGGCTGGAGAAGAGAATCTGTACATGGCTCTGTCTTTGCAGCTCTAAATCCAGGCCAAACCCATAGCTTATTCCCTTCCTTTATACACCACTGCAGTAATTTCAAAACCTGTCCACCTTCCCTTACTTTTTATGGCTGTTTTTCATACAACTTTTAATTAACAATAACTTTTCACATTAAAATTTAATTGAGTCTTTTTTTTCCCCCCTCCTCCCCCTGTAGTGAATCATTGGTCTACAACTCAGAGCAAGTCTTATTAACATCCAATGTAATTGCTCTCTCCACGTCCCGAGAACACCACAAACACTTGGTTCTTACGGTCACAGTGATTAAAGAATTGCATTTGCAGAGTATGATTATCAGAGCCCCTTTGGTGCTAGGCTTGTAGAAGCTGCACTTGGCACAGCCCAAGCTACTCAGCTAAACCCTTCCTATCAGTCTGGGACTGGGAAGGACTGTGGAGAGGGCAGGGAAATCTGTAAGTGCCATTCTCCTCTTTGTTCTCCCTGCTTGGGTTGCTGATTGCATTCTCCCCGGGGCTGCCTGGCTGGGTTTTCCAGCAGGGATTTACCACAGCTCGCCCCTACCCAGGAGGAAATCACAAAATAATTAACGGCCCCTTGACGCCTGCCAATTCTGGAGAGGTTATTTACCTGAGGCTTTCAAGTGGTTCATAATTATTTGAGGCTCCTGAGTGCTTTTGCCAAGTCCACATATTTCCCCGTGCCTGCTGCAGACTGCACAAATAGGTTGGAGGGTTCCAGTGATGCACCAGCTCAGCCAACAGGCAGCTCCACCGCTCCACTTCCCAGGCTCACAGCTGCTCCTCAGGACTCAGCCTGCACTGCACCACTCCTCACGTATCTGCCATCCCTCCTCAAGGGGCAAGGGCTCCTTTTTGCTTCTTTGCCCCCTCCCTGCTCACACAGAAATCGATCCTGTGGTGGCAGTGCACAAGATTGAGGACAAGAATCATAGAATGGTTTAGGTTGGAAAGGGACCTCAAAGATCATCTGGTTCCAAAGCACTGCCTGCTTTGCTTTGCAGATGGATCCCAGACTTTGCCTACCTTGCTTTTGTAGGAAAACCTCTTATTAGTGGCAATTACTTCCCATATTATTCCCACATATGTTACAGACTATAAACAGTCACAAAAAATATGCCAGTGAAAGCTGTTCTCCTGTTCCCCCACCAGCCTTCCTTTCTGTTTGCTAAAGGAATTTTCTGGACAAGAAAAAACAAAAGTCATTATTAAGGATGTTTTCACTCAATCAAGGACCCAAGCATGAAAAAATGTTGGATGAGGAGAAAAAAAAAATACCATCCCTACTCAAGATCAGATAAAGTGAGGCAGAGGAAAGCAGATAAATTGCAGAATAATTACTGCCAATAACTTGTTATCCATTCTGTTGTTGCCAAGCTGGTGGGGTTTTGTTGTATAATATTGAGATAAGAGATTACTGTGGGGAATTACAAGCAGGAAGACAGGAAGGATAACACCCAGCTAGCCAGGCTGTAAATAATCTCAAAGTCAGGCTGCATTTGCAAAAACCTGACAGGGGAACTGCATTAGATTATACTGAGATTGTGAGAGCAGCAGAAAAATGCCCTGAATCAATCCTCTCTACCTGCCTAGCCAATTGGAGGCTAAGCAGTGACAGATGTAGGGCAAGAACACATCAGCCTCCCTCAGCATTCTGCCAACCTGCAAGCAGCCCTGCCCCAACCACAGAGACCAAATGAGGGATTTCCAGGCTGGAAAGCTGCTGGGAGAAGCTCTTCAGCCCAATCCTCCCTGTTGTAGAACTGTGCCATAGGCAGGAGTGAGGAAAGGGAGCAAGGCAAGGTCTGTGCAAGCTCCTTGATAGCAAAGGGACAAGCGGAGTTAGAAGCAAAGAATCACAGAATTACCAGGGCTGGAAGGGACCTCAAGGATCATTCAGTTCCAACTCCCCTGCCATGGGCAGGGACACCTCACACTAGATCAGGCTGTCCAGAGCCTCATCCAGCCTGGCCTTAAACACCTCCAGGGATGAGGCTTCCACCACCTCCCTGGGCAAACCAGTCCAGCTTCTCACCAACCTGATAGGTAGACTGGCGATTAGGAAGAAATTCTTTCCAGTGAGGGTTGGAGAGATCACCAGGGAGGTGATCTTTGATCACATTGGGTGCTTCTGTGCTCCACAACCCCCTGGGGGTGTTAAGGACCAGGTTAGATGAGGTCTTGACCAAGCTGGACTAGAGGAAAGTGTCCCTGCCCATAGCAGAAGGGTTGGAACTGGATGAGCTTTGAGGTCCCCTCCAACCCAAAGCATTCTATGCATCTATGAGTAAGGAAAAGCTGGTAAACTACAGGCAGAACCAATCACCTGCATGAACACAGCTGGCGAGCATCTGGGCAGGATGGAGTTGTGCAGAAAAGGGCTTGGATTACAGGGGAGAAAAACAGTATTGGATTTGTTGATCAACAGCCAAAGAAGGAAAGGGAATGAGCATATTGCTCTGCAGACAGTAGCAGAACCTGCAAGAAAATGACCTTTTCCTTCTCCTCTGGTTGTTAAGATTCAGGTTAAATGCTGCAGGTATTTTTTGGCTGCTGTGTCGGAAGAGAAGAGGGGAGAGGGGAAAAAAAACCCCAGGAGTAAAAGTGAATGCTGATAGATTCAACCAGCAACGTGTGAGATTTATCACAGACACCAGGGGAAAAAAAAAACCCACCAAACAACTTTCCAGAGGTAAATATAGCAAGGCACAGGAATAGATTTGCCTGGGAAGCCTCCCAAAATAGGTTGGCATCTGTCAGCTAATGATGTAAGAGAGGTTGATCCTGCTGTGGGTAGAAGGATGGATGGGATGATCTCTTGATTCTCTAATTTGTGACAAAACACAGTATTAAATATACATTTAAGCAGAAGTGAAGAATGCCACAGGCTTCCAGTGATCATGAAATGCTGCAGAGCCTGAACGGCAGTGAAAGAGAAAGAAGGAGAAGTTTTGCTGGTTTAGCTTCTTACAACTTTTTAATTTAAAATTATTAGAGGGGGGAAAAAAGCCTCATGCAAAATGAGATGGCAGCCTCAAAACTGCAGTGTGCTGAAGCTCCTCTCTCTCAGCAAATAAGCAATGTCCCCTCTTTGACTACTGATGTCTGCATGGGGACAAATTACCTGTGCTTTGGAGCACTGTGTCCAGTTCTGGAGCCTCTATTACAAGAAAGATTTGGTTGTGCTGGAATGCGTCCAGAGAAAGACTGCAGAAATGCTCAGAGGGCTGCAGCGCCTCTGCTATGAGGACAGACTGAAAGAGTTGGGGCTGTGCAGGCTGGAGAAGAGGAGGCTCCAAGCAGACTTTATTTTGGCCTTCCAGTATATGAAGGGGGGTACAGGAAAGCTGGGGAGGGACTTTTTAGGATGTCAGGTAGTGATAGAACTGCAGGGAATGGAGCAAAGCCAGAGGAGGTTAGACTTAGATTGGACACAAGGAAGTTCTTCCCCATGAGGGTGGTGAGACACTGGCACAGGTTGCCCAGGGAGGTGGTGAAAGCCTCATCCTTGGATGTTTTTAAGGCGAGGCTGGATATGGCTCTGAGCAACCTGCTCTAGTGTGAGGTGTCCCTGCATGCACTGGTGCAGAAGCAGGGTGTGTGCCCCCACACCCATGTGCATGCAGTTTCCATGCCTGAACCCATCCATGACTACATTCACTGTTCAGAGATATGCCTGAAGCTTTGTGGGGTCTGTTTTGGTTTGTTTGCGGTGAGGTTTTTTCTGCTTGTTTGTTCATTTGTCCTTTTAAGGGACATTAAAAAAACTTTGGCTTCACATCTTTGGAGTGTTTTTAAGTAGCTAAGGCCAGTGTGAGTGTGGTGGTCTCAGTACCTGCCTCTCATCCACACAGGGTGAGGAAATTTTTATGCAGGCAGCTGCAAATTGTTCTTTGCACCGAGTTACAATCTAAGCAAAACACTCAGCAAGCACAGGCAGAGGTGGTCTTATTTTAAGCCTCCCTCCTTCATCTGCAGCCAAAGAAATCCTCAGCAATAGCTACATCCAGGCCAAGCTTTCATCTTCAGCTTGTTGTGCAATTATTATTGCACCAGAAAAAAAACACAAGGAGAATATTTGGATAATGGATTATGCTTTTCAACCTGAGGTAATTCAAAAGGTTGAAGGCATTTGGCTCGGTTTTACATTCAGCAAACAGAGCATCACCTCTCAGCACAGCCAAGAATGGAAATGTTCAGCTGAAAATGTAAACATCTTAGCAAGTTATGAATGTGCAGAAAGGAAATGATGCTGGTTTGGGCTGTGAAGGTTCCAAATAACCACCAAAATGGCTCAAAGCAAACCTCAAATCCTCCAGTCACATGCACTTCTCAACACCTCTTATTCACCTGACTATCAGGACTTCAAGGGGGAAAAAACTGGGGGGAAAAAGGGAAGATATTTTTATATTAAACAGCTTTTCATTTTTAGAGAGGTTCCAAAACGCTGTAAGGGCTCCCATGCAGCAAACAAACACAGCTGTGGAGTGAAGCCACTGCTTCAGCAGGGCACAGGCTGCAAGTGCCAACTTTCCTAAGTGCTGCACTGAAAGCTGAAGTTACAAACCCAGGCATGGCACAGCTTACCCAGGGGTGCCTGGCAGAATGTTCTGGTGCTGTGACATGAAGCTGGGGGCTCCAGGGCTCCATGTGCACAGGCTCACAGCATGTCAGGTGTTGGAAGGGGTTGCTCTCTACAACTACCTGTTGCTCTGGGACCCACACAGGCAAGAAGTTGCCTCTTGTGTTGAGCTGCAACCTCCTGTGCTGCAGCTTCCATCCATTGCTCCTTGGCCTATCTCAACTCCTGCCAAGGAAAGTAGTCCAGCTAAGAGATCATTGGAATCTCTTCCAGAGCTTCTGGTGTCTATGCTTTCACACAGAGCACACCAGAGGAAGGGTGAAAGTCTTGCCAACCGCCTTTCTGAAGCTGTCTACAGCCACTAACTGATAAAGCCTTCCAGAATGGTGACCTCCCAGGGCTCTCCTGGTGGAAATTTACTTCCCAGCATGCTGATGGCCATCTCCTGCACACACCCCACTCACTGCCACACCACCCAGCTGTGTTCTTCCTGTCTGCTTGCACAAATCCAAGGATGCATTGGCTGGAAGGAACCTCTGGAGGTCATCTGACACTGCAGCCTGCCCAAAGCAGAGCCTTTGTCCAACCCTAGGTCAAGGTCAGGTGTAGGTGATATCCAAATGTTATACATCTTCTTTAATTTTCTTTTCCTTATCTCTCTCCCTCTTCATCTTGGCTGGGAGCTTCCTAACCACTCAGACCCACAGGAGCACATTCTGCTGTGCCATACCCTGCAGGCTACATATAGATTTATTACACAATAGAAGGTGAGAATGCTCCTGGTCAGTAGCTGTGTGGGAATGGGTGCTCAGGTATGGAGGAGAGAATGCAAACTCTCACATTTGGACCTGCAGGGCTGTGGAAGCCACCTCTTAATAGACTGGCAGGGCCTGTAAATAATCACTCCTTCATTTCATCAGCTTGTTTGTTAGAGCTTGAATCTCTTTCTGATGTGTTTGCCTACTCCCAATTTTCAGAGGGTCAGCTTGGCCAGCATGAGTCAGGCTCATGAATCACTGAATTGCTCTCCCCTGCCACACTGCCAAGGAAACAAGCAGCAGCCCAGAACAGCAGCCCTAGGACTGGCATCCACTCTTTACCAGTCATCCTGGGGGGTTATAGCTGATGCTTCACGAAGAAACCACTTCCACTGCTACCACAAGTAGCAAAGGGATTCAAATTCTGGTGAGCAAACTCTCTTCAAGCTCCAGCAGCTGCTGCTGCTCATCCATTAACTATAGGTCTTGCTCATAGTGTCCCTTCATGCTTCCTGAGCTTTGATTGCTTTGGCTGGGTGTAACAGAGAGGCTGTGCCTGTTATCAGCACACTCTCCAGCAGCTTATTTGTTGACTTGAGTGCAGAGATTCTCTGGCTTGGCTTTTATGCTCCACGCACAGCCCTGGCAGTGCATTGCTCTGTAGAACAAATGTGTCCTTCCATGTTCTTCTTTATTTCTTTTTGCCCAGCTGATACTGAGAGGGTGTCCTGGTACGTGGTGGCAGAAAGCAGCAAACAGGTAACAGGTCCAACCCGCAGTGTTTTGCTGCTTCATCTGCAGTGTGCAGCTGGCTGCTTCCAAGTGACGGACCTATCAGTGTTTACCTTCAAATTAAAAGACATCACTGCCTGGAATTCCACCACCAGATATGAAAGCCCTGTGGTAAATACACTGCCTCTAGATAGGAAGCTTAATAAGCTTACTGCAATTGCTCTGTGCCATTAGGGATTAGCTTGGATACCACCCTCCTTCCAGATACAGGAACCTTGGCCCATTAATTGCCTGTTTAACATTGTGTATTAAAGACATTTACAGCAGCCTGCTATTAAGGTAAGCAAATACTCTGCCCCTCCTCAACGCAGTTAGCAAAGAGCAAACTGCTTTGTTAGGCTGCTACAGACAATCTGCTTCCACCCCATGGCCACCTGCCTGCATCCCACCACCCCCCTGTCTGACCTCCATGGCCACCTGCCTGCACCCCATGGACACTTTCCTACACCCCACAGACACTGGCACCCTGCAGCCACACCCCTCTGACCCCACAGACACCTTCCTGCACTCCATGGCCACCTTCCTGCTCTTCTACCTGCCTGAGCCCCACACTTACCTGCAGACAGCCACTGCCTGTCTGAGCCCCATGGACATCCTCCCTGAGCCCTGAAACCCAGAGTCACCTACCCGCACCCCACGGCCACCTGCCTGCATCCCACCACTGCCAAGCTGAGCCTCATGGCCACCTCCCTGTGCCCTGAACCCCAGAGTCACTTACCTGCACCCCACAGCCAGCTATCTGCACCCAACAGCCACCTGCCTGCACACCACAGCCACCTGCCTGCATCCCACCACTGCCAAGCTGAGCCCCGTGGTCACCTCCCTGAGCTCTGAACCCCAGAGTCACTTGCCTGCACCCCACAGCCACCTGCCTGCATCCCACCACTGCCAATCTGAGCCCCATGGCCACCTGCCTGTGCCCTGCACCCCACAGCCACCTGCCTGCCCACTGAACATCCCATAGTCCTGTGCAAATGACAAGGACCAAAGGGTTGGAGCTCTGACACCAAGTTTCTACCCTTCACTGTGAAACTCTCCTCTTGATGATATCTCAGGTTGTTTCTTTTTTTTTNNNTTTTTTTTTTTTTTTTTTTTTTTTTTTTTTAATGGTCCTCCACATTGGTAGAAAAACAAATTTAGCAATTCATTCAAATGTGTCCTTGGAAACCAAACATTTTATTTTGCCCAGGCAAGCACTGAGGTTGCTGAAGGAGCTTGAACATGCACTCAGCTGGGTAATAGGAGCAACACCATGTGACTAATAAAATCAATGTGTGCTAAGTAATGTGGTTCAAACTAGAAATGTTCTCTATCAATCCAAGGGTATTTTTGCTTCTCCCGGCTGAAAAACAAAATGGATCTAGTCTAAGAGGAGATATTTTGCTAGAGAAAAAAAAAAGTTTATTTGTATAAGGCAGGATTTTAATAGTTCTGAAGGCTGAAAGGGGATCTAATCAATGTCTATCAATATCTGAGGACTGGGGGTCAGAAAGGAAGGGACAGGGACAGGCTCTGCTCACTCATGCCCTGGGATAGGACAAGGGGCAAGGGATGGGAACTGCAGCACAGAAAGTTCCACCTCAGCGTGAGGAAGAACTTTTTTACTGTAAGGATCTTTTCCTACCTTAATGATTCTATGATTCTCTGATCACTGCTGCTATGCATTAGGGGTGAAGTCCTTAATACAGCAAGGAGGTAATGGGTGTGAACTACAACACAGAAAGTTCCACCTCAGTGTGAAGAAGAACTTCCTGACTGGAAGGGCCCCAGAGCACTGGCACAGGCTGCCCAAAGAGGTTGTGGAGTCTCCTTCTCTGGAGACTTACAAGACCTGTTTGAATGTGTTCATCTGTGACCTGAGCTAGATTGGATGGACCTGCTCTGGCAGGGGGGTTGGGCTCAGTGATCACAGGATGTCTGGGGTTGTTGAGCTGCAACCTCCTGTGCTGCAGCTTCCATCCATTGCTCTTTGGCCTATGGCAGGGAGCAGTGAGCAGAGCCCTTCCCCCCAGCTCATGATCTACAGAGGTCCCTCCCAAGCCCTGTGAGGCTGTGATAGCAGCCACACTGCCAACACATTTTCATATTTAACTCTGAGTGTGTCTGGGCCCCTTCTCAGGCATGAAGCTTTGCACACAGAACAGGCACCCTTCATAAAATGTTGTTCTGCCTCATTTGGCAAATCAGCAGACTTCTGGCCACATTCATCAACAGGAGGCAATCACTTTGAAAAAGTTTCTGACTAAATGAATGCCTCTTGGTATGAATGCAAATGGATGATAAAAAAAAAAAACCAAAACAAAACCCAAAAATGCTTTCACATATCATGGGCAGGTAATGGCAGAAATCATTATGCTAATGGCTTTGAACTTTTGGTGTTGGAGAGTGATGTATTATGAGCAGCAGCAGGCTCACTGCTCTGTACTTGACATAATAAATGAGTGGACAGCAGTAACACACAGCAGTTCATTTCTGTGTGAGCTTTAGCTGCAGAGGAAATGCAGCAGATGTGCTGTCCCTCACCAAAGGACTTACACAATAAAGCCACGGAGTGCCAGGCTGGAAGGGGCCATGTGGTACTTTGGGAGCTTCCCCTCCCCACCACCATTCACCAGAGTAGCTCAGGCAGCTGGAAGTTAAGGCATGAAGCTTTGTTTTACAGCCTAGCACAAATTTACAAGCACATACACACAATCTATGCAGATATTTACAACTACCTACAATTATACACAAGTTAAAAGTAAGACAGAACTACAAAGCCTCTCCTGAACAGCAGAACTGCTCAGGAGGGCTCCAAGCTAACTCATCTCCTCCTTCCAACCCCCTCCCTTATCTCAAAAGGCTTACATGCAAGGGGTGAGATGAAAAAAGCCAACAAGAGGTTAGAAGAAGAATGATTAGATTGAGTTACTGAGGCAGAGACAGTGAATATAGCAAGCAGCAGCAGAGGTTGACTGACTTTGGTACTGTTTCTTGGTTTCATATCCCTAAGCAGAGCCAATGGGTGACACAGACCTCACTCTCATTTTCTTTTCACAGTTAATGATCTATTTTTTCCCATTAAAATATTCCAATTAGCCTCAAACCAGCACAGACCACGAGGATCATCTGGTCCAACCTCTCTAAGTGGTAGCATAGATTCAAAGATTGAGAGAATGGTTTGGGTTGGAAAGGACAGTGGGAGGTATCCCTGCCTATGGTGGAGGGTTGAAACTGGCTGAGCTTTGAGGTCCCTTCCAACCCAAATAATTCTGTGATTCTAATAAGGTCTTGCCTAAGTCTTCTTTTGTCCAGGCTGAACAAGCCCTGCCTTTCTCCTGGCAGGGCTCCCAATCTTCTGCTCATTCTTGTGGCCCTTCTCTGGACACTTTGCTGCCTATCCAGATTATTTTTTGTTTAATATCTTCTCTATCTTTGCTTTTTTATCTCTTCACCTACACTTAGTCCCACACAATTTCTACCCACACTGGACCATTAGCTTCTCTGCCACGAAAGCAGTTAAATCTTTCATACCAATAGAGCTGTTCCCACAGGAGGGGGAGTGTAAATTGGTTTTATATCTTATCCATGTCTGCACCTGTGCCATCAACAGCACAGACCTTTTTCATTTACTTGTAATTGCAGTGTGATTGGTATTGTCAGCAGATATGAATAGCTCCTGCGCCTGCACCAAACTTCATTCCTAAATTGACATCAGTGTTTCTCCACCAGTGACTCCACACATGCTTATTAACTCGATGCTGTCTCTCACACTCTCACTGATACTTAAGGTAAGCATCCCCCTGCTGCTGAGAACCACCAGTGGTGTCCACATGAAGAGCTGCTGCAGCTCAGCAGGATCCCAGCAGCGCATCACAGAGTCGTAGAAAGGTTTAGGTTGGAAGGGAGCTCAAAGCTCAGCCAGTTCCAACCCCCCTGTGCCATAGGCAGGGACACCTCCCACTAGAACAGGTCCCTCAAGGCCTCACCCAGCCTGGTCCTTAACACCTCCAGGGAGGTTGTGGAGCACAGAAGCACCCAGTGTGATCTTTGATCACATTGTGTGCTCCACAACTTCCCTGGGCAACCTGTGCCAGTGTCTCACCACCCTCAGTGCAAAGAACATCCAGGTAGAGTTAGAGATGCACACTATAGATATAGTTACTAAGTTGTGTAGAACCTTTGTTTTCCTATATCTGAATCTATGTTTTTGGGAGTGGAAGCCCTTACACCTGAAGAGTTAAAGCAGAGTAAAGGAAGGTTTGGGGCCAACTACCATAAAGTAAGAAAAATGAGGAGTTTGAATTTCCCCACACACACACTCTCCTCATGTGCTCTTTACCTGAAGAGTGAGAACTCAGGCAGCTCTTCCTCAAAGGAAAAGCAAAGCAAAGCAAATGTGCAAAAATAACAACTTCTCATATTTTCATAAAGTCCCAGTGGTGCTGGCAAAACCCAGAATAATTCCAGCACTTCACTCCCATAGACTCATTAGCAGAAAGTCAAAAGTTTGGCATTCAGGACCTCTCTTCCCAAGAGCTTCCTGGACATTGTGTCCTTTGGGTCAAGGAAGCTTTTGTGCTCCTTGCAACAGCTTGTTCCAAAGCCGGGAGGCGACAAGAGGGGACATCACCTCTGGGGATGCTGACAGAAATAGACATCTGCCTGCAGGGTTTTGTACTTATCGACAGGTTCTGTTCCTTTGAGGAATAAAGCCTGGATTATATAAAAGCAGAAAAGCAGAACTTCTCTTTTT
>VWZI01013274.1:432431-445382 GCA_013396835.1 Psilopogon haemacephalus | reverse complement strand
TTTTTTTTTTTTTTTTTTTTTTGTCTGTGGGTACTTGCATCACAAAAGTTAGAGCCTGCTGCTCACAGAGGCCTCTGAGGAAAGGAGACTCTGGCCTCACACAAGTCTGGCAGAAGAAAAGAGCCTCAAAGCAGAACCTGGCACAAGGCAGCTTTAGAGCTCCTTGCTAGGGCCATGTGGATAGCACAAAGCACGTGCAAGGGCTTGGTTCTCTCTGGCCACGCTTGACCAGAGTCATAGAGGCACAGAATGGTTTAGGTTGGAAGGGACCTCCCAGATCAGCCAGTCCCAAACCCCTGTGCCATAGGCAGGGACACCTCCCACTAGATCAGGTCACTCAAGGCCTGGTCCTCAACACCTCCAGGGATGTTGTGGAGCACAGAATCACCCAATGTCATCTTTGACAACATTCTGTGCTCCACAACCTCCCTGGGCAACCTGTGCCAGTCTCTCACCACCCTCACTGCAAACTTCCTCCTAATATCTACTTTCAATCTCCCCTCTGACACTTCAAACCCATTCCTCCTCCTCCTGCCATCACAAGCCCTTGTCAATAGTCCCTCCCCAGCCCTCCTGTAGCCCCCTGCAGATCCTGCAAGGCCACTCCAAGGTCTCCTGGCAGCCTTCTCCTCTCCAGGCTGCAGAGCCCCAACTCTCTCAGCCTGTCCTCAGGGCAGAGCTGCTGCAGCCCTCTCAGCTGCATCTTGGTGGCCTCCTCTGCACTGGCTCCAACACTTGCATGTGCTGCTTGTGCTGGGGGCTGCAGAGCTGCAGACAGAATCAGTCACAGAATCATAGCTCTGGTTAGGAGAGACCTTTAAGACCACTGAGTCCAACTGTAAAGGCTGAGACTCCTTCCCTTCAATGAGAGGCTAAGAATTGTTCAGTGTGGTGAGGAGAGGGACCCAGGGAGACCTTATAGTGGTCTTCCAGTATCTGAAGGGGGCTACAGGAGAGCTGGAGAGGGACTTTTGCCTTCCCATGGCTAAGCCCTGCAGCGGCAGCAGCGTTTGTATGGCTCCAGAGTCAGCCCAACAAAAGGGTGATGAATTCCCTGGCTCCCACCCAGCCTGCTTACAGCACTGCTGCTCTGAGCTGTGTTCTCAGAAGCACTGCAGGCTGCCATTATAAACAAGTAAATACAGACAAGTGACTTTCTTTTGTGCACTTTTTTCCTCTCACTTCAGAGCTCTCTTCCCCATCAGGCTCTGATGTCTTACTGTCTGTTCCTCAAAAGCCAGGAGAGAGTAAATTTAGATTCTCTCAGGGATAGACTCAGGGTGAGAAGATGCACAATACTTCAGAAGAAAGAAGGAAAAAAGACATCCAGTTCACATAAAGTCTGATTTTTTAGTTAAATGCAAGTTCCTTGCCATTATTATTGTCTAATATTTCAGCTAGTTCAGCAGTTACCTATAAACAGAAGTGGTACCAAAGGATGCTCAGGCTCCAGAACAGTCCATTTAGAAAAAGCTGGAGTCTTACAAAAGCATGAAGAGAAACACAGCAGCATTTAACTGAATCTAAGAGAGGAAATAAAGCAGTGACTTAGTTCAGACAGAGATCACAGATAGCAAAGCTTCCAAGCTTCCAAGCACTGCTCTATGCACTGAAAGAAGGAAATCTGCTGTGTGTTACACAATTTGAAGAACAGGACAATAAGCAAGAGCTCCTCAGCTAACACTGAGCCAGCCCCAAAGTCTCTTCAGGATACAACCCAAGAGGTACAGGGCATCAATCTGCATGTACTTGAGACACAAAGGACAAGGACCCTTTCTGCTCTTGCCATGGCTCCTGGTGGCACTGCTGTTTGTTGGCTGGGACACTGAGATACAACAAGCAGCAGGGAACTAACAAATTCATCCACGTTCACCAAAGATGAGTGTGCTGGTTTGAACTAATTGGAGGATTTGAATGAATGAGAAATTAGACTATGGGCTGAGAAAGGAAAGCACTGATGATGCTACTTCACTCATAGCTTTACTGAGAAAGAAAAAAAATTGTTTAAGAGTTGTAACCAACTATAGGTTAGTCAGACTGCTTCAGACTGCTCTGGGCTGTGGCTGCTCCTGCATGGCTCTTTTCTCCCTACCTTCCTAGCTGGATCTGAATAATTTCACTAACTTCTTTCCTGCTGCTAATCCCCCCTGGCCCATCTACCTTCACCTATCTGCTGCACAAATAGCTGGTGAGATAAGATTGGGGAAGGTGGTAGGGGTGGTTTCTTACCCCTCTTCGGGATGTTATCTCTGGGAGGGCTGTGGTGTTTCTGTATTACCTTTTTACTGTACATACCTGTCAATATCTGTTATACATTGCCAATATTTGCTTGGATATTGTGCAAAGCTGTAAATATAAAGCTTCATTCCCTAACTTCCAGCCAACTGAGTCTAACCTGGGTGATTTCAAAGTGTGTGTGGGGGGAGAGGCAGGTAATTGCCAAACCACCACAATGAGCTCAGAAGTCTTCTAGTGCAGGGCTCCTATTTGATTCATACCTGCAAGGAAAATCAAGTATTCCTCTCTTTCCTACTGCTGCATGTCACCAGGTGTCCCTGCCCACGGCAGAGAGGCTTGGAGTTGGATGATCTTTAAGATCTCTTCCACCCCAAAGCTTTCTATGCTATTTTTCAAGGTCATTTGAGACATGAGTCTGGCTTCTCAGGTGCAATTCTGTCTTTAGCTGTATAACAGCACCAGACAGCTCAGTGACGTGGCCAATATATTTCAGATGTTCCCTGAACTGGTTTCTTGCCAGTGAAGTTCAATCACCTGACTCTTGTAGGAGAGCAGTATATAATGATGCTATTTTGCTTTACAGCTGGAGCAGACAGGCAGGGATGATGTGATGCCTGCAGGAGCCCTGACATGATTGATATGTGCCTGTATCCCCAGGGGTAATAGTGCAAAATGAAGCTGGGAGGGAGCAAGCTGTGCTCGGGTGTAAGGTGGCCACAGCAGCAGAGCTGGCTGCATCCCTGCTTCGTGAAGGCGAGAGAGATTGGCAGGGACACTGCTACCTGGCCAGCAAAAACCAACTCTGCTAATGCTGCCATTAAACAAAAGAGAGGGGAGGTGTGGGGGCAAACAACACACAACTAAACAGCCTGTCAAAGTACTATCAAGAGAAGAGAAATATTGAGGCAATGTCAGTCTGGTTGCCACCAGGCACGGCTTGATGTTTGTGGAGAGTGACACTGTGCAGTGCTCCTGAGAAATCTCCCTTTGGCACGGGGGAAGAGTTTTCACATTTACCCTAGAAGCACTTACTGAGCTATTTGCACTCACTGCCACAAGAGTTTCTATCAAGAGGACAGCTGGGAGCTCTGGCAGGGAAATGTTTCTTAGGGTGCCATTCAGTGAGAAATACATGGTACAAGCAATCCAACTTGTCTGGCTTCTTTCAACCACAGTGCAAACACTGCTCAGCTTGAAAACACAGAGGTGCTCTGCCTGGAAAATAGAGTTTATATGAGGCCAAAGGGGAGCCCAAACCACTGAAAGCCAGGAGAAATGTCCTCCTTTTGTCCTGCACAGTGAGTAACTGCTTCAAGAAGCTTTCTCCATTCTGCAGGTGGAAACTGTAGCAAAAACTAGAGATGGAAATGTTTGGGTGAGGATGAGGAGGAGAGAGTAGCCTAGGCTGCTGGCTTGTTGTTTGGGAAAAACACAATAAACCTTCTCATATAAAAATCTTGGAAGCAAGCTGAAAGGCACATCTCCAGAAACATCAGCTTTTTAGAGACAAGTGATCCATTGCCTGATTTTCACAGATCCCAGCACCTGCCCATCTCTCACTGATGCTCCAGAACACTATCAATAAGTAGTCAAGGTAGCTACTGTTTGACACCATGAGCTGATCAGCACTAGAATTATAGGAGCATAGAATGGTTTTGGTTGGAACAGACCTTTAGGATCATCCAGTCCAACCATTCTCTACCTCTACCAAGGCTGGGGCTAAGCCATGGCCCTGAGCACCACATCTCTGCCTTGTTGACACACCTCCAGGGGTGGGTGTTCAGCCATCTCCCTGAGCAGCCTGTGCCAGGCTTTGAGAACCCTTTCAGGGAAGAATTTTCTTCTGATGTCCAACATAAACCTTCCTTGGTTCAGCTTGAGGCCATTTCCTCTTGCCCTATCACTTTTTCCTTGGGAGACAACACCAACACCCACCTGGCTCCAATCTTTTTGCAGGGAGTTATAGAGAGCAATGAGGTCTCTCCTCAGCCTCCTTTTCTCCAGAGTAAAACACCCCAGTTCCCTAAGCTGCTACCTCAGAAGGTTTTCCAAACTCTATCACACTGTTGAGAAGTTCTCTGTGCTCAATTTCCTCTTCAGAAATACATGGTTTAAAGTATCGCATTTAAGGCATCATAGCCCAGATGAGACACTTAGACGTTAAACGCTTGCTTAAATGTTTCTGCTCCACTAGGTCGTGCTGGATCATTCCCTGACTGCACAGAGTTTCATTTTCCAAGTGGCAAGACTTGCCACGTTTTGGGATGCAGAGTCAGGCTTTCAGATCAAATTGCCTGTCTTCTGCAAAAATTATTCTGCTGAAGTGGGAGGAGCGTCAGACGAAGCCTTGCATATTAATGCTCTCTCCCCTTCACAGCTCTTCTTTCTTTGAGCCACGAAACCACCTAGGAAACATGTTTGCTATTCATTAAGGCAAGGAATTTGGCCCTGCTGCCCTCCTTGCTTCATTTGCATTATCTATTGAAAGTCACTCTGCTGATGCTGATCACACATTGCCTTGTTGACAATCCAGCTAATCTGATTTCCACTCCGGCGATGCACTTGGATTGTTAAAACCCCTCTGGATTTCAAGCACCTAGCATCAAAATTCAGTGCTGTGTGCAAGTTATTCGCAGAGCAGGGTGGTTCATCAGTGCAAGGCATTAGCTGCCTTCTTATTGTCCTGGCATAAGAGCGTCAGATGATTGCTCTTTTGAGCCACCCATCCCAAACCCTGGCTGCACAATTCTCATGCCCGCTGCAGCCGCAGCCTGGATTTGAAAAGGCAAAAGCAGTAGGCTGTATTTTCAACTCTCTAACAGTGGGAATTAAAAGCATAAATCCTGCCACCACGTACAGGAGCCACGTAAAAGTCCCTGTTAAGTACCTGGAAAATTTGAACTAATCAGGCCATCGCTGAGAGGTACAATTTGCAGGGGGGAGGCCACTGGGTATAAAATGTGCTGGGGCTTTTCGGCTTCATTCTCTCTTCTATGCCTTTTAGCCTTTATGCTTTCCTCTGACCCTAACCAGCTATTTAAAGGCTGTTAAGTGCTTTGTTCATTGCCAGACGCAGTCCACAGCTCCAATGCTTTCTTTCATCTCTGAAGAGAAAGAGAAGAAGAAAGATGGAGAACGAAGCCTCCGTGTCCTCCATGCGGCCGCTGCCAACGCTTGTTACAGCCGCGCCTCATTGGGGACCTTCCACTTGCTCCCCTTCAACTGATGTTATTAAAGGTCTTTGCAGATACTTTTGTTTCATCCTTCTGTTCTAGTTTAGCAAGGGTGATGACATACCAGCTGAAATGTCTGGAGGCTTGTTAGCAAAAAAAAAAAAACCCAACCCACAACCCTGTCACTGGGAGGGATCAAAGTGGGTTTGTGCTGAGTCCTTAGGGCATGGATCCTGGCTGCAGAGCCAGACTCAGATGCAGTCCCCACATGGTCTAACCTGACAAGCAGCTGGATCCTCAAGCCAACAGGCAGAGAGCTGATTTCTCAGCATGCACAGCATTTCCCAAAATGAAGGGGTGAAATGAGCACCATTAGCAGAAAATCTTCCTTGAGTTATTCCAGAGTATAACAGGGAGGAGGGAGGGGAATATTGCTCCTTTCATCTCACTGAGAAGAAGAAACTGGGTTCTTCTAACTGTAGAAAACACCCAAATAAGGTCCTGAGCAAATTCCTCACTGCACATCAAATTTTGGAACAACAGGGGAGTTGGGAACAGCTCACTTTGTGTCCGTAAGGGATGGTAGCGAGGTGAAAGTAAACCTGAGCCTGACTCCCAAATGTGTGTGTAATTGTTGCAGTCTAACTGGAGGATGATCCACAAACACAAGCTGCCTGTACAGCACTAAGCAAGTAATTGACTGGCTGGCAGCTGAGGCCAGGGCTCGATGCCCCTGACTAGTCAGGAAATAGCATTCCCTGTATCTTGGTGAAGCAGATGTCACTTGGTCCCTCCAGCACCGGGGGCATCTTTAGCAAAAGTTTCTCTCCACACATCTAATACCAGTCGAAAAATACTCCCCCTCCTCCCACAGGTTTATAAGGCTGTGGCTTTTAACAGACTAAATGTTGAGGGGAAAACCTCTATGCAGAAATGTCTTCATAGCAGACTAAAGCTGGTGCAGTGCTGCTTTCCCTAGCTGCTGTTCCTGCTTTCCCTAGCTGCTGTTCCTGCTTTCTCTAGCTGCTCTTTCTTTCCCTAGCTGCTGTCCCTGCTCTGCTGCAGGCTGTGCCCTCCTGCCCAGGATGGCAGCACAGCAGGCAGGGATGCAGACAGCAGGCAGGGATGCAGGAGTTGAGGGTGACTTGTGAGCTCCTCTTGGGCACTCTGCAGTCCTCAGCACGTTGGTTTGCTCTCTGATTCACTTCCCATCAGTTCAGCCCATCAGGTTTCACTCCGTCCCTGGTTTGCAGGAACAGAAGTAGGAACTGCTACTGCAGGTAGTTAGTAAACAGCTGAGGGCTTCCAATGTGACTCTGTATTCGTGAATAGGAACCTATTTTCTCTGGCAGTTTGCTACCTAGATGTGGATTCAACTCAAATCCCTAAGTTGCCTTGCACGTTGTTTGCTTGGACTTGAGACAGTCAGGTGGAAGGTAGAGTTGTTTTCTCTGGGGGTTGCCAGGAATGTGGAGGAAGCAATGCACAATATGATCACTTTTCAGTTGGTTTAATTCCCTGGACCAGCTCACACAAGCATCAGTGAGGAAGGAAAGCACAGAGATGAAGGAGGGATAGGAGATCAGCTGCAATCCCAGCCAGCAGCTGCCTCTGCAAACACGAGATGGGGCTCCCAGCAGACCTCTATTTATAGCCTCTCCCAGAGGGTAAGGGGAGGCAGTTCAGTTGTGGCCCTCCAGTGCTGCCATCTTCCAGAGCTCCACACTGCCAGTCTGCTTTGCCAAGAAGCATTTGAGACCGCAGAGTAGATGCTCCCTTGATTAAACATGAAGGATTTGCATTACCAGATTACTCTGCTAATCCATTGGCTCCACTTTTCTGTCCCTGACAGCAGCCAGCACAGGTTCTTCAGAGACTAGACTGAAGTCCTCATTATAGATGATTTTACAGCTAATAAAATTCCACAAGCCTGTAGGCAGACAGATCCCTGCAGTTCCACAGGGGGAGTTTGCAGGACTCCAAGCCAAGAGCCGACCACCAGCTCCAGCCAACCAGCAAATGTCAAGCCCCTGCTAACTCCAGAGCTCACTCTCCTAATAAACAAGGAAACCACAGAATAAAGAGAGTTATCTGCACAGTAACAAAGGACTGCCTAAGGAACACAGTCTTCAGAACTGCACGGAGAGGCAAAGGAGCCTACATCTTTCCCCTGGCTGCCCTTTCCTTCCTGCCCCAAGCGCGGACCTCTGGAAGCATCTCTGCAGGATGAATGCTGCACGCAGGATTCCAGATGCAAAACATAACCCCTGTGTAATCTGTCAGGGTGGTTACAACGCTTGGTATGCTGCGAGGATAGCCAAGCTCAACTTAGGGAGGCAAAAATCGATTCATAAGCAACGCTGAGATTTGATAACTGTCCAAGCGCTCACCGCTTGGGTGAAGATAATTGTGCCTGGATGCATTTCTGAGACCTATGGCCTGGGTGAGAACAGGCAGCACTCAATAACTGAGCTCACAGCAGCAGCTGTAAACATACTGCCTGATCTATAAAGATGGCTTGGATTGGGGTGTTTTTTTCCTATTGCTTCCTCCACTAGTTCTTCATCTCCTCATTTTTCCTTTACTCTCCCCACCTCCCTGGAACCAGTTTTAATTTACAGAATCCCTCTGGCACAAGCATGTTATTCATTCATACTGCAGCCTCTTACCCCTCCACCTGATGAATACAACAGGCTCAGCGTCGTTATAAGCTCTAACAGAGTCACAGAGTCACAGAATTCACCAGTTGAAGATTTGAAGTGTATTATTTTAAGTATTTTAGGAATGGCTTCAGGTTGAAGATTAGGAACAATGACTTTGCTGCAAGAGTGGTCAGGGATTGAAAGAGGCTGCCTAAGGAGGTGGTGGAGTCCCCATGCCTGGAGGTGTTCATGGAGTGTGTGGACATGGCACTCTGGGAGATGGTCTAAGGGCTATGGTGGTGCTGGGTGGACACTTGGACTTGATCACAGAATCACAGAATTGATCAGGTTGGTAGAGGCTTCTAGGATCACTGAGTCCAACCTATCAGCTAACCCTCTTCATTAACTAACCCATGGCACTAAGTGCCTCATCCAGCCTCCTCTAAAACACCTCCAGGTAGCATTCCATTGGTTCAACTCTCATGCCATGGCCTTACAAGCAGCAACAAACAGCGTGGGAATGGGACCATAGAGTTGGGGTCAGAAGGGATGGAGGAATCAAAGCAGTTCTGGTACGTAGCATTACTCTGAGACTCACTTCCAGGCCTTCCCTTGCACTGCTTTCAGAGGGCAGAGAGAGTTCAGCTTACACCAGAGTCTCCACAAGTCACATCAGGCACTCTCATGCCTCCAACTGTAAATTAATGTGCACCTTCAAGGGAAGAGTGTCTCAGAGTGCAGAACCAGGCTTCTGGTGACAATGAGAAGAGGTGAGGGTTCTGTGGTGGTTGGTGTTGCCAGTCCTGGAAGAAAGGTGTAATGAGGAGCATAAATTCTCTCTTTTACCTTTCCAGACCCATCTGTAGAGTAATTAGCATCCCAAAGTCTGCACAAATCTGGCAGTCTGCAGTCCACACCACTTCCACAAGTGAATTGGGACTCTAGGGCTCAAGTTGGCAGAAACTTGTTTTGCCAGCAGGCAGCTACCAGGGCAGCAGATCTGCCCACTTGGGTTTCTTATTCCCATCCCCACATCACCTCTTTTGCATGGAGTACAAGAAAGACGATGCAGGAGCAGGACCAAGTGGTTCAGCACTCCACAGCTTCATCTGCCTCTAGCACTGGACTAAGACTGTCTGGAAGCAAGCATAAAACAGCCTCAGAAGCTGAGCATGTTGCTGTAGGCTTACATTTGCTGCCTGGGGATCCCCTGGCCCTCTGAAAGCATTGCCTAAGTGTTCCTAGAATAGAGGGGGCTGTAACACCACAGCCTTACACCATCTTGTATGTATCAGAGCTGCTTCAAAGAGCAGGAGAACAGCTGCCACCTGACACAGTGCAATCAGACCTCTGCCTTCTCCTCTGTGCCCTTAGGATTTAAGGTCTTTTTCTTTTTGTTTGTTTGGTTCATTGGTTGGTTTTTAACCTTCAGTCCTCCTGCACACCCAATCTATCTCTTATCCTACCCAAGCATGTAAAGGTTAAGCTTGAGTGACACAAAGTTCAGAGAGAGGCAAGCATCTATTGCTGCTCCTAAACACCAAGAACCAAGCTGCTTCTCTGCTCTTCTTGTGTTAACATCTCACCTTTATTTGACACAAAAGGATTCTGAAAGACAGCAGAAAGGACGTGGTGGGAGCAAGGAGTATGAGCTGCAGCAGGTGGAATTGCTGCTTGCCTGTTGCATGCTTTGTGGGGAGCAAGCCAAATGCTGCAGCTCCTCAAGCCTGACTTGCAGTGGCACAAGGGACTGTGTGGGAACCAAAATAATGGGAAGGGGATGGGGGTGGTGGTAAATAAAGGGGTGTAGCCCTTGCCTGCTCCTCTCTGACCTGCAGGCTGATGGACAGTGACTGCACAGTCTCGTCTTACAGCCTGGAGACTGCCTAAATCCTGGATTAAAGAGCCACAGCCTGGACTGCTGACTGCACCACATTCCTGTGCTGCCCAGTGCCACAGATGTCCATCCTGTTGTCACTTCTGCTTAATAATCAAAGCCCTTCCTACATGCAAAGAAAACAAGAGCAAAAGAACACTGTGGGTGCAAAGCTAACTCTTCAAAGGGGAGGAAGTGGCAGGTGGAAGACTCTCTGCCCCCCTTCCACTCACAGCCCAGTCTTTCATGACCAGGCCACATGGAATTTTTGCTGATGAACCCCCCCCTGTGCCCCACTCAGTGCAGTAGCTGGGGCCAGTGCACAGCTCTGCAATATATCATTTCATCCCCTACCATCTTGTTCCAGGCTCTACTTGACTGTACCCCAAGCAAATCTCTTCCTCCCCCTATAAAGCAATTTATAAATATAAATAGTTATAAAATGATCTACCTCCTCGTGGACTCCCCTGAGGTGCACCTCAATATGCCACTTGAATGCTTCAGAAGCAGAAGTTAATTTATCTTTAAATTAAGGAGGAGTGCACCTTCCCTCCCTGCTGAAGATGGGGAGCTGATGAAGCAAGGCTGCACTTCCAAAGCACAGCAGCCCTCCAAAACGTGCCCTTGCACCCCATTTCCTCCAGTTACCCACCCAGACAGCCGGGTGGGAGCACAGAGCTGTCTCCAGGGCTGCCTGCAGGGGTGGGTGTCTACCCCCAGAAGCTAGGCTGTGAAGAGGGAGGGAGACACCTCCACTGCATCTCTACAGCTTGGGGCCACACAGCCTGTGTGATGTCACAGCTCTTTCCATCATTCCTACTCCAGGGGTGAGGTCCATGGGGAGCTTTGAGGCTCTTAATGCACATCACAGAACCACAGAACTAACCAGGTTGGAAAAGACCTCTAAGATCATCGAGTTCAACCTATCAGTCAACCCTTCTAATTAACTAAGATGCCCTCCCCTCCTCCTCCACAGCCTAATCCTAACTTTTCTGGCCTCAGACCCCGTTGATTTGCAGAGAGATGCCCAAGGAACTCATGGCAGTCAGCTCCTCCAAGTGGTTTTTTTTTTTTCCCTTGCTCCTGACCTGCACTAATGATTTGAGCCCTTGCATAAACCACCAGAGCAGCTGTACTTGGGTCACATCAAAGGTCCAGCAAGTCCAATACCTCATCTTTAGCAGGAGGCAAGAGCAGATGCTCATTATCAGCTGCTATCAGTTTACATTAATATGCCAGGCTGCACAAATCACAGCTGAAGCCTCTGACTCATCATCTGTCCTGAAGTTAGCTGCCCTTGTTCCAGCCCTCACTCCAGTTTTTGGGAGTGGATGTGGTGGGGGAGAAGATAATCAGGTTAGATACAGCTGTACATAAACAGCTATAGCCTGTAGACTCTTCCACATGTTTTAGATGTGACCTCTTCCTTTCCAGCCACAAATGGAGTTGAGCCTCCAAATTGCTCCAGCTTCATCCTCCCACCCCCCAAAATCAAAGTATTTCTTTTAAAGCTTTTTTATGCATGATAGAAAATGTGTCTGAATGTGTCTGAATGTGCAAAACAAACAGCAGAATTCAGAAACAAAACCATGGACTCATAGAATGGTGATTGGTGGAGTTTATTCATTTAGTCCAACTCCCTGCCACAGCAGGCTCAGCTACATCAGGTTGCACAGGATGGTGTCCAGGTGAGCTTGGAATGACTCCAGGGATGGAGACACCACCACCTCTCTGGGCAGCCTCCATGTGAAGAATTTCCTCATGTTTAGATGGAACTTCCTATGTTCAGGTTTGTGCCTGTTCCCTCTTGTTCTGTCACCAGGCACCACTGAACAAAACGATGCAACCACAAAATGCTCTTAAAACCAGGGGGGTTACCTTTGTCAGTCTGAGCATGTAGGTGCCAGCTTCCAGTAACAAAAGCTGGGAAACTCTCAGATCAAGGTGATATTTAAATTGGAGCTGTCCCACAGAGTTATCCCCTTTAGAATCCAGTTTCACACAGTGGAAGGGCTGTTAAATCCCACAGAAATCCTCATGGATTGACGTTGCTGAGAAAGGCTGTGGATGCACAGCTTCTTGCAGGAGCAGCCATGTCTGCCTGGAAATGCAGCTGGACAGTTTGGATCAGTGCTGCCATGGGCCAGATCACCTGGGAAATTTGCTTTGCTAATGGCCTTGTGTGTGTTTAAATGATCCACAAACCACACTGCTGCCTGAGGAAGGGTTGGGCTGTATGGAAGCAAGGGACAAGGATGTGTAGGAAGAGGCAATGGACAAGATGTAACCTTCATCATAGTGGTTTGGTGTAAGGGCAGCTTGGTCACTAGCAGGTAGGAAGACAGGTCAATAGTTTGACTTTAAGCTCATGAACTTCATGCACAAGTAGTGTGCTAATGCTGGCCCGTGGAACCATCACTGCGCTGCTATGACTTACTTTGGAGCTTGGTTTGTTAGGAAGCTGAGGATGTGCAGCCCGCAGAAGAGGAGGTTCAGGGGGGACCTTATTGCTGTCTACAACTACCTGAAAGGAGGTGGTGGCCAGGTGGGGTTGGGTATGTCTCCCAGGCCATTAGTGACAGAACAAGAGGATGCAGCCTCAAGCTGCAGCAGGGCAGGTTTGGGCTGGAGTCAGGAGGAAGTTGTGCTCAGAGAGAGTGATTGGCATTGGAATGGGCTGCCCAGGGAGGTGGTGAAGTCCCCATCCCTGGAGGTGTTTAAAAAGAGACTACATGAGGCACTTGGTGCTGTGGCTCAGTTGGTTACAAGGTGTTGGCTGACAGGTTGGACTTGATGATCTTGAAGGTCTTTTCCAACCCAAACCAACCCCATTACACATCAGTTGTTTTTTACTACCTTTGCATGTGTTAATGACTGCACAATAATGAAGGTGAGGGCTGGTGGATTTCTGTCTGCTTTGCTTATTTCAAACCCATTTTCCTCCACGCTTACAGCATTTTTCTTCTCTATAGTTCTTAGGCTTTTTTTTTTTTTTTTAATCCTTGGGTTTTTTTTTCCCCTC
>VWZI01013274.1:394760-432335 GCA_013396835.1 Psilopogon haemacephalus | reverse complement strand
TTTATTGGCAGCACTGTAAACATTAAATGAAAAGAAAGTACTTGAAGGCAGAATTCACAACAACTGGGTTGGAACTACTGCCAGCAGCCTAATTGAAAAGTTCTAAAGCAAAAGCAAGTGCAGGAATCGTTGAAATGGTCTGCATGAAGCATTTCTAGCACGGAACTCCATTGCACAAAGGTAGATGGAAGGGCACCTTTTATGACAAAACAAACCAGTTTATTTGCCTGCAAAGCTGACACCTTGCAAGGAGGCCTCTGGAGCAGGGAGCAGTGGAAAGCAAACCGCAAACCCTCCTTTTGCTGCTGCAATCCTGCAGCCACACAAGCGACCTGAGGGAGGGGATGGGGAGCCAAAGGTGGCACCGAGATGTAATGAATCAAGCTGCCTCCTCCCATCTGGAGAAGTGTAAATAAAAATCAAAGGGATCTTTATCCCACTGACAATATGGTATGCAAGGTCACATGGCCTAATATTTTAAGAGGATTAGAGCTAAATCTCCTGCAAACTTTGAAACAGCCTCACCGAGCCTGGGAGCTTTTCAATTTAAATAGGTGCACAGCATGACTGCCGCCATCAGCTGGAATTTGGAAGGCTGAGAGGTAGTGAAGTGGACTCAAGCAAATTCAGCCCTGCAGTGATTGGTTTTTGCAGGGTATCTGTTAATTTGGAGCTGTGCAGGAGGTGGAAACAAAGCGGATCACCAAAAGAGCTCAACACTTAATTATCAACAAAGTTTGTGTGAAAGGGAGAAAGTCTCTGTGGATTTATTATTCACCAAGTGAGGAGCAGCATTTGTGGGCAGTTTTTGCTTCACTTCTAAGAGAACTTCACCATGGGAATGGGCTGCCCAGAGAGGTGGTGGAGTCCCCATCCCTGGAGGCATTGAAGCAAAGACTGGATGGGCACTGAGTGCCATGGTTTGGTTGATTGGATAGGGCTGGGGGATAGGTTGGGCTGGATGAGCTTGGAGGTCTCTTCCAACCTGGCTGATTCTATGAACTGAAATCACCAGAGTCTAGCTGGGGCATCACAAACCCCTCAAACAGCACTTCCATCACTCCCAAAGGCCATAGGTCTCCACATGCATGCAAAGCACGCAGGAGGAAGCTCTGCTTTGGCTGGTGAGGAGTTGCCTTATATCAAAACATCTCTACCTGAACCTCAGATGTTCAGAGATACAAGGAGTAAACCTCTTCTCCAGACTGTTCAATCTGGAGAGGAGAAGGCTCAGGTGTCCTCATTGTAGCCTTGCAGTATCTTAAGGGGGCTACAAGAAAGCTGGGGAGGGACTTTTTAGTATGTCAGGTAGTAACAGGACTGGGGAGAATGGAACAAAGCTGGAAATGGAGAAGTTCAGACTGGATGTTAGGAAGAAGTTCTTCAGCATGATGGGTGGTGAGACCCTGGCACAGGTTGCCCAGGGAGGTGGTGGAAGCCTCATCCCTGGAGGTGTTTAAGACCAGGCTGGATGAGGTTTTGGACAGGCTGATCTAGTGTGAGGTGTCCCTGGGCATGGCAGGGGGACTGGAACTGGATGATCCTTGTGGTGCCTTCCAGCCCTGACTGACTCTGTGATTCTCTGGGGAAGATTGCTAATTGGCCAGCAGAATGCAGCCACCAGCTGGCAGGCAAACATTGTCAGGCAAGGAAGGAGCAACTCCAACAACCACATGGAAAACAACCAGCATCAGCCTGAACCATCAGCTGGTGTCAGGGGCTCAGCAAAAGGGAACACATCTGTGGAAGCAAAGTGCATGAGTCTCTGTGCTGGTGGTTTACAGGTGCTATAGAAACATCTCCACACTGAAAACAGAAGCTGGGGAGAAGCAATCCCTCCTGTGCTGATGGCTGCCCTTTGGAGCTCAGGCTTGGACTCACCACCAAGTGCAGAGATGTGAACATTCATTTTCCAGAGCAGTGTTTCAGATCAGCACTGTTCAAATATTTCTGCTAGTTTGTTACCTGCAGTTACCTGGGGATGGGAACTGCTGCTGCTGCATCAGAGAATCTGGAAAGGTTCAGTCATTTTGGCATGAGGGCAGAGTCCTCCTAGAGCTGAAGAATACTTTTGTTTTCTCCTAAAAAGAAAAAAAAAAAATATATATGAGGAAACCAAACAAATAAAAAACCAAAACCACCCCAAACCACTACCACCAAAAAACCCCACTAAAACCTCAATAATAACTCAAATTATTTGTGGAAAAGAAGCAGCTGATGGTTCAGAGCAGTGTCCCAGAGTAGTCCTTCTCAAATATTTCTGCCAGTTTGGTACCTCCAGTTCACCTTGGGAGGGAAACTGCTGCTGCACCAGAGAATCTGGAAAGGTTCAGCCATTTTGGCATCAGGGCAGAGTCTTCCTAGAGCTGAAGAATATTTTGTTTTTCTTCTAAAAAGAAAGAAAGAAAGAAAAATGAAATAAAGAGAAAGAAGAAATATGAGGACCCCAAACAAATAAAAAACACCAACCATAGAAAAAACCTCACCCCACAACCCCAAACCCAACCACCCCAGAACACCACTAAAACCCCAATAATAGCTTCCATTATTTCTGGCAAAGAAGCAGGTGCTGAGTTCTGGTTAGCTCTGTACCTTCTGTACCTTGTATCCTTTCCCACGGAAGCAGTGCTGCAGAGCTGGAGCCTTTCCTTCCCTTTGCCAGAGCCAGGGCTTTGCTCACAGCTCTGTCACCTCCACTTTCTTCCAGCCTTCCTCTTGTCTCCACTGAATGAATTCCTGGCTCAGCCAGCAGGCTCTTGGGTGAAATGGGAGACTGCAGCACAGACAGAGAGTTTTGCAAAGGCAAATGGAAGGAGATTATTAGCACAAGAGCTACTCAGAAGCCAACACTCAGCAGCTGTGGACCAAGCCTTTCACAGCAACCCTTAAGGCAACAGAAAGTTCAGGGTACTGCTTCATAAAGCTTGGATTTTCCTATGGGATTTAGTGGCACTGGGGAGCTTGCCTGGGTGAAGCACATTGGGGGTAGCAGGATGGAGAAACTGAGGGCTTAGGCCAAGGAGCAATGGATGGAAGCTGCAGCACAGGAGGTTGCAGCTCAACACAAGAGGCAACTTCTTGTCTGGAAGGGCACTAAACTCAGCAGCAGCCATGGGACATGGAGCAGAAGCAGCAAAAGCCATCTGAAGAGGTCTTTCTGCAGCCAGCACTGCCTGTGCTGCCCAACAGTCCTGGCACAAGCAGAGCTGCTGGAAGGCTCTTCCTGGGCTGGCCTCAGAAGTCTTCTGCTCTCTCAGTAGCATCCTGAGCTTCAGCAGTTATTCTACAAACCAAGGAAAGAAAAGTGCCATTGTTCTGATCCAAGTCCCTATCCTACCTAGCCGGGGGGCCAGCAGGCCCCCCAGCCTTTAGATCCCCTCCACCAGTCACCCAGTGGGCACCAGGGGCACTCACCAGTGATGCCAGGAGGAGGATCCCTCTGCCCAGATGGGCAAACTTGGAGCTTCTGCCTCTCCTGGGCTGCTTATAAAGGGCAGTGGGCAGGGAGGGCAAAGTGGCCACAGCTGGGGTGGGAGGAGACTCCAACAGCACTCAGCTGCTCTGGGTTTGGGGGGAAACGTGGGGTGTTGACGTGGGGAGGAAGGTTAAGTTCTTCTTCAAAACAACAACAAAAACCCACTAAAGAAAACCCAGCATTTTGAGAAGGCAACATTCTAGGCAGTAACCCAGTTTCAAGCAGCTATCTGAAGATCTTAATTAGCTCATTCTGCTGTTAATTTCATGTATCCCCTCCTCACCCTCTCTATCTTTATAGAACAATTTGCAGGCAACTGCATCTATGTTTAAACCTGTATCCATCTAGGCAGGATATGATTATGATTATTTGTGATTAGTCCTCCAGGCATTTCCCACTTGTTCAGCATAAGAACACTGAGAAGTGCAGCCCCTGCACTCCTGTCCCTAAGTGACCCCCTGGACCGCACTAACATCCTGGATGTTTGTTCCCACCAAGCCTTTTGTGGACTCCTTTTTTCCTTTGCTGGTTCACTCTGCTGAGTTTTGCAGAACACCTTCAATGATGACTTTGCTTGGAAGAAGATTATAATCCTTTTATTCACAGATATTCCTGGGACAGCTGCAATCTGGGGGCAGCAGCTTTTCATGGAATAGAGTCATAGAAATCACTAAAGCTGGAGAAGATCTCAAGTGCACTCATCAAGCCAACACCACCACTTGGATGTTGTTACCCTGGATAGGTGAACCTGGTTTAGCAGGGGGTTGGACTCCATGATCTCCAGAGATGCCTTCCAAGCCCTGCCATTCTCTGACTGTGTGAGGCAGATGCCACGGTCTTTAAAGTAGGAAACACAAGAGGACCTGCTCTGCCTTCCTTCAGCTTTTCCTCCCTGGTCAAAGAGCTCCTAGCTGCACTCCTGGACATTTATATGCTGTGTTCCTGGCAAGATACCTACTTGCTGAAACAGATGACCCAATCCTCTCGTGGTGCTCCCTTCTCATCATCCTTATGGCATTTCCAAAACCAACCCAAATGAAACACAAACANGGGGAGAAGCAGCAAAGGGGTTGAATGCAGAAAGCTGGAAAATAAGCTAAAGCACAAGAGCACAGCCTGGCTTTGTGTCATTGAGATGTCTGTGTTTATTTCCAAACAATATTAAAGATCCCCAGGCCACATTCACATGCTGGATGTCCACCTGAATTCACCAGCCCAGGTCCCCATGGAGAAGGTGCCACAGGCCTAGAGAACAATGAATCACGAGGGAGTAAAACAAAGTGATGAGAAGGGGGAGAGGATCATAACACTGATGGAAAGAGTGAAGCAAGAGAGTTCAGAGGTGTCTGGAGCATCATCATCTCTCTGCAAGGAACCTGAAGGGACAGGGCTGGCAACTTCCAAGGGACCAGCTGCTGTCTGGATGCTCGGCACACAGATGGCTTGAGCTAGGTCCCTGACACAAGTTACTGCAATTCAAGCTGCTTTCCTCCAGCCAGGCACTTGGCCCTTTGCTTTGGTGGAAAGAAGTGTTGGGGGTTTTTTTGCCTCTTGAGTTCTGAATGTTTGCTGCAGGCCTCTGGCACCTGCTCACAGGCTTTTCTCTTTCTCACGGCAGAGAAAAAGCTTCTCACCTGCCTGAAAGATGGAGGTAGGGCACCACACTGTTCTAATGACTTGTGAAAGAGTTTGCTTTCTTCCCCTGGCTTCTGAGCATGCCTTTTGCTCTGCCTCTCCTGCCTCCTACTCCTCCCTCAGCCTCATGGGGACACTGGCACCTGGTCCAGCAGGTTGTGAGATGCTCAGCAGTCACCTCCCTGATCAGTGCCGCTCCTCTGGGAGCTGCCTGCTGTGCCTGGGGGAAGGATGCGTGGGCTTGAGGCAGGGACAGCAGCTCTGACTGCTCAGGGATGGAGCTGATCACCTCCTCATTAGCCTTCTCTCCAGTGCACTGGAATGACAGTCTGGAGGTCACTTGCTGGTCTGGACCTCCAGCTGGGCTCATTGTGACACCCAGTCAGGAGCTGGAGCTGTCTCATCCTGTTATAATTGGATCACTCTTCTGGCTTGTCTGGGCAATGGAGGAGTTCTGTAACACTGGCATGGATATTCCAATCCTGCATGTACTTATCTTGTCACAACTGAAGTGACTTAGTCACATCAGAAGAAAGGGAAAGAATAAATCCCTCAGATCCTGCAGGATGAAAACAGCCTCCCTGAATCAATCTTTGTCTGAGGGCAGTGTAATTATGGATTATTTACCAAGATCCTGTCCCCTACTCAGAGCACAGAAACTGCCAAGATGCCTGGTGCTGGTAAATGAGACACCACACAGGGTGATTTGTCATTATTATAGATCATTAATTCTTTTCCTGTTTAAACTTGCCCTTTCCCAAGCTAGATTGCATTATTTTGGAGGGGTGGGGGGGTGGTGTCTGGATGATACAACAGGCTTCAATCACCACTCAACTGCTTTGCTAATCACTGTGCTGGATTGATCCTGCCCTCTCCCAGAAAACAGCATCCAAGCTTTACACAGTCAGAGCGAAGAAATCAAACCATGAAGGGACAAATAAGCCTTTGCCTACAGAGAAACTGTGAGGTCAGGAACTTTCTCAGGAGCCACCCTGTGAAAGCAACTGTTCTGTCATCTACCCCTGTGCCCAGCGTTGTCCCCATCCTCTGTTCTCCAGCCCTTTAAGAAAAGAGGTCTCTTGATGTGAGATAGGTGGAACTCCTGAAGGTCTGCCGGAGCTGGACCACTTGGAAGTGATGGCATCCTGAAAGGCTTTTCCTTGAGGTGGGAAAGTGTTCCTATGCTGCCCTCTAATGCTCACAGCCCTCATGGATGGGGACGGGTAAGGTTAGCTCCTCTCAACAGGCACAACATCACTTTTTTAGTCTGCTCTCACAGGAGGTCAGGGGTTGGAAGGGACTCAAAGAGCTCATCCAGTCCAATCCCCCTGCCACAGCAGGACCATCCAAGCTAGCTCAGGGCACACAGAAACACATCCAGACAGAGTCTGCAAAGGCTCCACACAAGGAGACTCCACAACCTCTCTGGGCAGCCTGTGCCACTGCTCTGCGACCCACACAGGCAAGAAGTTGCCTCTTGTGTTGAGCTGCAACTTCCTGTGCTGCAGCTTCCATCCATTGCTCCTTGGCCTATGGCAGGGAGCAGTGAGCAGAGCCTGTCCCCCCCCTCCTCACCCCCAGCCCTCACACACTTACAAACATTGATCCAATCCCCTCTCAGTCTTCTCTTCTCCAGACAAGCAGCCCCAGGTCCCTCAGCCTCTCCTCCCCAGGCAGTGCTGCAGTCCCCTCAGCATCCTCGGAGCCCTGCCCTGGACCCTCTCCAGCAGGTCCCTGTCCCTCTGCAACTGGGGAGCCCAAAACTGAAGGCAGTGCTCAAGATGAGGTCTGGGCAGGGCAGAGCAGAGGGGCAGGAGAAGCTCCCTGGCTCTGCTGGACACACTCTGCCTAATGCCCCCCCTGGACCCCACTGGCCCTCTTGGCCCCCAAGGCACATTGCTGTGCCGTGGATGTTCTCCTCCAGCACTCCCAGGCCCCTCTGCACAGGGCTGCTCTCCAGCAGATGACCTCCCAAGATCACCTCCCAGCCTGTCCTGCTGCAGAGTTGTTTTTTTTCTTTCCTTGGTGGAATATGCCTGCACTTACTGCTCTGCTGGGAATGTTATGTGGGAGTCATGCCAGAAGAAGGCAGAGCACTGCTCTCCTTCACCTGCCTCCTCCCAATTAAAGCTCCACGGATTTATGTCTTAATAAAACAGCAGCTACACTTTCATATTTGTTTCCAGTTCTTCTCTGCTGTTAAAAACCACCATTCCAAACGTAATGGGACTGTCTGCAATTGCTTAAATTGGGCATAAACATTTATTGCCTCCCCAGCTAACAAATGCAACCTGACTCTTCATAGGAATGAGGAAAATTCCACTCAAGGTCAAGTGACCTGATGTTTTCAGGCAGCCTCATTACCCACATTAGCACTGTAGAGATGAGGCAGAACATCTGCTAGTGCCATAAAAATGATAGAAATGTATGGATATTTGCTTTAGCTTTTCCTGTGCCAGCACTGAGCCTGTGCTCCTATTCTGGGTCACTGTCCTGAGTCTCAGTTGCTGGAGTTTCAGTGCTGAAGGCTTAGCTCAGAAGATTTCTTGGTCTGTGCAATTTGTGTGTCCAAACCGGAATTACAGACTCACTGAGTTGATTTGGGTTCTTCTCTCAGGTAATCAGCAGCAGAACAAGGGGACAGAGCCTCGAGTTGTGCCAGGGCAGGTTCAGGCTGGATGTTAGGAGGAAGTTCTGCACAGAGAGTGATTGGCATTGGAATGGGCTGTCAGGGGAGGTGGTGGAGTCCCCATCCCTGGAGGTGTTGAAGCAAAGCCTGGATGGGCACTGAGTGCCATGGTCTGGTTGATTGGACCGGGCTGGGTGCTAGGTTGGACTGGATGAGCTTGGAGGCCTCTTCCAGCCTGGCTGGTTCTATGATTCTATGAAAAAGGACTTTAAGATGACTGATTCCAATAATTCTCTAGCTCTGCCATGTCCCCCAGCACCACATCTCTGTGACTTCTAAACAGCTCCAGGGATGGGGTTCCAGCCACCTTTCTGGGTAGCCTGTGCCAATGCTTGACTGCTCTTACAGGGAAGAAGTTTCTTCTAAACCTCCTCTGGTGCAACCTGAGGCCATTTCCTCGCATCCTGTCACTTGTGCCTAGGGGGAAGAGACCACCACCAACCTGGCTCCACCTTCCTTTCAGGGAGGTCCCACCTCAGCCTCCTTCTCTCTAGAAAATGGGGCTGGTGAAATTGGTTTCTGTCGTTGCTTGCCAGCACTGTTGGGTTTCAGGCAGGGATGTCTTAACCAGTGTGATGTGTGCCTGGCCCCGTGCGTCAGGCACCTGGGAGGTAGCTATGTATTGGAAGCTAAAAGTGTTCCCCTGTCGTCATCTCTGGCAGTGAGGTTTGCTCACCCAATGGAAATGAGTTATAAAAGCAGAAGAAGAGCTGAAGCTTGGCAGTGTGACAATTTCTGTGCTTCCCTGTTTCTTCCTTCTGACCAGTTTCTGCTCCAGTGGCTTTGCTGGATGTCTCTCGGCCTCTGTGGAGGACATGGAAGGGCAGCAGCACCTCACCCAGCCCTACAGGTGGAACATCCCCAGCTCACTTGAGGTGTACAAGGGGAGGTCACTTAGCTCCTTGGGTTTTTGCCTGACTCCAACCCTGGGAAGAGTAGTTCTGGGTCTACTTTGCACCAGTGAGTTATGATCACACAGTGACAGCTGACGAGAGTTCGATTTCTGGCTCTCCATTCCTCCTGAAGTCTGACACATCTGAGGTGTGGAAGGAGGGAAGTGCAAGATCTGGCTCTCCAGCTCCCTGTCAGATGAGAATGCTGCTGTTCAGAGTATCTTTAGTACAGAACTTGGAGGAGCTTCCTCTCCCTTTGAGGCAGGGGTGCACTGCAGGAGTGGTGCAGGGCTGGAAACCCACCTGAAATACCTAACAAAGCATGGTCCATCTGCCCAGTGTGGCTGCTTGGTGTCCCACCAACACATGCAGAACATGGTCCATCTGCCCAGTGTGGCTGCTTGGTGTCCCACCAACACATGCAGAACATGGTCCATCTGGCCAGTGTGGCTGCCTGGTATCCCATTAGCACTCCTGCTCATTTCAGTGCAGTGCAAATGTCTCTATTCAGCATTCAGGAGCTCCTGCTGCAGGTGCTGCAGTTGTCAAAAGCTGGAGCTCTGGTGATCAGTCCCTCTCAGAGCTGCAGGTTTAAGGCAGTGACAACAGAAGGTTATCCAGCACAGGGTTGCTGTGGAGTGAGCTGTGTTGGTCTGGAGCTGTGATGTAGCAGATAACCATAAAATGAAGGCAGAGCCTGGTGAGGCAGTGTCATGTCCTCCATGAAACTGCTCTTCTCCCACTCCCACCCACTCCTTCTTGACCTGCATGTTTCCAGCTGACGTGTAGAAGGGAGTGATAAGGTCACCCTCCAGTGAAAATATTTCAGCCTCTGGCATCCTATGCTGCAGCCAGAGATAATAAACACATCTCTGCACACTTCTGGTGGCTGGTTGGAAAGCACTGCAGGCAGAGCACAGTGATTAATAGTGGGCAGTGCAGCCCTTGCCAAGGTGGCCTTAGTGGAGTTCCATGCAGAGATGTGAAACTGAGCTAATCTGAACTCACCACTTCACCCTCTATGCTGCACTGCCTCAGCACATTTCCCTGCCTGGGTTTTAAAGTGCCTGCAATTCAGAGTTATTCAAAACCTCATCAGTACTCACTGGAGGGTTGGGGTTTAGAACCTCAGTCAATTAAGTCCATGTAGATGAGTAATAGGAGTAAAACTCACAGAAAAAGAAAGAAAGCAGAAGGAAAAAAAAAAAAAAGATTCTATAGCCTAGCTATTTAAAAGCAATTATATTTTTAGTTACATGGAGAGACATTTTCAGATTTCTAATTGCTCCAAAATCTATCTGCTAGAGAGTCATTGCATTCCACTTCAACCCCTCTCTGACACCAGCAACTAATGCTGCAATTGAACTGTGTCACCACTGATCTCGGTTCAAAACCATTACTGAGAATCATAGAGTCACAGAATGGTTTAGCTTGGAAGGGACCTCAAAGATGATCCATCCCCCTGTGCCATAGGCAGGGACACCCCCACTGGAACAGGTCACTCAAGGCCTCATCCAGCCTGGTCCTGAACATCTCCAGCGAGGTTGTGGAGAACAGAATCACCTGAGGCAAATGTGCAAAAGAGCAACTCAAGGTGTGTGCTGGGCTGCAGCAAGAGCAGCTGTGGGCAGCAGGGCAAGGGAGGGGATTCTGCCCCTTGGCTCTGCTCTCCTCACACCCCACCTGCAGCACTGTCTGCAGCTCTGCAGCCCCCAGCACAAGCAGCACATGCAAGGGTTGGAGCCAGTGCAGACGAGGCCACCAAGATGCAGCTGAGAGGGCTGCAGCAGCTCTGCTCTGAGCACAGGCTGAGAGAGTTGGGGCTCTGCAGCCTGCAGAAGAGAAGGCTGCCAGGAGACCTTGGAGTGGCCTTGCAGGATCTGAAGTGGGCTGCAGGAGGGCTGGGGAGGGACTAGTGACAAAGGCTCGGAATAAGAGGAGGAGGAGGAATGGGTTTGAAGTGGCAGAGGTGAGATTGAAAGTGGATGTTAGGAAGAAGTTGTTTGCAGTGAGGGTGGTGAGACACTGGCACAGGTTGCCCAGGGAGGTTGTGGAGCACAGAAGCACAGAATGGGATCTTTGATATTTGATCGCATTGGGTGATTCTGTGCTCCTCAACCTCCCTGGAGGTGTTCAAGGCCAGGATGGATGAGGCCTTGAGTGACCTGTTCTAGTGAGAGGTGTCCCTGCCTATGGCACAGGGGGTTGGAACTGGATGATCTGGGAGGTCCCTTCCAACCTAAACCATTCTATGATTCTAATTTTGACCTGCTTGGGCTCCTAATCTTATTCCCCTCCAGCCACATCACCACTTGGGTCCTTATCCACAAGGAAGAGCTGATGCCAGCAGAGTGGGGAGTGAAGCTATGGAGAGCACAGGGTACCTGCTGTAGCAGCTGCTGCCGAGGGCAAGTGTGTGGGGAACTGCAGCTTGAAAACTGAGGTGTTCAGTGACAACCAGCATCACCCTGTAGTCCACTCTGCCTGTTTGGAGAACTCAGTTTGTGATCATTCCATAATATTTGTGGTAATCTTGAGCAGGTAGCAACATTAGCCAAGACTAACTTCCCAAATCTTCTGTCTCTGAAGCTTAATAAGAGCTTTTATGTCTCTATTACGCATTTTTATCCAAATTTAAATCACATTTATTATTACATTGCTACCAAATCAATAAACATGATCTTGTTTCAATGTTTACTTAGCATAATAAAAACTGAGACATAAACTCAGAGCGAAATGAAAAGAATTCCCCAAGCACAAATGGAATTAAAAGACCATAAAGACTCCATACTCCCAGCTAGAAAAGCCTGAGACTTTCTAAAGCACTCACTACCAATTTGGCTTGGAATCCTGGAATTGTTTTGGTTGGAAAAGCCCTTTAAGGTCATTAAGTCCAACCATTCTCTAACTCTAAGTCTGGCACTAAACCCTCAGCACCACATCTCTGCCTCTTCTAAATCACAGGATCATGGAATGGCTTGGATTGGAAGAGACCTTAAAGAGCATCTCGTTCCAAGCCCCCTGCCAGAGGCAGGGACACCTCCTGCTACCCCAGGTTGCTCCAGGGCCCATCCAACTGGGCTTTCAACATCTCCAGGCTTGAAGCCTCCACGACTTCTCTGGGTATCTTGTTTCAGTGCCTCACCATCCTCCTGGAGAATAATTTCTTCCTAGTGTCCCAAATCTCAACCCAGCTTCTTTCAGCCTGAAGCTACTACCCCTCATCCTGTCTCTCTATGCCTTTGTCAAAAGTCTCTCTGCAGCTCTCTTTTAGCCCCCTTCAAATCCTTGAGAGATGAAAGGAGCCTCCAGGGATGGGGATCCAACCACAGAATCACACAATCACAGAATGAAGCAGGTTGGAAAAGACCTTCAAGATCATCCAGTCCAACCTATCACCTAACTCTTCCAGTTAACTAACTCATGGCACTAAGTGCCTCATGCAGCCTCCTCTTAAACACCTCCAGGGATGGGCACTCCACCGCCTCCAGGGGTAGCATGTTCCAGTGGTTTAGAACCCTTCTAGGCAAGGATCTTCTTCTAGCATCCAACCTAAACATCTCCTGGTGCAACCTGAGCTCACTCCTTCTCATCCTGTCACTTGTTGGCAGCCAGCAGAGACCCACCCCTACTTTAGCTTGTCTGTCCAAGCTCAGATCCTCCCACATGAGCATCCCTGGCCTTGCCCTGGCAGCTGGAGGGTGTCTGTGTGAAATGACTGCACTGCCCTGCTTTTCCCCTGCTTCCCTCCCTTGCCCAAAAGGTAGCTTTGGCTCCAGCAGCCCTGGGTGCATCCAGCTCACACGGGAGAGAAGGCTCTCGCATCAGCACTGATTATTCTTATTAGCTGCTGAAAATAATCATTATCATTACATTGCCAAAATTAAATTCCACATTAATGTCTTCCCATGGTGCCCTTTATATTAAGCCATAGAGGTTTAATCTGCAACTACAGGCCTTTTTTTTTCTTTTTTTTTCCCCTGGCTTCTCTGGGATTATTTTACTGCCTTAATGTTCCTCTAATAGCTTTTTATTTTGGGGGCCCTGCAAAATGATGAGTGTGTATTGTAAACTAATTAGGCTTTATGTTTTTAAAAAAATAAAATCGTGATAGGCAAAGGAAAAAAAATATCATAAAGCACTGGGAAAAAGCTTGGATTTTCTTTTTTTTGCTAGCTCCTGCCTCCAGAAGCTGTGCTGTTTAGCCAAGCTGCTAAACCATTGGAACAGTTTTATTTTTAGCCTCTGTGGCTCCTGTTCTTACGCTTTTCTCTTTTCTGCTGCTCCTTAGAACTAATTACCAAACCCATAGGCTGCTGCAGGTACCCTCAGCTTGAAGCAGAGGTCGGGTTTTAGCCAGTGGCTCCTCCTAAAGGAGCAGGAGACGCTGAGATGCGACGCGCACCCTCAGCGGAAAAGTTTGCTTTACCTCCTGTCCTATCTGAAAGAGTTAATTTCCTTTTTGGCCCTGATTTACTAATAGCCCACTGGAAGCTTATAAACACTTCAAGGCTTTTAAGATGGTGCTTTTGTGAACACTCATGCAGTGCTGTGGATCAGGGTGCTCTCTTTCCCATAGTTTCTGGACTTCTGGCTTTGTTGCCAGGTAGCTCCACTCTTATGAGGAGGGATTGAAAGAGTCAGGGATGTGCAGGCTGGAAAAAAAGGAGGCTCTGAGGTGATCTTCTTGTGGTGTCCCAGTATCTGAAGGGGGCCTACAAAAAAGCTGGGGAGGGACTTTTGAGGCTATCAGGTAATGACAGGACTAGGGGGAATGGAACAAAGCTGGAGGTGGGGAGATTCAGACAGGACATGAAGAGGAAATTGTTGAGCATGAGAGTGGTGAGAGGCTGGAATGGGTTGCCCCTTCAGGGAGGTGTTTGGGGCCAGGCTGGCAGAGGCTGTGGGCAGCCTGCTCTAGGGTAGGGTGTCCCTGGGCATGGCAGGGGGGTTGGGGCTGGCTGATCCTTGTGGTCCCTTTCAACCCTGACTGATTCTATGATTCTATAAGGCACCAGATTAAAGATGGCACATTTTGACCTGGCCTGCCTGTCCGTGTAGAGTAGCATGGTGGGGAGGAAGAGAAATCATAGAATCATAGAACAGTCTGAGTTGGAAGGGACCTCCAAAGGTCATCCTGTCCAACCTCCTCTGCAGTCAGCAGGAGGATCCTCACCTAGATCAGGTTGCCCAGAGCCCTGTCAAGCCTCACCTTGAATAACCCTTGGGGGTTGGATTTGATGATCTATGGAGATCACTTCTCACTCCTAACATCCTGTGATCTCCAGGGATGAGGCCTCTTGTTCCCCCCAAGCTTTTTCCTGTTGCAGGAGAGCAGCAATCCATGTCTTGTGCAGCAAGCAAGCAGACATGGATGCCCATTCCTCTTGTCCCAAATATAGCAGCAAGCCCAGCCAAGCCTGCACAGACAAGAAAATAGATGTGCCTAGAGGGAAAAAATGACCTATCTGCTCTCCAGTCTGGGAGTGGGGGTGGAAGGGGTTGCTGTGACCTATAGTCCAAATGCACTTTGCATGCAGAGCTTGACAGCCACATGAGGCCTTTCCTCTAGGGACAGTGGGAGATGCAATTCTTCTCTGCCATGAGTAGTTAGCATGGCAACAAACCACTGACTTCAGTTTTGTGTCCAGGCTGCAGTAGCTGTGCTCACCATCACTTCTCTGTTGGGATCTGACACACCAGGTCATAACTGTACTTTGACATTTTTTCCCTTGTGCTTCCCATCCTTATTCTTGGAGCAGTTTACACATTACTGAACTCTGCTTGGTGTGAGATGCAAGGAGCAGCATCAGCATCATCTTGCAGAAGAGAGAGACAAAGTGTGATGACCAAAAGAGTGTAGGCACGTGTCACCTTCTACCTACACCTCAGCTGGCAGAAGGACCTGCTGCAGCTTAGCTGGTGCCTGGGGCTGGTCACCACTCTCCCAGCAGAAGCTACTTCTCCTCCAGGCTACCTCATGGCACAATTCCCTAACCTGCTTCAGCCTAACCGAGTGGGTCTTGCTTAAGAGGGTGGTGAGGCACATCTGGATTCACAAGCAGCTGAGGCTGTGGGCAGGGTGGGTAACTGGGAGGCAGGGTCAGGCTGGAGACCTTTTCAGCTGGCACTGCTGCAGCTGGATAAAAAAGAAGTCTGTGCAGAGGAAGACTTGCCCAGGGTCAGACTGTGGCATAAACAGACCTGCAGTTGCCTTAGTTAATAAGCAGAAGATAAGCACGGGGAAGGCAGGGAAAAGTTCACAGCAAGAAATTCTACAGTGCAGTTAGAAGATACAAGAAAAGCCGAGGGGAATCAGAGGTTCCTTTGCTGAGGTGTCAGAAGAAAGCAGTCTCTGTGATTCCTCACTCTGTGCAGCAGAGCCTTTCCACAAACAGCCTCTAGTTTCGGGAGGCAGCAACCAAACAACCCTTCTGCAAACCTGTCAGACAGTGATAATTAAAGCTGCTGTTGGGGAGACTGCAGTTGAACTGCTGCTTGAGAGGGAAGGAGCATGGTGCAGTCCCTTGCACTCTCCATCTGCACCGTGCAGGTTCTCCTCTGCAATGCCCTCCCTAAAAAACGAGAGTTAAATCACATCAGACAAACACAGAATGAGCCTGTGCTGCAGTGCTTAGTAAGTTAATCAAGTATGTTAATGATATATGTTTACAAGAAAGGAATCTGACTGGAAATCAAGTCAGGAGCAACAAGAGCTTAGTAGCAAGGGCAGCTTTGCATTGACAAAGTCCAGATGAATACCAGATAATTTGGGCCCAAAAAGGGAACAGAGCAACTGGTAAGAGATGGAGCCATGAAGAAGAGCTGAATTTCACAGCACATCCAATTACAAAAGTCGTTACAGATGGGAGTAGCAGAAAAATTTGCCTATCCAGGATATGAGGAGAACTCAGTGGATTCAATAGTCTAAATCCATCCCACGTTTTGGTATTTATTTTTAAAAGTGGCTTGATACTGTGGAATTGGAATCTGAATCTCAGAAGCCTAAGGACATCTGGAATGTCTCGGGTTTTCAGCTGGTTCATTAGAGATTAAGGCAGCTGTGAGGTTAGGGTTTCAATCTTTCAGAGAATGGTTTGGGTCTGAAAGGACCTTGAAGATCATCCAGTTCCAACTCTGCCACGGGCAGAGACACTTTGCACTAGCCCAGGCTGATCCAGGCCTTGCCCAGCCTGGCCTTGAACAGCTCCAAGGGAGAGAGCATCCACAACCTCCCTGGGCAGCCTGTGCCGGTGTCTCCCCGCCCTCACTGTCAAAAATTCCTCTTAATCTCCAGTCTAAATCTCCCCTCCTCAAGCTTCAATCCACTCCCTCCTGCACTTTATTTCCCCTCTGCAACACAAAGCATGATCGGAGTTGCTCAGGTTCAAACTTCTGCCTTCCAAAACAAACTGACTGGAGTGGAATCATCTCATTGCAAGAGCCTCAGCTACAGATGATGTGAGCTGAGCTCGGCTGCATGCCAGGTGCCCACCAAACTGCTCTCTCAGCTGGAGAGGTGAAAGGAAATGCATCAAAGGGTTCAGGAGAGGAGATAAGGGCAGGGAGATACTCACCAGTTACTGTCACAGGCAGAGCAGACTTAACATTGGGAAATCAGAGCAGGGTAATGAGAAATAAACCCAGATCTTACAACACTCTCCTCCCATCCTTCCCTTCTTCCTCTGCTCGACTCTGCTCCTCATTTCTCTACCTCCTCCTCCACGGCAGTGCAGGGGATGTGGGACGGGGGTGGCAGTCAGCTCATCACATGTTGTCTCTGCTGTTCCTTCCTCCTCACACTCTTCCTCCATTCCAGCATGGGCCCCCTCACATAGAGACAAACTTCTCCAGTGTGAGTCCTTCCCACAGGCTGCACTTCTTCACAAACTGCTCCAGAACTGGTCCTTTCCAGGAGGTGTAGTCCTCAGGAATAGACTGCTCTAGCGTGGGTCCTCCGTGGGGTCACAAGTCCTGCAGCAAACCTGCTTCAGAGTGGCCTCCTTTCTCCACAGGTCCCCTGGTGCTTCCAGGAACCTGCTGCAGAGAGAGGACTGCAGGAGGTCACAGCCTCCCTCGAGCACATCCACCTGCTTCAGTGTGGGCTCCTCCTTGGGCTGCAGATGGATTCTGCTTGACCTTGGACCTCTTCTGTAAGGGTACCACCTGCCGCACCATGGTCCTCCCCATGGGCTGCAGGAGAATCTCCGCTTCAGCACCTGGGCCACCTGCTCCCCCTCCTTCTTCACTGACCTTGGAGTCTGCAGAGTTGTTTCTCTCACATATTCTCACTCCTTCCTGTGGCTGCTGCTTCACAGCAGGATTTGCCTCCTCAAACACCTTGTCCCAGAACTGCTGCTGCTGCCACTGGTCAGCTTGGCCTTGGCAAGTGGTGGGTCTGTCTTGGGGCTGGCCAAAGTTGGCTCGATTGGACATGGGAGAAGCTTCTAGAATCTTCTCTAGAACTTCATCCACACTGTGGCCCCTTGGCTAGCACAATCCTGTCACACAAAGCCAAGAGATGTAAGAAATGAAACATCTGTCAGACTCTTCTAGATGGCTGACAATGAAGGAAGACCAAAGTGCTTCCCTACTGGATGTAGTGAGGTAGCTTCCACTGAAGAGAACTGTAATGAACAGGACACTCATTTTCTTCACATTTTCTTTCCTCCAGAGGGGACACTTAATCCACTTCTCCATGTTTAGAGTTTAAAGCCCCTAACTTCCAGAAGCAGGAGAACAGCACTCAGGGACAGAACAGGAGGACACTGCATCAAGCTGTGCCAGGGCAGGTTCAGGCTGGATGTTAAGAAGTTGTTGGCAGAGAGAGTGATTGGCATTGGAATGGGCTGCCCTGGGAGGTGGTGGAGTCCCCATCCCTGGAGGTGTTTCAGAGGAGGCTGCATGAGGCACTCAGTGCCATGGGTTAGTTAATGGGAAGGGTTAGGTGATAGGTTGGACTGGATGACCTTGAAGGTCTTTTCTGACCTGGTTAGTTCTGTGATTCTGTGGAGCAGGAACCTGCCTTGGGCTGCTGGTGCCACTCTTCCCAATGCACCTCAGCAGGACATCTGCCTTCTTGGCAGCTGCTCAGCTGCATGGCAGAGCCATCTCTGCTCCCTCGGTGGAGAGCAGCGATGCTGCAGGCTGGACAGGAAAGAGGAGGAGAGCTCTTAGGATGCCAAACATGATTTATTCTTTAGTCTTTGAGGCACCAAAGGACTAATCTGCTCTGCAAGGCTTGACACTCCCAGAGTGTCTGCTATTTCATTTCTGCAATTCAGCTCCACTCGTGTGAGGGGCAGCACTAACAGGCACCAGCTCCTCACCAGTGACTGAAGGACAGAAGGCAGTGTGACAGTGCTTGAACAGTTAATAATGCTTTTTCTCCAGTAAACTTCATAACCTGGGTGTCAAAACCACTCAGAGCTCTAAACGATGGCTCTTGTGAACTCATTATGTGTCATCATCAGTGGCTTTCAAATGACAGCTTCATAAAGTTCCACCTGAGAGCAGCAGCCAGCAGGGTGGCATCACCTGATGCCTCTGAAAGATTTTGGTTGGGCTGCCTGGATGGCCTCAGACCCTGGCAGAGAGGGAGACTGCCAGCAACTGCCTGCATAAAGGAACAGAAGGTTTCCCAGTGCTGCCTCTCTCTTCCTTTGTTTCATTCCTGTTCTCATCTCGAGGGCTACTCTCACTTGGTCTTTCTGACAGCTGCACTTTTGCCTCCCACTTTCTCTCGTCAGTGGCTCTGCTTTTTAAGTAAAACACAGAGACTAGGTGGACTCCAGTGAACATTTTTTTCCTTCAGGGTTGACCTCTTTGCACACACTGAGGTTTTCCTTTGCTGTCCTTAGCTCCTTTCCTTTTGTACTTCCTCCACACTGAAAAGCTCAGCCTCAAAGTACATTTTTCCCTCAGCCCTTGCAGCAAAGGGGAAAAAAAAAGTTGTGCCATAGCTTTATTTTTTTAATATCTCCCCAGTTGTTGGATGGACTTTTGCTTTTCCTCTAAAGCAGCCTGACTGTCTGTGGAATCACAGAATGGTTTAGGCTAGAAGGGACCTCAAAGCTCAGCCAGTTCCAACCCCCCTGTGCCATAGGCAGGGACACCTCCCACTGGAACAGATCACTCAAGGCCTCATCCAGCCTGGCCTTGAACACCTCCAGGGAGGTTGTGGAGCACAGAATCAATGAATGTGATCAAAGATCACACTCTGCTTCCGTGCTGCACAACCTCCCTGGGCAACCTGTGCCAGTGTCTCACCACCCTCACTGCAAACAACTTCCTCCTAACATCCACTTTCAATCTCCCCTCTGACACTTCAAACCCATTCCTCCTCCTCCTCCTGTCATCACCAGCCCTTGTCACTAGTACCTCCCCAGCCCTCCTGGAGCCTCCTTCAGATCCTGCAAGGCCTCCTGGAAGTTGCAAATATGGGAAAGAGAATAGACTGTGCTAACGCTGCCGGGCAGGGAGTTTGCTGATCCTCAGCATGTGCTTTGCTTTCATCAGTGCTTTATGGCCAGCTCCAGTTGCCTCCAGTACAGCACAAGCCCCCTCAAGAAGGCATTTGTAGTGTTGCTGCCCCTTTGCTTTCCCTCATGGAAAAATGTTGATCCATCTGCCTGAAAAGCCACAAAGGCTCTGAATCAAGATGGGGAAGGAGCAGAATACCTCATGCCTCACATCTCCAGTGGCTATTTACACCTCAGCAGAAGCAAGCTAAATCTAAATGACACCTTTTGATACTTTGTGCTATGCAAATTGTTCCATCAGGAGCAATGCCAGCACAGAACGAGGTCCAGAGACCCACAGGGAAAGGCTTGCACGGTAATTAAATGCCAGAGGAGAGAATGCTGCTGGCAATTCATAGGGTGAAGGGCTAAATGTCTTCATTTTGCAGCATGTGGAGGAACACTGAGCCACAAGGCAGCCACTTGGAGCAAAGCACAGCCTGCACACAGACACTGAAAGGCACTGCAGAGGGACACAGGGTGAAAGGACTGTGTGATGGCAGAAGATCATAGACCCATAGAATGGTTTAGGTTGGAAGGGACTTCAAAGCTTAGCCAGTTCTAACCCCCCTGTGCCATAGGCAGGGACACCTCCCACTAGAACAGGTCACTCAAGGCCTCATCCGGCCTGGTCCTCAACACCTCCAGGGACATTGTGGAACACAGAATCACTCAATGTGATCTTGGATCCCTTTCGGTGCTTCTGTGCTCCACAACTTCCCTGGGCAACCCGTGCCAGTGTCTCACTACCTTCACTGCAAACAACTCTCTTGTGGGGCAATTAAATGTTGTTTCTGTTGACAAATCTGCCTTGGGAAGGTTTTTCTGAGCTGCCCTGCCCCAGATGCTGCCCCTCCACAGCACTTTGCTGTCTCACTGATGGAGACACTGCAATTGTTTGTGGAACACTGTGTCTCAAACGCTTGGTACAGTCTGGGCCAAGAAGAAAACCTCCAGCAGGGGGAAGAGAAAAAAAACAAAAAAAAAAAGGCTTTTGTCTCTGTTCTTTCTTTTTTTGCTATTTAATGCAGATCTCCCTAATCCTGCTCCATGAAACAATCCCAGCCACAGTTGTGCTGGCACAGGGAGAGGAGTGTGGGAGCAGGCGTCTAGGGCTGAAGGGTAGCAGAGGAGGGAGGGCAGCACAATCCATCACCCAGGAGCACACAGCACCTAACCCATCCTCGCAGCTCTCCACACCAACCAAGCAGAAGTTCAACTCCTGTAAACCATTTGCTGGATTTGATTCATGCATTTCACTCTCTAAATATTCCAGGTGTGGGTGTATAGGTTTTTTTAAATGCTTCTCTTTTCTGCTTTATGGTTTGATGTTGTTGAGTTGATGGGTTTTTTTCCCCCCCTGCCACTAAGGCATACTGACAAGAGACTTATTTATTTCTTCCTTAAGGAAGACAGTGAAATGCAGCCTTAAGCTAAAACAATTTCACTTATTTATTTATTTATTTAAATTATTTTAAAATGTAACTTCTTTCTTGTCAGTGGGATAAACACCCAGCACGGATTTCCAGCTGCTGCTCAATTCTTCCTTCTATCTGTCTGAGTCAGCCCGGTGCTATTGTTACTGGTTAAAGCGTGCAGATCACTGAGTATTTGCTCCTCTGTGCAGCAATCTTTTTGCCTTGGGATAAATAATTGTGGCTGTTTACTTTGTGGAAGGCTCAAAACTGGATGTGCTCATATCAGTCCAGCAAAAAAAAAAAAAAAAAAAAAAAAGTGAGTGTGTGCCTCATTTCAAGGATGTAATTTCTGCTGCTCACATCAGGGCCACTAATTTACCTGCCGAAAGTCAAGCCTGTGTCTTGCAGGATTAGAGCCAGCAAGGCCAGAACCTCCCAAAGTGGAGGTCATAACTAACTGAAGTCACTAAATGCACTTGAGTAGGAATTAGCCACCTAAATCCCAGTCACAGGCTCATAGGGTTGGAAGGGACTCAAAGAGCTCATCCAGTCCAATCCCCCTGCCACAGCAGGACCATCCAAGCTAGCTCAGGGCACACAGCAACACATCCAGACAGAGTCTGCAAAGGCTCCACACAAGGAGACTCCACAACCTCTCTGGGCAGCCTGTGCCACTGCTCTGGGACCCACACAGGCAAGAAGTTGCCTCTTGTGTTGAGCTGCAACCTCCTGTGCTGCAGCTTCCATCCATTGCTCCTTGGCCTATGGCAGGGAGCAGTGAGCAGAGCCTGTCCCCCCCATCCTCACCCCCAGCCCTCACACACTTACAAACATTGATCCAATCCCCTCTCAGTCTTCTCTTCTGCAGCCTAAGCAGCCCCAAGTCCCTCAGCCTCTCCTCCCCAGGCAGTGCTTCAGTCCCCTCAGCATCCTCGGAGCCCTGCCCTGGACCCTCTCCAGCAGGTCCCTGTCCCTCTGCAACTGGGGAGCCCAAAACTGAAGGCAGTGCTCAAGATGAGGTCTGGGCAGGGCAGAGCAGAGGGGCAAAAAAGAACCTCCCTGGCTCTGCTGGTTGCACATTGCAGATCTGGCCTTCAGCTCTCAAAATCCTGGTAATCCCTTTTTTTCCCCAGTCATGTTTCACAGCAGCTCCTACACAGGTGTATGTTATTTAGGCTTCCAGAAACATCCTTTTAACAGTTTCTGGTTGGTTTCCTTTTCACCTCCTGGTGTCTCTGTGCTTTTCTATTACGGGAGCGAGCAGGTGCCTCCGGCTGACCTCCTCTGTTCTAGTCAGTGCTGGATGTATTTCTGCTGTGTCAAAATGTGTTTGTTTCCCTCTGAAGCATTCGCCTTTGTAATCAGTGTGCACACAACAGACACCTTGCTCTCCCTCTGGTACTTCTTATATTTTTTTTCCCTTGCCCTTCTCTGCACCCATTTGCTTCCTGGCATTGCCCTTTCTGCAGTGGTGTGCCCAGAATTGCAAACAGCACTGAAGGTGGAGGCACACTCTCGGTCTACACTGCAGCATGTCCTTAGCAGCTTTCTCTTTCTTTCTTAATACAGACTTTTCTTTATTTAACTGGAATCTCAGCTTCCAACAGGTGCTTTTTGTCAGGGAGTGTGGTGAGATTTTCTTTTTCCTGTAGGCACACCAGCTTAGAACTGATCAGTCTGCAGACAGTTCTGTGGTTTGCTGTCAGTTTGCTTCCCTTCAAATTCTTTGGCTACCAGAATTTTCTCTTGGGTTTCAATGCCTGCTTTTCAGGCTCTTCCCCAATGGCTTAAACCTGGAGAGAGACTGATACTCATCCACACACTGAATAATGCTTCAGTTACCATTTGATTGACCCTTCCTTCACCTGCTTCCTAGCACAGGTTATGGCGTTCTGCATGCAGACATCCTGAGGTGACAATCCCACTGGAAACACAGACAGGTAATCCCCTTCTCCTTCCATCCCCTACATGAATATGGAACACACACAGGTCCCCACATCCCCAGGATGCACCTTCCTGTTGCTGCAGCAGCAAGTGCCCCTGCCCAGAGCTAAGGAGCTCCACTCTGCAGACACATGGCACAGTCTATGCCCCTCAGTGAGCTCTTTCCCTTTCTTGCTGCAAAAATTCTATTTTGCCCTGTTCCCAAGCTCACCTCCTTGCACAAGCTTTGCTGCTGCACCCTTCCAGCCAAAGGGGCTTTGCAGCTCAGTCCCTCCCCATGCTGAAAGCAAACTGCTCCCTACAGCCAAGGCTGCTGCCACCTTAGCAGTGTGTAATTAATTGCACGACCTTCTGCTGCCACCTTAGCAGTGTGTAATTAATTGCACGACCTTCTCTCTCACCCCACAACTGCAGAGCTGCCTTTATGGTCTCCCAAGGGACACCAGCAAGAAATCTCCAGCAGGTGGGAGAGCTCAAGTGTCATCTCCTACAAATGAAGGCTGAGAGACTAACTGCAAGACTAGCCCAAGCTCCAGCACAGAGAAGTACCCTAAAATTAGCTGGGCATTTGGTGGCAGCAGCTGCATGTGGCACTGCACTGCACACTGCAGAAACAGATGGCACAGCAGAAAATGTGAGCCTTGTGCCTGCTCTTCAGCTGGAGGCCTCTCTGCTGGTCTGCTGCCTTCCTCCAACATCTTTGCAGAGTCCACTGGGGGTAATATGGGATTCACTTTCTGCTCCCCTTCCTGCTGCTTCTCCACTCAGCTCTTCTGGGACTTGCCTCCATTCAGAGTTGGTCATTCCTATTGCTTCTTTTCTAGTTTTCACCTCTTTCTGTCAGAGCCTTCTTCTTTTATTCATACTCTTGTATTTGGGACCCATCACCATGGCAATCACCTTACATGGTAGCCACGAACACAAAAACAGAGCTCCTAGAGAGGACTGACATGCATGAGGAAGGTGAGTGTACATCTCAGCAGGTACCTTAAAGCAGTCACTGGAAAGGTTTTAGGTAGCTCGGGCTAGATGGTCCCCAGAGGTCTCTTCCAAGCCCTGCCATTTATACCGAAGGATGTCCAGGGATCTATGTCCTACCCCCCAAAATTTTGAGTACTGCCTTCAGTTTTGGGCTCCCCAGTTGACACCCTCACACTGCCACTTTGCCCAGGACACCCTCACACTGCCACTCTGCCCAGGCCACTCTCACAATTCCCTCTGCCCAGGGAACCTCCAGTTGACCACAAGTACATTGCAGACTAAGGGAAGGGAGACATCCTTATCCTCCATGCCCTGGCCTTCCCTGGCTGCTTTTGACCTCTAATAGCTCCTGATGCAAGCCCTGTGCTCTTGTAAACTAGATGACAAACTTATGTTCACATACTTCTGACAAACACAAGCCACAAAATCCCCAGGCATTCACCAGCCTGCTGGAAATTGTTATGACCTTCACTCTGACATGGGATAGAGTGGCTGGGGGCAGAAAGTAGTTGCTGATCTGTGATTGCTTTTGAGGCAGTGAATCATGGTCATGTTATCCCAGGACAAAAGAGCTGCATATCTTCCAAGCCACTGAAGATTGCCATTTTGGTCTGTCAGTGGCATTGTATGACCTGGTCTGATAGGAGCTTCTACCTGCCTTTTGTCTATTGGAAATAACTGAACAGCAATCTTCAGACCCTTTGCAGTCTTCTTTTGTAGTTGCTGTAATCTTTTCTCATGAATTAAAACCTGAAGATGAGATTTATATTGCACTCAAGGTGACTTTCCCCCTCTACTCTGCTCATGTGAGACCTCACCTGCAGCACTGCATCCAGTCCTGGGGCCCCCAGCACAAAGACATGGAAATTCATGTGGCTCAAGGAGGCCACAAAGATGATCAGAGGGCTGGAGAAACTCTCCTATGGGGGCAGGCTGAGAGAGTTGGGGCTGTTCAGCCTGGAGAAGAGAAGGCTCTGGGAGACCTTAAAGCAAACTTTCAGTACTTGAAGGAGGCTACTGGAGAACTGGGGAAGTACTTTTGAGACAGGGAGAGAGGCAATGGCTTTGAGACGCAACTGAAGATTAGGAAGAAGTTCTTTCCAGTGAGGGTGGTGAGACACTGGCACAGGTTGCCCAGGGAGGCTGTGGATGCTCCCTTCCTGGAGATCATAGAAGCATAGAATCATAGAATAGAATCAGCCAGGTTGGAAGAGACCTCCAAGCCCCTCCAAGCCCAACCTAGCACCGAGCCCTATCCAATCAACCAGACAATGGCACTCAGTGCCCCATCCAGGCTTTGCTTGAACACCTCCAGGGATGGGAACACCTCCAGGACTCCCATCACCTCCCCAGGCAGCCCATTCCAATGCCAATCACTCTCTCTGCCAACAACTTCCTCCTAAAATCCAGCCTCAACCTGCCCTGCCACAGCTTCAGCCTCTGTCCCCTCCTTCTGTCCCTGGGTGCCTGGCAGCAGAGCCCAACCCCAGCTGGCCACAACCTCCCTTCAGGTAGCTGCAGAGAGCAATGAGCTCTGCCCTGAGCCTCCTCTTCTGCAGGCTGCACACCCCCAGCTCCCTCAGCCTTTCCTCACAGGGCTTGCTCCAGGCCTTTCACCATCTTCGTTGCCCTTCTCTGGACATGTTCCAGTACCTCAGCATCACTCTGGAATTGAGGGGCCCAGAACTGGACACAGCACTCAAGGTGCTGAGTACAGGGGCCAGGCTGAACGAGATCTTGAACAACTTGGGCTAGTGGAAGGTGTCCCTGCCCATGGCAGGGGAGTGGAATTGATGATCCTTAAAGGTGGTTTCCAACCCAACCCATTCAGTTGAATCTCCAGTGTGCAAATATCATGCAGAACATGGGACCACAGCAGGGACTGCAGCAGCCAGCTGCTGTTTTCTTGTGGAAAAACAACCCTGGCAAAGCCTGGGGCACCAGTTTTAAAGTGTTTTCTTCCTGTTTAATTTAGGAGAAAAATGGTGGAGTGCTGCTTCACCAGAGGTGCTGGGGGTGACACTGTTTACTAAGGCTTCCACGGGAAGAGAGCAGAAATTTGCATCTCCCCCAACTTCTGCCAGGGTACACAACCAACAGAGAAGAAATACACTGAAATTTATAAGTGCGGGCATACCTTAAGGAATTGGATATCAAGGTATAAATGCTTTCTGTTCCTTAGGAGAAAATATTGTTGCAATCACAGGCTGTAGGAGCTAGCAGCTCTTCTGAAGCTTGAAAGAGCCTCGCTTCCTGGCTATAAAATATGCATTATTCATTTTGCCCAGGTTAACTTTATTTTTCTTTTAAAGGAGCTTTGACACTTCAAACTGGCATTCATGAATTTAGTGTAAATCGCTGCAATATTAACCAAGTGACAGGCTGGCTGCAGGAAAAAAATGAGAAATATGACCTGTGGAACAGCCCATTTAAAGAGAAGCATGAGGAGTTAGGGTTCAGCCTGCTTGCCAGCACTAAACAAGCTGCTCAGGCATCTTTGCATTGCCTCTGTATAGGTATTTCTCCATCCCTCTGTCCCAGTGGGGATTAAATTATTTCCCATAAGCATTTCTTCCTTTTTTTTCCCCCCATCTCTTTTTTAAGAAAATAGATTTCAACACAGTAATACTAAGTGAAAAATTTCTGAGGATATTAATTTAAATACGAAATTGAATTAGGTCTGGAAATGGTCACTCTGCTCTGGTAAGATCTCACCTGGAGCACTGTGCCTGGGTCTGGAGCCCTCAGCACAGAAAGGGTATGGACTTGATGGAGCAGGTCCAGGACTGTCTGCAAAGGCTCGCAGAGACAGGACGAGGGACAAGGCTTTAACAGGAGAGAAGAGGAGATTTAGATTGGATTTTAGGAACGAGTTCTGGATTTAATCAACATTTATAAATATCTGAGGTCCCTTCCAACCTCTGACATCCTGTGGTCCTGTGATGGCAGTGGAACGCTGGAACAGGGAAGTAGTTGAGGCCCCAATCCCTGAAGATATTCAAGGTGAGGCTTGGCAGGGCTCTAAGCAAGTTGCTCTAGTGCAGGATGCCCCTGCTGAGTGCAGCAGAGTTGGGCTGGGTGAGCTTTGGAGATCCCTTCCAAGCCAGACCATTCTATGATTCCATGATCTGACTCACTTTGTCTTTCGTGTGCCTCTAGGCAAGGAAATTCTGGGAACATAAGTGCTGAGGAAAAGGTGGAATTCACAGTAGGGGCAGTGCATTTTAGGACATCTGATGTTGTTTACACAGAAAGTGTCTGACCTTCTAAAACCCTTTCACACGTACTTAGTGTGGAGACCAGGCAATGAGTCAGGAAAGGTTCTGGCCACACCTGATAATGAGGAGAGCAGATGCAGCCACATTACCCAAGTGGTAATATGCTCACTGCAAAGTTAATTTGGGGAATTAATATTAGGAATGCTGAGCAGAAAAATCAAGCAGGTTGCAACTCCAGATTATGTCTCTGCCTCTACTGGTGATGCATTTGTATTACTGGTTCTGGGTCATGCATCAGCTTTTCTTAAGGCTGCAGAAAGTGGAGCTTCTCCAGGTGATCCCTTCTCAGTGAAATGCTGGAGAACCTGTCTGCCCTTTGAACAAGTCACTGAGAGATAATCAACAATGGTTTAGAGTTACTACTGTGGATGTTTCCAATAAGGGCAGCCTAAGTGCACCAGCAGCATAGTCACAGGGTGGGAAAACATCACAGACTGATTGATTCATTTGTGGGAATCATAGAATGGCTTAGGTTGAGAAGGTACCTTAGAGATCATCTACTCCAACCTCCCTGCCACAGGCACAGGGATGCCTCTCAACTAGGCTTGGCTGCTCAAGGCTTCATCCAACCTGGCCTTGATCCTCCCCAGCAAGGAGCCATCCACAGAATATTGCAGTGGAAATCAGAACAAGATAAAAGTCCAGTGGAGAAAATGGGCTGCCTGGGGAGGTGGTGGAGTCCCCATCCTTGGAGGTGTTCCAGAAAAGACTGGAGGGGCACTTAGTGCCATTGGATAGGGCTGGGTGCTAGGTTGGACTGGATGATCTTGGAGGTCTCTTCCAAACTAGCTTATTCTATTCTATTCTATTCTATTCTATTCTATTCTATTCTATTCTATTCTATTCTATTCTATTCTATTCTATTCTATTCTATTCTATTAAAAAAGCTAGTCTCACACTCTACAGGGAATCAACATAATTCATTCACCTCTGACCTTGCAGAGGGTGAGCAGAATGAAAATTCCAATCAGGCCACTGGAAGATGGTTGCACCCACATGACCCCTTCATTTGGTCCCCATGTGTCCCCAGCAGCTGTCAAAGGAAGGCAAAGCATCCCAGTGTTTGCTACAGCCCTGCAAATACCTTTCATTGCAGCGTTCACACACCCTACAGAAGCGAACGTTTCTGCTGGGATTACAAATGGTGTTAAAAATGAGGTGGGTAAGGCTCTGCTAGCACAAACTAGAGCAGCTATAATCTCCATAACGTGCGTGGAGGCAACCACCAGGCAGAGGGAAATCTATGCATGGCACAGGAACAAATGCAAAGGCTGACATAAAATGGCACAGTAAACTGCTTAAAAAGAAATGGTGTGATAGCAGATCAAGGAAACAAATGCATTCTTATGTTCAAGGGAGAGAATGAGCTTGGGCAGAACTCCCCAGCACATCTCAGAGCTGGGAGCAGCTAACGAAAATCTTCAGAGATGACAGCTTTGAAGTAAAAGAGTTTTTAAAGGCAAAGCACTGGGCTGAGCCTCGGGAGGTTGCTGTCCCCATTGCTTTGCAGCAGCACATGGGCTTTGGGACTCTGGCAGGGGAAAAAGCTTCAGCAAAGCTTTCCTTTGTAAAGTGGAGATAGTTCCCTTCCCTGACATACTTTGCCTCATCTATTTATAAAGCAGGAACATCTTTGAGTTGACTCTCAGCCCAACCTGCCAGGAGTTACTGTGGAGAACAGCATTCCAGGAACACCTTTCAGAAGAAAGCTTGTGCCAAGAGAACCCCCCTGAAAAGCTGCAGATTCAGAAGGAGGATGAGAAGCCATCAGTGGCACTTACACAGAGGATGCCTTTCATGGGATGGCACCGAGGCTGCTTCCTTTCATGTCACTCCAGGTACTTTCATGCTCTACAGATTGTCGGCAGGCAAATCCTGTGACCAAAATGGACTATCTTGAAGTCCACTGCCAGACATTCAACCAAAGAGACCTTTAATGGTCCCTTTGACCCTGTTCTGAGCAGACTGAAAGATATCCTGAGGTCTGACCCAGCCCAAGTGATTCAGTGGCTGTATTGTTCTATGGAATGCTCAGGCTACCCAACAAACAAACCAGTGGCACCATTTCTGCCCAGCACATGGCACAGCCAGCTCCACTCTCCATTATCCCCATCCCTCCTGCTCCCAGCCATGCCCTCCCACTGCCAGCTTTGAGGTGACTCTGGTGTAAGTCACACAGCAAGCCACACCAGCCCCATCAGAGGACAAAAAGGGATGAGATGAAGCAGTTACATTCGGTGTCAGATGAGCCACTGTAAAGAAATCAGAAGAGAAAGCTGGTGGCTGGGGACAGAGACTGAGAATGGAGAGGAGAGGAGGCAGAAGAGAGGTTACCACAGCTTCCCCCTTTTGTCAGGGGTGAACTTGCACATCAGCTTGGCCACACTGAGAACACATATCCCCTGTGGGGCTGTGTTGAAGGGACCTCCAGAGATCATCGAGTCCAGAGATCGTTGAGTCCAGCCCTCCTGAGATGGTCTCCCTAGCATGGGGAAAGAAGGGAAAGAACAACACTGTTTAGAGAAAAATCTCTCCTCTGTTTTCTAACCACCAAGTTTAATTTTAGAACATGAGACTATTACTGTGCTTGTCCTGGGCAGATTTACAAGGAGAATACAAACAGCCCTGCTGATTGCCTTGGGTTGGACTCGATGATCTCTGCAGGTCCTTTCCAACCTCCGCCATTCTGTCCCTCAGTGATTCTGTGACACCTTCACTGGCCACAAGTGTTTCCTCCCCGAAGGAGCAAGCTGGATCTGTGTGGGGTACAAGCCAGAGCTTCTCCCTGAGCAAGAGAAGCCTGCAGAACAGACCTGCAGATCATTCTTGCCAAGAAAAGGCACTGATGTGACTTTGCAAAGTTTTTTTTTCCCCTCCTAATGTCAACTCAGAGAAGAGTTCAGCTCTTTGCTCTGGATGAATGGCCACCCCAAACTGTTAGTGAGGTGCAATTTAAAGGACCTGGTAATGGATTTGCCAAAGTCTTCTCTGTAGAATTGATATTAGCTTGTACTCATAATGGCATTTCAAACCATCATGTAGTCAAGCCCTGACCATCTGGGCCAGGAAATGGCAATGGGGATTAGCATTTCTCCTCTGCTAGCCCCCAGCCTGCTACCCCATGGCTATTACAGGCATCTATTTTGCATTCTGCTTCCCCTGTGGTATCGACAATAAACAGTAAACTGTGCACTTGGTAATAACTTCTCCAAAGGAAAAAAACCCCAGAATCAGTAAAAAAAAAATAAAAAAGCATAATGTAAACACACTCTGTAGGAGTTTCCAAGATGGTTTGCAGCAGCTACTCTGGTATCGATGCCAAACGAAATTATCTGAGTGGTAGAAAAAGTCCCCAAACAGCTGCCACCAGCTGTAGCAGGCCAAGTTAGAAATAATGAAGATTTTTCTCTTTTTTTTCCTCCATCCCTCAGTAATACAAGAAATGGGGAGGGAGCAATGTGGAGTGCCTGCACCTTCTAAAAGCTCTTCTGGTGCACATCACCCTTGCAGCAACTCCCATGTGCCACATCTATCTGCTGGCCTCCTCCCTTCCTGCATTGCAATATTAAGTTATGCTACAGCTTCACCAAGAAGATTCATAAAGTCCCCATCCCTGTGCTTAAAAAGGATGGAAGATGTCAGTGTCACGGACATGGCCCTAACAGCCTGGAACCACCAGAGCATATTTTCAGTTGGAGAAGGCCACACAAGAGCACCACTGCACCACTGGCACTGAGCACTGCATCACTGGCACTGCATCACTGCACACTGTGCACTGTTTCATTATACTTTTCCTTTGAAATCATAGAATCATGAAAGTTGTAAAAGATCTCTAAGATGATCAAGTCCAACCATCAACCTAATGCTGCCATGGCCACAAGTAGTACAGACAATACTTAGACTGAGGTGAAAGACGCAGCAACAAGGACCAGATCTCAAAGAAGTGCTGTAAGAGCAAATTAATGGCAGAACAGACATTTCAGAGGACCAAATGTAAAAAAGACACCACAATCTCTTGGTTTCTTCACCTTCCTCCTCCTCTGATGGCATCAGCTCTTCTTTGCTCACAAAACTGGTGATAGCTTAGCTTCCTGCCATTACTTACCCAGGTTACCATAGGCTCACAGGATGTCAGGGATTAGAAGAGACTCAAAGACCTCAACAAGTCCAACCCCCCTGCCAGAGCAGGACCGTACATCTCTGAAGGTGAACTGAATGGAGAAGCCACAGCTCTGTGCCTCTAACAGCAGCAGAAATAAGAACACTTTTTAATAGCAGTGCCTTGAACATGAAACTTTGCCTGGGGAAAGCAGGATTACTCTCTGGGCCAGCCCTGGTTTTCAGCTGCAGGGCACTGGCATGTGTGTGCACTGCTGGGGGTTCCCACCGGCCCCTAGAATGTACAGCAAGGAGCCCCTTAGTAATAATGAAGGAATTTGGGGATTATTGTTTGGTGGTGAAGCAGCTCTCTGTGGATTGGGCTGGGATATCCAGCCTCCTGCTCCAGACTTGAACTCAGCCGTTAAAAACCACAGCTTCTGAGTCATCCATTCCCTTTCATCACCACTTTCCAGACTTCGGATTGTCTTTATCCAGGTCTCATTGTGGGTTTTTATATGAGTGCTGTGATTTCATCTTTTTGTAGGTTTTATTTTAGTTTGCGTTCAGGAGGCACTCTCCAAGCTTTGGGTGAGATTGACAAGATCAGAGCTATTTAGAGGAACCTTGGAGAAACAGCTTTATCCAGAAAGGAATGTGTTTTCTGGAGGGTAGCTTATCCTGTTTCTGTTGTGAGACATTGGCCTCTACAGGGGACCTATTGTCAGTGACCTTTGCACCACCTTGCTAAAGCAATAGAGACTTTGTGCTGGTTTGAGGCTAATTGGAATGTTTTAATAAGAGAAATGAGGTTATAGACTGTGGAAAGCAAACACTGCTGATGTCTGCTGCACTCATAGCATTGCTGAGATGTACAAGAGCAAGGACACAAACATAGATAAGAGAGAGTCACTTTCTGTCTGCAGAGTCTGAGCTCTCTCTCCCCGGCTTCCAGTTGGATTTGTGTAACCCAACTAATCAATTCTGCCTCTAACCCCCCTCACCAATCTTCCTAATTCACCTTACCTGTAAGGTGGATCCTGAGATAAGATTGGGAGGTGAGGGGAAGGTGGAAGGGTGGTTGGGAACCCCTCTTGGGGACCCTGATCTCTGTGAGGGGCATTGTGTTTCTGTATTACCTTTTCTTTGTCTTGATGGGGCTGTGCCTCTCCAGGCAGGCAGGACACAAAACCTGAGTGCTGCACTCCTCCCAGAAAAACAAAAACTAAAAAAAAAATCAAGGCGGGTTTGCAGAGCTCCGTAGATTAAACAAGGGAGAATGTTAGGTAATTAAATGCTAATGATTCAAGCTGGGTGCTTATGTTTTGGATTACTCGCCTAATAGCGTTAGCATTTAAATGGTCAGCTTTGAAGTTAACAAACAGCCCATTAAGATGCGACTGGGGAGCTGGGGGCTCTTTGGGTGCCATTGTTTCAGTCTGGCTGGCTGCAGACTCCACAGAACAGCTCTGATGGGATTTACACAGCCAGGACTATTGCTGCAACTGCAAGGGCTCGGAGGTTTGGGGTTTTTCTTTTCCCCCTTCTAGTGAAAGCTCCTATTATTGAGAACGCAGCATGTGGGAAAGGCCTAAATCTGCTAATTTCTTTGGAGTCCTGGGATTTCTATTGTCCCTGCTGACTGCTTAAATACAAATCACTTTGGTTCCCAAGCAGCGGCTCTGTGCAGTGAGCCTCCTGCTGCAGCCAGCTGAACTCCACCAGGTTGGTGGCTCCTAGCTGAACAGGAGCCAGCAGTGTGCCCAGGTGGGCAGCAGAGCCAATGGCATCCTGGCTTGGATCAGGAGCAGCGCAGCCAGCAGGAGCAGGGAGGTTATTCTGCCCCTGTACTCAGCACTGCTCAGCACAAATCTTGAGTGCTGTGTCCAGTTCTGGGCCCTTCAATTCAAGAGAGATGTTGAGGTGCTGGAAGGTGTTGAGAGAAGGGCAGCAAGGCTGGGGAGGGGCCTGAAGCACAGCCCCAAGAGGAGATGCTGAGGGAGCTGGGGGTGTGCAGCCTGCAGAAGAGGAGGCTCAGGGCAGAGCTCATTGCTCTCTGCAGCTCCTTGAAGCGAGGTTGTGGCCAGGTGGAGTTGGCAGGTTCAGGCCGGATGTTAGGAAGAAGTTCATCACAGCAAGAGTGATTAGCATTGGAATGGGCTGCCCAGGGAGGTGGTGGAGTCCCCATCCTTGGAGGTGTTTAAGAGGAGGCTGCATGAAGCACTTAGTGCCATGAGTTAGTTAATGAGATGGGTTAGGTGATAGGTTGGACTCGATGATCTTAGAGGTCTTTTCCAACCTGGTTACTTCTGTGATTCTCTTCTTTCTTCTCCAAAGCACACAGACCTGAGCCCAGGCAATGCTCTGTTCTTGCAGATCACTGATGTAGACTTAATTGTTTTAGCTAATGGAGGTGGATGTGGGAGATACTTTAGATGCCAGTGCAGAACTATTGCATTCCGGCAGCCTCGGAGGAGCAAGGCACAGTGGTTTTCAGCGCCTGGATTTCATCAAGCCTTTTGATACCCCTCCTGTGACTCCTATTCCCTGTATTTACCATCTGCTGTTAAGCAAGCTTTGCCTGAGCAGGAGGGGAATGCTCTGCACAGGTAGATGGTTCTTGGTGGCAACTGCAAATATTGACATTTTAGTGACTGCCACAGTGGGGACTCAACACGACTCGTGAAAGGCAATGGAGCCTTTTTTTAACTGAATCTAAAGGGAGTAATTTCAGGCCCTGTTTGGTACATCAGGAGGAGCTGAGCTGCTCTTAAGCTGCCTTTGCTTGCTGATGTCTTCTAGAAGATGAATGAACACTGGAACAGGCTCCTTGTAAAAATGCCTGACTTGCTGGGCTCCATCTCTTGTGGTCTGCTAAAGGATTTGTTTCAAATGCCACAGCACATGTACTGGAGAAGCAGGTGACCTGGGTGCTTAACAAAGACTTCCTTGTGCCAAGAGGTGTGAAATGTTAAAACAGTTCTTAGTTAGAAGCATAAATCAGTAGCATGAAAACAATTTAGCCCAGTTATTCGCTATTTACCCCAGTTATTCACAATTTATTCCAGCTATTCACAATTAATTCCAGTTAATCAGAATTTACTCCAGCTATTCAATTTATTCCAGTTATCCACAATTTATTCCAGCTCTTCACTTGCTGGATTGATTCTTCTGATGCTATCTCTGTGATTTGTTCTAACTTTTTTTCCCCCCAGTAAATGCTAGCTAGAACATTTCTATTTATTTTGGTCTCCTCTTCCACCCTGGTTGACTTCAGGAGGAAACCCTTTAAGGGACATTTCTGCATCTTCCCACCCACACATGACCTGAGCAGCACAGTGCTGGGCATTTTACTGCTGTGTGGGCTGCTGTAGCAGCACGAGGAGGGCACAGCCTCGGCCCTGGGTATGTCATGCAAAGCCAGAGTGTAAGAACTTAGCAGGTTGCTGCTCTCCACTGCTGACACATTCCATCCACTCAATCCCACCGCCTCCTCTCCCAGTCTTTTCTGCTGTGCTGGAACACCAGACTGTGGGATTTACACAGCTGCTGGGAGGAAGTGATAAAACAACAGTGCACAGAGCAGCTTTCAGGTGGGAAGGCACATGCAGACTGTGGCTGCATGGTGTGCAGGAGCTGCTGCTGCTAAATTTGCTGAACACACTCTGAGATGGACCTAGAGAACTGTATCTGGAGAACTTCCAACACTGGTTGGGATAGAGACACTATTGTCCTTTCTGGGTCTGAAAGCCCTGCTTTGGGTATGCCCCAGGCTCTCCTCAAGGTTGTTCCTTGCAGTCTATTGTCTCCAAGCCAAGTGTAGGCTTGTATGACTCTGCAGCAGTTCTGCTTTATGGAATCATAGAATCATTTTGGTTGGAGAAAGACCTTTAAGGTCATTGAGTCCAACCATTACTGAGCTGTTAAATATTCAGACCTTGGAGAACAACCAGCACTGCTGATGGTGGGCTCAGAGAACTCACTTCCAGAAGAACAGCTAACATTACTCATGTGAATACAAATGCTTTTCTATGGCAGCTATTGACTGTCCACCAGCTCCAGCTGGAGAGAAAAACTATACATAGTTGAGAAGAGTGAGGTGATAGGTTGGACTCGATGATCCTAGAGGTCTCTTCTAACCTGCAGGAGAGCCCCAGAGGGAAGCCTTGGTAGACCTCTCATACTGACCTAGAGGCTGCTGCAGCAGAGCAGAACTCCCCACTGCTGCATGTGGTGTCTGAGTGTGCCACCAGCTGTGTGGGTGACACTGGGACCCCTCTGCAATTGAAGAAACCTATCAAAGGGCTGCAGCTGAGGCTGCAAAGCAGAACTACTCAGAGACAACTCACTCTGCTTTGATTGATACAAGCAAGCCTTATCTTCAGAAACACGTAGAGCTAACACGAGTATTTCTATAATCACTTCAGATTACATCTTAGGAGAGGAGACAATTTTGCTTCCTGCCTGCCCCTCCTCCTCTTCTCTTCTCTTCTCTTCTCCCCTCCATCCTGAAAGAGTCTTATGCATGGGTAGAGCATATGCTAAATGTGGGAGGGGAATAAAAAGAATCTTCTGAGTCTTCCTGCCTTTGACAGCAGAGCAGCTGTATCTACTCCTCTTCTTTAAAGGTATGGATTAGAACTGAAGAACTACTGCTCCAGAATCCCTTACCTTGTGACAGATCTTTGTGTGTGTGGTGGCTGTGGCTGCCAGCAGCAGTTGGCTCAGTTTGAGAGAGCATTTGCTATGGCAAGGAAGGTCCAGCTCTTGTACTTTTAAAGAGGGGGGAATCCAAGCAGAGGAAGACTGTGCTGGCCCTGCACAGCCATGCCTGAGTGCTCAGTTTGACTCATCTAGTCTCACCCTCATCCAGCAGCACAGATCCTGCAGGCTCTGAAAGGCAGAGCTGAGCACGGGAGGGAGGGTGAAATCCCTTCTCCATCTCAGTCTTGGCACTTGGCCCAGATATGGTGGCAGTGCTGGGGACAACATTTAGAGCCCTAGAATGGCTTTGATTAGAAAATGCCTTTGAGATCATCAGGTTCAACCATTCTCTAACTCTACCAAGGCTAAGGCACATTCCTCAGCACCACAGCTCTGCCTCTCTGAAACACCTCCAGGGATGGGGATCCAACCACCTCCCTGGGCAGCTCGTGCCAGTCCTTAAAAACCCTGCCAAGGAAGAGTTTTCTTTTATTGCCCAACATAAATCTCCCCTAGCACAACTTGAGGCTACACAGCATTAAAAAGTCTCATTCCCCAAGACTCCTTGACTGTGACCATGGCTGTACAGGGAGTGAATCCAGCCCTGTGTTTTCTTAACAGGTATCAGGCTGATTTTTTTTTTTTTTTTTAAAGGAGAGCCAGGAAAGAGTTTGCTTTTAAAAAGCTGAATCACACTAAGAAAAATAAAATCTAAATATCAGTAGCTGGTTAGGAAAGCTTTGGAGGAGAACAAAACAAAAGACTGATAGCCACAGGAGGATAAAACCTGCAGCAGATTCTGATGAAGAAAAGAATCCCCTGAAAGGAGAACTGTGCTTAAAAATAAGGAGAAATAAAGTAGGCAAGGAAATAAAGAGAACTGGCTCTAGCTTAGTGCCAACTCACATAGGTTGACCAACCCTAATCAATTGCCCCGTTGGTGGTCTTTAATTAAAGGTCAGACAAAATTGTACCCAAACCCAGGCAGGGATTATTGGAGTGCTCATTGAAGACAGTGGGTAGCCTGTGGGCAGTGCTAGTTTCACTGTATTTCTAATAGTGCTTAATTAGTTTATTATTGCATTTGCAATTACTCCTTTCTGAGAGTCTTCAGAGCCTTTTTTTGTTCCTCTTCAAACTCTCTTCCACCCCCCTACTTCCCTGCAGCTGCAACAGAAACACACATTTTTGCAGTTCAGATTCTGTGTCCTCATCTCTGCATCTTCTCAGAGCTCTCAGGTCTTGCCCATAAGCTCCTGTGCAAAGGTTCAGCTCCAATACTCCCCTCTGCTCCATTTGCCAATGCTCCTCTTCTGCCCCGGTGATGGGGCAGGCAGCCTGGAGCCCCAGGGCAAGTGTGTTCTACTCACAGCGGTGGAGCAGAATTGAGAGCCAGTGCCTGGCTCCTCTGGGGCAGTGTTGGAGCTGCTCGGTGTCCTTATAGCGACTGAGAGGCTTCCAGAGCTTCCCAGGCTTTAGCAGGGTGATGGGAAAGAGACAATCTCTGACCTGCCCTTGGTTCCTCTTGGACTCCAGACTTGGCACAGAGGTTTGCAGAGGTGCAGGCAGGAGCTCTTGCAGATGTGCAGAGCACTTCCCACCATGGAGCCTTTGCAGACTCTGTCTGGATGTGTTGCTGTGTGCCCTGAGCTAGACTGGATGGTCCTGCTGTGGCAGGGGGGTTGGACTGGATGAGCTCTTTGGGTCCCTTCCAACCCCTGCCATCCTGTGAGCCTGGGATGTTATGCTTGGTGCACCTATTCATCCATCTAATAATTATGCTTAAAACAGCAACATCAACAATAAGCTGCCAGAGAAAGAATTCTGAGCAAATGCTGGAGGCAGACACTGCTGATGCCTGTGAGCACAGAGGTTTTACCAGGAAAACAGAAAGAAAAAATGCAATTTCACATTTTATTCTGTGCTATTTTTTTTTTCTT
>VWZI01013274.1:253445-394424 GCA_013396835.1 Psilopogon haemacephalus | reverse complement strand
TTTTTTACAGCTATTCAATCCCCTGGCTCTGTTTCATCAACTTCCCTTCAGGGCTGGGGTTTATTTTGGATGGAAGCTGCAGCACAGGAGGTTGCAGCTCAACACAAGAGGCAACTTCTTGCCTGTGTGGGTCCCAGAGCAGTGGCACAGGCTGCCCAGAGAGGTTGTGGAGTCTCAGGAAATCTAACTTTTTTTTGGTGATCAGTGCCAGAACACTGAGGTCAATCTTCAAAAATGAAAAGTGTCAGGTTGACAACAAGAGCCAGGTCAGGAGTGTCTTGTTTTCTTGTTAGACCAAGAAGGTTTGGCCTCCTGAACAGGTAATTCACAGCCCTGCCAGCTCCTGTTGTGCTGGGTGCATCAGATATGGCTGCAAGGTCATGAGTATGAAAACCAAAGAGCTGGGAGACAGAGAAGTGAAGGGTGGAACATCAAACGTGTGTATCCTGTGTTTATTTGTGCCTTTTTGGCCTTACAAGAAGATCTGGGTGGCCACAGAGCACGTATGAGACAGTGGTCAAGTTCAGAAGTTCACTGTGAGCACACTCTGACTTGATTTTTGGACTCAAATATTTTTCTTTCCCAAACTTTGGCAAAAGACATCCTTTTTTTATTTTATATATAGTGAAAGTGCTTGAAAGAAAAGAAGCCTGAGTGCCCTCAGGCCAGAGGGCAGTTAGCAGGGTGAAGCAAGCAGTGGTTTCAGCAGAAGAAAAAGTGGTTGAAGAAGAAAAAGGTTTAATATCCAAAAGCAGGTGTTACAGTAAGCCACCAGGAGTGCTGCAATGCATCACACAACCATACAACTGTGTGGCTTGGAAAAGCCCTCTAAGATCATCCAGTCCAACACCACCATGGCCACCAAGCCACATCCCAGAGTGCCATCTCCACACCTTCCTTCAGCACCCCCAGGGATGGCTGGATCTGGGAAGTTTACTTGGGCAAAACTGCGTGGCCAGAGGTTGTGACTCTGAACAGTGATGAATGGAATCAGAACAAGCTTTAGAAACACTCTTGAAGCTGAGCATGAGGCAGAGCATCTCCTGGGGCCAGCGCTCCCTGCGATGGCAGTGCTGATGGAACCATTGATGAAATTACTGACTAAAGCATTTCTATCACCCACATCGAAGGGAAAAAAAAGCATCCTGCATCTTCTCGTCCCTTCTGTGAGCTCTCTCTCACAATATCCTACCACACCCTTCTAGCCAGCCAGGGTAAAGCACATTCCAGCTCACAGGTGTAAATGAAGCAGCTCCCCAGGGTGCAGCTGCAGCGCAGCTTCCTCTCCTGACAACTGCTGCCCAAGAGCAGCATCCAGCCCTGCTAAGCCCATCCATTTGTGGAGCTTTACACCTCCTGCCTTGCCTTTGTCATGTTTACCATGGGGCTGTAACTGCCCCCCACTGCTTCACACCTCCTTTCCCTTCCTGAAGGCAGCTGAACAGCCTCCAGGCTCTGGTAGGATCCCATCTCTGTGCTAAACTGACACTTGGGCATCAAATTCTTTGACAGAACACTTCATAGCCACAGCTGTTGGGAGAATGGAAAGAATTCAACCAGCAACAACTGATCAGCTTCAGAGGAGCACTGACACAGGCTGCCCAGAGAAGGAGACTCCACAGCCTCCTGTGCTGCAACTTACACCCTCTTCCCTGGGTAGCCCATTCCAAAGCCTGACCACTCTTGCTGGAAAAAAAAAAAAATTAAAATCCTAATATCCAGTCCAAACTAAGTTGTCTTAGTAACAACTTAATTTGTTTTGCTGTGCCAGAGAATCTTCCCATCAGCCATAATGTGGTCCCACTTCTTCACAGTCTCAACTGTCACACCATCCAACATTAATCATGGCCTCAAGGGACCCTCTTTTCCAGAAGGGAGAAGCAATTTAGCCTCCCTACCCTCTCAGTCTCCAGCCTGTCCCCAGAAGCCTGTCAATGGTGCTGAATTATGGATACAATCAATGTGAGGAGCTGGCTGCCAGACAGGGGTTGACATTAGCAATGTCCCAGATCTTCATGACCACAGAATAAGCTCCCAGAGCCTCATCCAGCCTGGGCAGTCTTTGAAATTGCCTCTCCAATTCCATGAAGACCTTTAAAGGTTTTGGTTTTTTGTTTAGGTTTGTTTTTTTTTTCTTTTGGGGGGGTGGGTCTCGCTTTTCTTGGTTGCCTTCACTCTGCCCAAAGGAGTTAAAAACCACAGGGCACTGCATCTTGCTCCCTGACTGGATCAGGCTAAAAAAGATTAATTTTTTTGTTTATTTCTCAGTTCATCTTAAAATAACCTTGCTGAGCAAACTTCTCTTTGTTGAGTTCAAGTCCAAACACACCAGTAATGATTCCACATTTTTAGTGTAATTCCCTCTAATCATCCAAGCACAAAAATCAACTCTGCCTCTGTGTGTGTGTTGGGTTGGGTTTGGGTTTTTTTTTCTTTCTTTCTTTCTATCTGCTTTATACAATGCCACCAGTAATGAATGTTCTAGAATTGGAACATAATTTTGATTATCTGGCCATTACTTCTGATTTATGGAGCACAGAGCCAGCTGGGGCTTTATAAGCTTGCCCTGCAGTGCTGCAGATAACAAATGCAACAGAAAAATCAAACTTCTGGAATGGGGAACATGGAAGGGGTGGGCTCAGGGATCTGCCTCTGCCCACAACCTATCAACCAATTTTATCTTCAGAAAGAAGGGTAAAAAAAGCAATTTGCAGAATGCTGCTATTCAATAGTCACACCCAGGGTGAAATATCACAGAATGGTTTGGGTTGGAAGGGACCTCCAAAGCTCAGCCAGTTCCAACCCCCCTGTGCCATAGGCAGGGACACCTCCCACTAGAACAGGTCACTCAAAGGCCTCATCCAACCTGTGATCAAAGATCACATTGGGTGCCTCTGTGCTCCACAACCTCCCTGGGCAACCTGTGCCAGTCTCTCATCACCCTCACTGCAAACAACTTCCTCCTCACATCCAGTTTCAGTCTCCCCTCTGACACTTCAAACCCATTCCTCCTCCTCCTCCTGTCATCACCAGACCTTGTCATTAGTCCCTCCCCAGCTCTCCTGGAGCCCCCTCCAGATCCTGCAAGGCCACTCCAAGGTCTCCCTGAAGCAAATAAAAAAAATAAAAGTTGGTCCAGAAATTGAAACTGAGGAAGAGGGAGCCAGAAACAGTCTCTGAGGCTTGCCAAGAGAAGTAGGGAAGCAGAGTTTGGTAGTGCAGACAAAGAGAGGTTTCAAAAATACCTGCTAGGCATGGGAAATACAGCATGCAGCAGTGAGTGCTGAAGCTGGGAGCATTCCCTTCCTCAGGAAGAGACACAGGGTCCTGAATTCCCCAGCTTTCCCTCTCCTTGGACACAGTGGCCCGAGGCAGAGGGAAGACACATCACTGCCAAATCCCGTTTCCAGGCCAGGCTGCCAGAATTTCCCAAGACATCTGTAGGGTCTAGAGGTCAGCCACGCTCCTCCTCTGAGCACAGCCTCCTGACAGGGATTTAAGCCTTTATCTCAGGTACAAAAACTGGTTGCACATCTCCAAAGTAAGAACCAACTTGCAGCTTGATGAAAAGAGGCTCAGTTCAAACACCTGATGAAAGCATTTGAGATGCATAAAGATGATTTATCCTCCTTTCTGTTCAGCAGCCCCAATGCTGACCTAGTGCTGGGCTTGAGAACCACTGCCACAGCTTCAAAGCAGCTGTGGAGAGAGCTGGAGGATCGTCTGATGGAGATGAAGCTCCTACTGCTGAGCACAAGAGCTGAGTGCTCGTAAAAGGCGACCTCCACTCCACTTTAACGACCAGAAAAAGCCCTAAGAAAACCCCCAAACAAGTGTGCTAAAGCCAAACTGGAAAGGCTTCACAAGTCCTCCCCCTCCCTATCTTGCAACATCCAACATCAGTTAAATAAATTTCATCAGGCATTTCCCGTTTGCTGCTTCCTGGGAGCCAGAGCAGGATCACTGTACTTAAAATACATTTTTGCCTGAATCAGAGAGATGGAAAATCAAAGTGCTAAGTGGCCCTTTTGCTGCTTTGAAATGCATTTACAGCTGAAACCCTGCCCTTTACTCAAGCTTTCTTAACCATGCAGAATCACATTTTCAGTTCTAAGTCCTGCTCCCCAGCTTTTTTTTTTTTTCCCCTTTTCTTTTCCCCCCCTACCACACTGCTAATTAACATGGAAATAATTTAAAGAAGGTCACTGATAACTTTAACACATTATTGAAAAACAAACCCAAAACCCAAGGCTTTGTTACAGCATCCAGCTAGAGTTAGGAACATGTGACACAAATCAGATCCCAGCTGCATATGCAGAGGCAAAAGGCTGCACCCCAGCCTGAGAGGGTTGCTACCTCCCCACTTCCACAAGGAACAAGAATCACAGAACCATTTTTGGTTGGAAAGTACCTTTAAGCTCATCTAGTCCACCCATTCCCTAACTCTACCAAGGCTGGGGCTAAGCCATGTCCCTCAGCACCACAGCTCTGCCTCTCTGAAACACCTCCAGCGATGGAGATTCAAGCACCTCCCTGGGCAGCCTGTGCCAGCGTTTGAGAACGCTTCCAGTGGAGAAGCTTCTTCCAACTTAAACCTCCCCTGGTGCAACTTGAGGCCATTTTCTCTTGTCCTATTACCTGTTACTAGGGAGAAAATCCCCACTTAGCTCCAACCTCCTTTGAGACAGCTGTAGAGAGTGAGAAGCTCTCCCCTCAGCCTCCTTTTCCCCAGCTTGCTCAGCTGCTCCTCTCCAGACCTGGTCTCCAATGGCTGTGGCTCCTTGATTCCTGTAAGATGAAGGAAGGAGACATGGCCCTGAAAGGCACCGTGGGAACACCTCACATGCAGCATTTAACACTCCCCAACTCCTGTAAGCCACAAATGCTGCAGATGGCAGTCTGAGTGCTGAGGAAGCACCGAGGTGGCACCATGCTGAAGAGCAGCATCCACAGCCCAGCCCTGCCAGGGCAACAGGCTGGTGGTGCCAGTCCTAGCACTCAGATCCCCTCCTGGGCTCCAGTTCTCCCAGCAGACTGTGGAATTGGAGCATTTCTGCCGAGCTGGACCTCCAGTTAGGTCCTCAGTGAGTGTAAATGTAGACATTGAACCTGAGCACACTGCCACAAGCAAAGCTGCTGTACCTACTGCATTTGCTTTCTTTGCAGCTGAATCCTTGCAGTAGGTTGGCAGCAAGTTTAGCAAGGACTTACCTCCTAATGGGGCTTGCTGATGGTGCTCCGTGACCCTGAGCCCCTCCTTGAAGGGCACATCTGATGTGCACTGAAGTTGTCTTTACTTCCAGCATAAGAAAGTCCAGGCAGGAGACAACTGCCATGATCTGCAATTCATTTTCTTTATGCAGCCCCACAGCATAATCACAGAGTCATTAAAATGTCAGCCCAGAAATGAGGCAGAAGAGATGCAAGCTCTTATTTAGATAATGTACATGAAAGCAGAGCCAGGACTGAAGGCTCTGAATTCCCAGAAGTGGCAAGATCACTCTGCTGATACCTGAGAACTGCCTTCCAAACTCCATGCAGCTGGGTTGGTTGGAAAGACCTTCAAAATCATCCAGTCCAACCATTCTCTAACTCTGCCAAGGCTAAGCCATGTCCCTCAGCACCACAGCTCTGCCTCTCTGAAACACCTCCAGGGATGGGCACTCAACAACCTCCCTGGGCAGCCTGGGCCAGCCTTTGAGAATCCTTTCAGGGAAGTTTTTTCCAATCCAGCTTAAATCTCTCCTGGGTCAACCTGAGGCCATTTCCTCTTGTTACTTGGAAGAAAAGACCAACCCTGCCCTCACTCCATCCTCCTCTCAGCGAGCTGTAGAGAGCAATGAGCTCTGCCCTCAGCCTCCTCTTCTCCACAAACCCCTCCAGCAACCTCAGCTGCTCCTCCCCAACCCTGTTCTCCAGATCCTTCCCCAACTTCATTGCCTTTCTCTGTGCTTGCTCCAGCACCTCAATGATCTTCTTGGAGTGAGGGCTCCAAACCTGAAACCAACTACAACAATAATGATAATGATGATAATAATAATAATAAAAGCCAAACCAAGCACCAGATCCAAAATTAGCATTTTATTCAGAACGTTGGGGTCAGAGGTGTATCATTCATATTCTGGTACACAATACAGAGGCAAAGCTGTTCTTAGAAGTCTCTNACCCCCAAAAAGAAAACGAAAAAAAACCTCAAATAAACAAAAAAGCAACAAAAAAAAAAACCAAAAAAAAAATTAATATTGAGTTACTCTACCTACAGCTCAACAATTGAATCAATGTCACTTTGTTTGCAACTTGTTTTGTAAATACTTTATCCATAACAAAAGATATAAACATGCAAAAAACCTGAATCCATAGTCCAAATAATACATACACCTGTCCTGAAGCTGCTGCACTTCTCCACAGACTATGCCAATAAAACATTATGTACACATACCTTTAGTTTTTGTTTTGTTTTGTTTTTTTTCTCTCTCTCATCTTTTTTTTTTTTACAGTGAAGTGGGGGAAAAATATATACTGAAAATTAAAAGAAATAAAGGAAAAAAAGATACTGGAAGTCAAAAGAAAGAAGGGAAAAAATATACTGGAAATTAAAAGAAAGAAAGGAGAAAAAAAATAACTGGAAGTTAAAAGAAAGAAAAGCCAAAAAGTATACTGGAAATTAAAAGAAAGAAAGGAAAAAAATTACTGGAAGTTAAAAGAAAGAAAAAAAAAAACCTGGAAATTAAATATAGAAAGGGAAAGAATATACTGGAAATTAAAAGATATGAAAGAAAAAATATACTGGAAATTAAAAGAAAGGAAGGGAAAAATATACTGGAAATTAAAAGAAATGAAGGCAAAAAAAATATACTGGAAGTTAAAGAAAGGGAAAACATATAGTGGAAATTAAAAGAAAGAAAGGGGGAAAAAAAGGGTATGGATTGAGACCAAAATGCATGAAAAATAAAATAGGGAAAGAAACAAACAAAATAACCAGCCAAAAAAACAAATCAGTTGTGCTACAAACCGGTGATATGAAAATCCCTTTATTTGTAACCAGCTGCATTGAGTTTTAGAATTTTAGTGGAAAAAAAAACAGAATACCCCAAAAACCAAAAAACCAACAACCAACCAACCAAAAAAAAAAATATCCCCTACCATCTAAAACTAGAAGTAATGTACATTTGTTCCACCTCATGGCCTTCTCTCCCAGGTAATAAAATTGTTCCACCAGGCCTTAATTTTCATTTTGTTTTGTTGTTTTTCCTTTTTCTCTCTTCTCCATCTCCTCATTTTGAATAAAAGCGATGCGATGTAACCAAAGCATGTTGAAGCGTTTTGTGGTGCACCTGACTCCTCCCCAACACACCCCCCCAGCCCCCAGCCAACATTATCTTGTGTCTCCTGGTTTGGTTTTCCTTTTTTTTTTTCTTTTTAACCTTTTTTTTTTCTTTATTTTTAAATTTTTTTTAATGCATCATCTCAGAAATCAGTACCATTAAAGCCTTAAACATAAAACTAATTCCCATCTGAAAAAGGTACAAAAAGGCACATAAAATCCCAGTGCTTCTGTACTGTAAAATTCAAGTGTAACTGAGCTCAACATTTTCCTTTTGTTGTTGTTTTTTTTTGTTTGTTTGGGTTTTTTGTTTTTGTTTTTTTATTTTTTTCTCTCCAAACAGCATCTGATCACTGATATTCCACGGAGCCCAAATTGGTTTTGCAGCCTAAGCCAAAGCCTTCAGCAAGCACTTGTGCTAGTAGACTACAAAGTTAAAGCCTAGCTTCTGGTATGCTTTTTTTTTGGGGGGGAATATCAGTTGAAATGTTTGTACTTGTCCAAAAGAAAAACACCACCAAAGTTGGGCTCCAGGTTCAGTCGTCGCCTCCGCCGTACATGTCGGCCAGCTTCTTGAAGCGTGGGCCCCAGTCATTTAGGTAGTCATAGTCTTGCTCACCACCACTACTGGAGGAGTTCAGGGAGCTCAAGGATCCAGCAGTGGAGCCACTTCCTTCATAGTCAAAGACTAAGAGGGAGTCATATGGTGGGGCTGTGGGGTCGTTGTCAGCTGCTTTGAGCCCCTGCAAGGAGGAGAGGAGGAAGAAAAGTTAAGGGTCTGTAGGTCGCAGAAGAACCTGAGGGGTTGGAAGGGACCTACCTCCAGAGATGATGGAGTCCAACCCTCCCCCTGCCAGGGCAGGGTCACACAGCAATGCGTCCAGGTGGGCTTTGAAAAGTCTCCAGACTGGCAGTTATGGACTGTCCAGGGAGGTGGTGGAGTCACCATCCCTGGAGGTCTATGAGAACAGACTGGGTGTGGCACTTGGTGGCATGGTTTAGGTGATGTCCTGGTGTTGGTTTATAGGCTGGACTTGATGACCTCAGAGGCCTTTTCCAGCCTCAGTGATTCTGTAATTCTGTGATTCAGAGGAGGAGACTCCACAACCTCCTTAGGCAGCCTGTTCCAGAGTTTGAGAACCCTGATACCCAACCTGAACCTCCCGTGGTGCAACCTGAGGCCATTTGTTCTCGTCCTGTTATTTGTTACTAGGGAGATGCCTCCCACCTAGCTCCAACCACTGGAAACCAAGTCCCTGCTCTACTGCAAGCCAGTTGAAACCAGAATTCTTGTGTTTGTAAAGTGCATCTAGAACTGATTTCAGTGCCTTCTGGAGCAGCCAGGGCTCCAGCAGCACAGCCCTGGAACTCAGAATGCAGCTGCAAACACAGCTCTAGCAAAGCCTTTGGAGAGCACCACAGCACCAACCCTGATAAATCACTGAACCACAGAATTAACCTGGTTGGAAGAGACCTCTAAGATCATCAAGTCCACCCTATCACCCAACGCCTTCTCATTAACTAACCCATGGCACCAAGTGCCTCATCCAACCTCCTCTTAAACACCTCCAGGGATGGAGACAGCTTCAGAGCCACCCAGCTCATGACCTGCAGCAGGAGCAATATGGGACTGGTTACACAGGCAGATGGGGAAGGAGGGACAGGCATGTCTGGAGAGATCCAGCTCAGCATGGCCAGCAGCATGGCCAGTGACACTGCTGGCCTGCACTCCACCTGTCTGTGCCAAAAGCCACAGCCAGCCAGTGCTGGGAAATCCTTGTAACCTCTGCAGGCAGCTGTGGGGAAGAGAGACAAATGTGTTGGCTAAACTCTTGTGTGCTTGGCCATCACCAGCCACAAGATTCCACCTGCTCTTCAGAAAACACACACACACCATGAATGGAATGGATTTGAGATGGAAAAGGGGAGATTTAGACTGGAGACTAGGGAGAAACTCCTTACAGTGAGGGTAGTGAGATACTGGAATAGGCTGCCCAGGGAGGCTGTGGATGCTCCCTTGTTGGAAGTGTTCATGGGCATGTTGCAGAGGGCTTTGAGCAACCTGGTCTAGTGGGAGGTGTCCCTGCCTCAAAGCTCATCCAGTTCCAACCGCCTGTGCCACAGGCAGGGACACCTCCCACTAGAACAGGTCACTCAAGGCCTCATCCAGCCTGGCCTCGAACACATCCAGGGAGGCTGTGGAGCACAAAAGCACTGAATGTGATCTTTGATCACATTGGGTGCTTCCATGCTCCACAACCTCCCTGAGCAACCTGTGCCAGTGTCTCACTACCCTCACTGCAAAGGACAAGATTATAACCACTTTTGGTTCCTCATTTCCAAGCACTCAAGTTAGCAACACAGGAATATAGGATCTTCAGAAACATTAGATGTCTACTCTCTAGGGTTTAACCCAATTGAACACAGAACCACAAAATGGGTCCAATTTTGGGTTCCCCAGTCAAGGGGAGGCAGGGAGCTGCTGGAAAGAGTCCAGCAGAGAGCCAGGAGGATGACTGGGGGAGTTGAGCATCTCCCCTAAGGAGAGCCTGAGAGCCCTGGGGCTGCTTAGTCTGGAGAAGGCTGAGAGGAGATCTCATCAATGTGTACAAATACCTGAGAGGTGAGGGTCAGTGCCTGGGGCCAAGCTCTTTTTGCTGGTCTGCAGCAATAAGCCAAGGAGCAACAGCACAAACTGGAACAGAGAAGGTTTCAGCTCAACACGAGGAGAAACTTCTTTGCTGTGAGGGTGCCAGAGCCCTGGAGCAGGCTGCCCAGAGAGGTTGTGGAGTCTCCTTCTCTGGATACTTTCCAAACCTGCCTGGATGCATTCTTGTGTGAACTACCCTGAGTGATGCTGCTTGGCAGGGGAACTGGACTTGATGATCTCTGGAGGTCCCTTCCAACCTCTAAGGTTCTGTGATTCTGTGAATGGTAGAGGGGGGTTGAAGGGACCTGTGGAGATCATCTAACCCAACCCTCCTGCCATGGTTCACCTAGCATGGGGAAAGCAGAGAAAGAGCCACACTGCTCAAAGAGAAAATATCTTCTCTGTTTTCTAACCACTGAGTTTAATTTTAGAACATGAGACAATTGCTGTGCTTGTCCTGGGCAGATTTACAAGGAGAAAAGAAACAGGCTGAAGCCTGAAGTTAAAAAGCTCTCCTGTGTTGTGGATGTTTCAGCCTCACAATTCCCTCCACGGGATCAGCAATGCTTTTCCAAGATCTTCCACCTCAAGCAGGATCTACTCTGGCAGCCACTGAGCAGGGATAATAAATCTCCTGGAATGCCATAAGGGCGAGACAAGATTTGAAATGTCTCACTGTTAATTTTAACCAGTGCTGCTTGTGCTGGCTTTATTTTTAATTTTTAATATTTATTCCTCTAAAGAATGGCTTCATTACACCCACAGTTATTAAGGATTGAGTGTGCCTCCTTCAGAGTATTTAACACACTCTGCTAGCAGGGAAGCATGGTTTGCTCTCCAGTGTGCTTAGTCTAATCATGACAGAATGGAAATGGAGTTGTTTCTCCTCCTAGAAATACATATATAAAACTAAACCCAGTCATTACTGAGAACTCTGCTTCTTGATTGCCAAACCAAGGAGGACTTGGGGCTATCAGCTGATGGAAAACTCAACATGAATCACAGAATCATAGAATCAATCAGGATTGGAAGGAACCAGAAGGATCATCCAGTTCCAACCCCCTTGCCATGGGCAGGGACACCTCTCACTAGAGCCTCATCCAGCCTGGCCTGAAACACCCTCAGGGATGACGCTTCCACCACCTCCCTGGGCATTGTCAGCCACCTCTGAGGAGATGTCTCAGTTCTTCCCAGATGTGTCCAAGAGTCTCAGAGTGGCAAAGCTGTTGCAGCTATTTGGCTGACAGCTCCTTCATCTGAAAGCCCAAGGCTAGACAGAGGCTTGTGCAGCAAGAGGACTGCTGGGGCCCACAGCTGGGACCAGGTGATCCTGCTCTAAGGTAGTGACACATCTTCAATCACATTGGATGCTTCTGTGCTCCACAACCTCCCTGAAGGTGTTCAAGGCCAGGTTGGATGAGGCCTTGAGCGACCTGTTCTAGTGGGAGGTGTCCCTGCCTATGGCACAGGGGGGTTGGAACTGGAGGAGCTTTGAGCTCCCTTCCAACCTAACCCATTCTGTGGATACAGGAGGAACAGGAACCTGCAGTTACATTTCCCTGAGCAGGCACAGCAAATCCAGAGAAAGCAAACCCCTGAAACTCCTGACCTAACATGGAACACTACAGAATCTGATGCTTTTATGTTCATTAATCCTACTACTTAATCAGATTCTGCAGACTTTGGATGAGAAGCAAAGGATGAAGAGAGCCCTGCAGGGAAACACAAAAGACTGCTTCAATCCTGAACCAGCTTTCTCTTGCTAAGAAAAAACAGAAAACAGAGAGGCTCTATTCTGCTTGGAGGTGCACTGCAGCCACAAACATTTACTAGGAATAAATGGAGGGTCCTCCACGTCCTCATGGGGTGAGGCCTTTAGTTTGCAATTTAAATTCAGCTCACCTCAGGCTATGTCCTCTATTGATCAGAAATATGTTCCTCACCTCAAACTCTCCACCACAAGACTATTCGGTTTAGATTTCTAGGGGCAGCAGAGGTGGCTCTGGGAAACACAATGAGCAAAACTACTCCAAGCAGGCCTGATGCAGATTGTCCTGCAAAGCCTGACTATGCCAAGGGTTAATTATTCCCCACACTCTGCAGGTTATGTTTTAAAAGGCTCAAAATGAAAGCCAAGGTCTACAGAGGATTCTTTCTAACACATGACTTATTTTACTGACTTGTCTGCATGCTGGACTGGAAGAAAAGGAGGGTTTTTTTCCTTTCCTCCTCTTAAATAAGAGATTCATCTATCCACTGAAAGAGACAAAACCAAGAAAAGTCCCTGAGGTCATTTAGCTTATGCCTGCAAAATACAATTTCATTATCAGGCACCTCTGGAACCTGCTTTAGAAACTTCATAGCTCTCTTACGTCTTAACTTCCTAAGTGGCATAAAAATATTGGAAAATTTTCATCATCCTTTAACTTGGTTTTCAACTGAGAAGTCTTTAGAGGACTACAAAATACTCATACTTAGGTATGGCTAAGTAGATTTGATACACAGGAAAACAGAAAATAAGACAGCAGAATAAACAGCTGACTACCAAAAGGACACAAAAATGACCCACAAGGTGTATTTCTTCTAAAATGGTTCTGTAACAAAAGCAAGGACTAAAAGCCACCCCACACTAGCTTGGCAGTGGCAGCCAAGCCCTCAGCATCTGCAACCAATGCTCCATAGTCCTTTGTTGTCAAAAGTTGGGAGCAATTCAGAGGCTAATCCAAACAATGCTGGATGTGTGGCTGAGGTGCTGGTGAGCATTCAGCAGACTAAATTAATTCCTGCACATGAGCCAGCATCCCAAAGGATCAGGCTGATCAGCAGCTCTGGGAATAGGGCCAAGTTCTCCAGAAGACCAGACTCACCTCCAAAAGGTGTTGCAGCTTTTCAGAGCAGTGGAAGCAACACAGGCTTTGCTGCCCAGGCACTGCCAGCTGAGAGAAGCTCCCCCTGCTCAGCTGGCCACTGGGTTCAAGGCCTCATCCAACCAGGTCCTGAACACCTCCAGGGAGGTTGTGGAGCACAGAAGCACAAAATGTGGTCTTTGATCCACCATCTCCACTCTTTTCCAAAAGCCAATTGTGACAGCAGTATTTAGGAGCACAAGGCCTGCAAAAATCCTCTTTCAGACACCTCCTCCTAAAGCAACTCTCCCACAAACCTGAGTCTCCTAGAATACACTGGCTGATGAGAGTGTCTGCAGGTCTCCTGCTAGCCATCTCCCTACAGCTTTACTGCTGTGCATTGTAAAAGCAGCAAACTCAAATGTTCTGCAGCTTGCTAAGAGAGAAGGCTTCAGCTTATTTGCCTGACTTCCTGAAGCAAACAAAAACAAACACATTTGCAGCACAACCAATCTGCAATACTTGCCCAGCTCTAATTGCCAAGGAAAATGGGAGGGAATAAGAGGAAATAATAAGCTACTACCATTCATCTAGAGAATATTGCTTGCTTTTAAGTAGCTCATTCTGAGTTGGTGTTGTTCAGCAAGCAGGAGCAACACCTTCTAGCTGAAGTTCCAATGACTTAGGACTGATCAATGAGAGAAATAATGAAAAGAGCATTTTGTGGGAGCCTTTCTCCTTCAGAACTGTGAGTAATCTGCTGCAGCCTGACTCTTACTTACATTTATCATTATTAGGCTGAAAAAAATCACAGGTAATGCAAAGACTTTCAAAGCACTGTGACAAGTATTGAAAGAACTTAGAGAACACTTAATTTAGCTGCCCTGCTGCTAATCATATTGGATGGAATTCTTTTGGTCTTCCTGAAGGTATTGAATTTCCACTATTATCTGGATTCAAAGGGTAATGTCTGAGGAAAATGAAAATGAACTTCTTCCATTATTAAATTACAGTGAATTAATGAATGAATGTAGGCTAAGCTATAATTTTGTTACTCTATTTATTACTTAGAACCCATAGAATAATCCTGCTTTGAGATACTGTGGCTGCAGCTGATAACGTATTATGAATGTAATTAATGCAAACATCCAGAAGTTAATTGATGTATCTTTCCCTTTCTGTTTGAAGGAGTTAATTAAATCTGCCTGCACTTTTAAAGAGGATATTTACTTCTATCTGGCAAGGCCATTTTAATTGTCTTGGGAAGTTTTTCCAAGTTATGATGTCCAAACATAACAGAGCACAATCAACAGAAGGGATCAGATCACAGGAGGGAATTCTTCTCTCCTTTACCTCATTAATGAAGTCCCCAATGTCTCCAGGATGAGGAGCAGCTGATCTGACTGGGTACTGAGGTTCTGCATGGATTGGCCTTTCATCCAGACGCCTGATTCCAACAGGTTTGATGGCATCTGGTTCCACAGTGTCAGGCTGCTGGAGCTGGCTCAAGTCATAATCCTGCAGAACAGGAAAGGAAGAGGAGGATGTTAGGAGAATTTCAAGCAGTATCCGTCAGCGGGAAACATGAGGAGGGGAAAAGGAAGAAGCAAAATGCAAAGTGTCACTCCAGCAGAAGCCTTAGGCTCAGGCTTGGAATGCTTCCTGAGAGTAAGTCAGTAACACTTATTTGCATACCAACAGGAAGTGATTTGATTTATGCTCCCTAAATCTACTGCCCTGACTCTGTTCCATCAGCTTCGCACAGCCTCTCCTGAGTTTTCCACGGAGAAGCAAGGATTTGAGCAGCACTATTAAGAGACTAAACACTTTGCCTAGTAATGACAATTTACTGCACACAGCACAGATGCCAAATCCAACTCTTATTTTTCTAAGCAAGTAAATACCAGACATTTCCATTCTTGAGAAAGAGGCAAGCACACTGCTCTGCAGCATTTCATAATACCTTCAAAGGATGAATTTAAGACTCCTTGCTGATTTCATGTGGCTTCCATAATATGAAAGCCAAAAGGGGAAAAAAAATCGTAAGAAGTACAAAGCTGCTCAGATTTGCCCTTAATTCTAAGCACTTTTCTAAAGATTACTGGTGGATCTGTTCATTAAGCACTTGATGCTGCAGTTTCCAACTCTGGCAGGCTGATGAGGCCAGCACAGCACTGCGAATTCCAATCAGCAGGATGTATGGATAGAACAGTTTTAATTAGATGAATATCTATGCATTTGAGATAGGTGTGCCTGCATCCCAGGTGTATGGTGTGGTGCACTTCAGCATTGTCATTCACCTCACTGCTGTCATGTCTAGAAGGCAGCCAGGCCCTAGGATGCCTTTGTGCAAGGCACTGGTAAAAATGCAGGACAAAGAACTGGGCTTAAAGGCTTAAACTAAAGCCATTCAGTAACTACCAGTGGACTGGGGCTCATGCCAGCTCTACCGAATGCCAGATACCCTGCCCCACAAACAATCCAAGCACTTGAGGGGCATCCTAAATAAGCTTCTTTATCACCAGGCTCTATTTTCAAACAGTCTTCTGGTTAAAAAAAAAACCACAAACTTATTTATAATAATCTCAACTTGCTGGAAGCTGTGCAGATGACTCCATCTGCACTGGGCCCTAACTGGCTCTTAAAGGAAGCAATGCAAGCATTTACTTCTGCTGTCACCTCAGGGGATGCAGCTCCTTTTTTGAGAGTATTACCTACCATGACCCCCAAACTAGGCTTTTCCAGAGCAGGAGAGGTCTGCTGACAGCAGTGAGGGTAGTTTGCTGGGAGAACTGTACCTGACTGTCAAATCCACTGCCTAATGTGCTCCTTGGGTGCCCAGCTGGCTGCACACAAATACACAGCCAAGAAAAGGTGGAACAGCTCCACTGAGATCTGAGAAGGCAGTTTCATATGCTTTAATTAGATTACAAGTTCCTTGGGGCAGAGCTGCAGCTTCTACCTTTAGGTTCTGCATGTAGCAAATAGAGTAATAAATGATCTCCATGAACTGGAGAACAAAACTTTTTATCCCTTCCTGCTTGAGAGGGCACAGCAAAGGGCTACAAGGACGATTAGGGGACTAGAAGAGCTCTCTTATGAAGAAAGGCTGAGGGACTTGGGGGGTTTGGCCTGGAGAAGACTGAGGGGGGGCTCTTAGAAGTCTTCTCCAACCAAAACAATTCTACGATTCTACAATCTTGAGCAACGAGATGCATACAAAAGCAATTCAATGGAAACAACCCCACCACATCAGCACAGCTGCCAGATGCTGCACACATCCCTGCTGAGCACCCACTGCCTCAATGTGAATCACACCCCAGAGATGGGATCAGAGCAATCAGTGATGCTCCTGGGCTGGGTGAACTCCATGTGCTGAGTGCTTCACCAGCAGCCAGCACCAGGGCTTGGCAGTTAGAACTGACAATAGTGATAGGAGTTGGGAGCACATTGTGCAGGGTGAGAACGCTCCTCAATTGTACCTCACACCTCCCACTGGCTGAACAGTTACAAGCTCTGGATTCTGTGCTCCATTAATAATCAAGAGCTACTCCACAACTCACACCAAAGCCAAGCACATCTCTTTCAGAACACAGGGAACTGTAGTGTCACCCACTCCTCACTCCCAACTGCTGGCTGAAGATTCTCATGCAATAAAAACACAGAAATCAAAGCAAAAAACAGAATCTCAGAACACTTCTACCTCTCCTCAGAGCAGTGACCAAACCAATCCCACTGCCTCCTGTGGAATGATCACAGAGCCACAGGCTGGTTCACACTGGAAGGGACCTAACACATCACCTAGTTCCGAGCCCCTTGCTGTAAGCAGGGACTCCTTCCACCAGACCAGCCTGCTCCATCCAACCTGGCTTGCACCACTGCCAGCCTTGGAGCCCACAACTTCTCTGGGCAGTGCTGACCCGAGGCCTCTCATGGCCCAGCCCCTCCAGGTAGACAAACTGCTCAACTAGAAAACATCAAGCAAATCCTGAGAAGAATCCTAAGGCTTTCTACCTGGAACAACCCTGTCTCCTTGTCCCCAGCTGCTGCTGATCCCTCCCAACACCAGGCAAAAAGCTTCTTGCAGGAGTGCTGGGCAGCTTTCAGAGCCAGCTGCAGTCCATGTTTCCAAGATACATCAAGCTTAGGTGAAAAATGTCCAGGATATTTTTGGTGTTGACAATGCTCTTCAGTAGGGAGCAGCCCAACTGCAGCAGCCTGACCCCCAGCTCGAGAGCTTTTCTGGCTTAGGGAATTAAAAGCCTTTTTCTCAGCTTCTTCACACAACCCTGTGCACACCATGGCAGGCTAGAGGAAGACAATGAATCATTCCAGAAACTCAATCTTCTTTACAAGCATTCAGTCTGTGAGAGTGAACAAAGCAGGCCACCATGGCCTCAGATGGGATTAACAGGAGACCTCCACGATGGAGTTAATTGCTCTTTTATGACAGACTTCACATGGTAATTCCATGGAAATGTCAGCACAGAAGGAAAAAAAAAACCCCACAAGCACCTTCCCCCCCTCTCCAAAAAAACCACACAACAAACAAACAACAAACCAAACACCCAACAGCCAACTAAAAAAAAAACCCTCAGCACCCAGAAAACCACAAACCAAACAGGAATTCTGCCTTGGTGCCAGCTGCTGTGACTCAGAGGAACTAGATGGAATTTGGAACTCAACAAATTTGTGGCAGGAGACACTGCCCTGCTGAGTATTGTACAAAGAGCTCAAGAGGAACACACTGAGCATGCTTGAGGAGTTTCTGGGTCTGCCAGGAGAGCTAAGAACCCCAGCTGCATGGTTTCTACAGAAATCATTAAACCCTCTTAATACATAAATGACTCCAAGAGCAAAGGCACAAGTCTAAAAGTAGTTTGGCTCAGGACACAGAGTTCTACCAATTATCTTTAGGCCCTACCATCCACATCTCAAGGCTCTAAATATCTGGGATGAACAAGAAAAACATGAGGCCACGCAGGGTAAATCTGCAAACACTCATACACAGAAGCAGATGCTTGCAAAAAGTCCTAAGCAATTTGCTCGCCATAAACAGAAGCACATTTAAAAGGTGCACATTACCTTGGAACCAGAGAATGCTTTGGGTTGAAAGGGACTTTAAAGATCATCTAGTTCCAAGCCCCTGCTGTGGAGAGGGACTCTGCCCACTGGACCAGGCTGCTCAAGATCTCACCCAACCTGGCTTTCAACACTTCCACCCTAAAACCTCCACAACTTCTTTGGGCAGCCTGCTGCAGTGCATCACCACCCTGGAGAAGAAGAATTCCCTGATTCTTTTTTTTGGGATGCATTACTGCTGGGCCTGGAGGAGGTGATCCTTGAGCCCTGGACAGCTTTCCTGGGCCCCCCTTCATTCCAGAGCTTTTTTTTCCCCATGGCACCCTGCCAAGGAGGTCCCTGAAGAGACAGAAGTCTGCTCTTCTGGAGTCCAGAGCAGTGAGTTTGCTGTGCACCCTCCTGGATTCACCAATACATAGCTTGATAAGTAAATGCAGTGTTTTATAGACGTATGACTAATTTAAATCCATCTTTCTCCAGTTTGAAGCTGTTAACTCTTGTCCTGTCACTCCATGCCTTTGGGAACAGTTCCTCTCCAGCTCCCCTGGAGCCCCCTTCAAATACTGGAAGGCTGCTCTAAGGTCTCCCTGGAGCCTTCCCATCTCCAGGTTGAACAGCCCCTACTCTCTCAGCCTGTCTTCACAGGAGAGGTGCTGTAGCCCTTGGACCATCTTCATGGCCTCCTCTGAATCTGTTCTAACTATTCCATGACCTTCTTGTGTTGGGGGCTCCAGATCTGGACCTCTCCCTCCACACCCTGCCCATTCTGCTGGGGGATGCAGCCCAGGACACGGCTGGCTTCTGGGCTGCAAGCACAAGTTGCTGGCTCATGCTGAGCTTCTCCTCACCCAGCACCCCCAAGTCCTTCTCCTCAGGACTGGTCCCTATCAATGGATAGGGACTCCTGAACTGTGTTTGGAAAATATCTGTACTGAGGAGAATATCTGAAACTTCAAACATATTGTTTGAACCAAGCTTCCTGTGATGCTGAGAGTATTCCTTGCTGTTTTGCTGCATCCCTGGCTTGGGTGGTTCTGTGCTTCTGAGTCATCGTGTGCACTGCCTTCTGCCCAGAGCTGCTCCTTCAGTCCATCCTGATGGCTTAGGGGAGAGTGCACCACAGAAAGTTAATACTGACACAAAACACTTCCCTCTGTCTCTTGCTGATGACTTCTGGATGCAAGGTTGATGTGAAATAGAATTTCTCCATTTTAATAGACCAGTGGCGACTTCACCCTATGAGGCTTCCACCTGAAAATAGGTTTCTGAGAGCAGTCTCATGCTTTTTTAGAACACTTCTAACTTTGACACTTCTGCATCTGCTTTAACTTGGGTAAAAAAAAAGCAAAGATCTTCATGGTCAGTGCCTTCTGCTCACCATGTTCTGCACACAGCTTTGCTTCTGCAGTCCTTTGCTTAATAAGCCAGTTTGCAGAAACGAGATTACTACTGGCAGGGCACTTGCTGGGACATTTCCAAAAGCTTTGCATTCCAAGTGCTTGAACCTTACAGAAAATGTGTGCAAAAGCAAAGAAAACCTAACCAGATATAGAATCAGAGAAATCAGTCAGGCTGGAAGAGCCCTCCAAGCTCACCCAGTCCAACCTAGCACTCAGCCCTATCTAACCAACCAGACCATGGCACTAAGTGCCCCATCCAGGCTTTGCTTGAACACCTCCAGGGAGGGCAACTCAACAACCTCATACAGTCCTCCCTCTTTCCCTTGGAAACAAGGGCAAGAAAAGAACCAAGAACAAAAGAACCCAGGAATTACAATCATCTAGTTAAGCACAGGGGGAAATGAGATACTACAAAACATCAAACCAAAATAAAGCTAAAAAAAAATCCCTGAAAAGCAAGTCAGAGCTTATTCCATTGTCGTGCACTGCAGACAGCAAATGAAGTGCAGCTGTGAATAGTTTGTGCTCTCTGCTCAGCCATTCTGGACAGGAACAAATTCCTGACCTGGGAGCTGCAGGAGAACCTCTCTGCTTTTTGTCAACACAGTGGTTAAACCTGTGGTATGTTGCTACTGAAGTGGTTAGAAAGCTTGCTGTACTTGGTTTCAGACTTTCTTTTCTTTTCCTGCAATGTTTGTTATGTTTGGAGTGTATAAATCCCTTTCAGACCCTCAGCCACTGTGGTCTACTGCTTGGTGGATCAAGAAAGAGAGCAGTGTACCTGAACTGTGTGGCTGGCAGCTATGAGAAACAGTCTGGAACACTGGCATTAAAAATCTGTCATAAGAAAGCAAGCAGTGGCTCTGTGGCTGAAAATCATTCCATTTTCTACAAACCCTTAAATCTCCCTGAGTCTAGGTGCTTCCTCTGCTAACCGTGAGAGGAAGTGATCCTAATTTCCCATTTCTCACCATTTCACTGCCAGTTTTTGCTTTCATTGCCTGCACTATGCTTGGCTCACTGCTGGTGAAAGGCTGCATCTATGGAGCACTGCAAATCTCAGTGCTGCCTCCTGCCACTTCTACCCTGACTATTCTCCTCACAAAGACAGCACTTTGACTGGGGAGGAGTGGAGTACAGGGTGGGCAGGAAAGACTTCAGCATCACTTCTCCACTGTTCAGTGCTTCACTTTCATTGAAGGCTGCTACAGAGCTTCAGGTTCCCATCTGCAGCACAAACCTCTTCCAACACTACTCCAGCATCACCTCTGACAGCCTTCCTGACTCTGTCCTGAGGGCTGAACTGAAAACACAAGAAAACTGCTGAACAGATCCTCCAGAGAGCTGTGGGTGAAAGAGAGCTGGGCATACATGCACTGGAAAGTGAATTCTCACAGGATTGGGATTTCTTCATGTGTTTGAAGCTTGCAGCAACAGATGCACAAACAGGATGCAACTCTTGTACTCAAGCTATCATGGTACAAGCAACCAGCAGGAGAGACTCAAAGGGCTGTCTCCAATTTGTTTAGTAACATAAGCAATTTCCCCAAACTGCCTAAACTGAAGCTTCCTTTGCAAACTGCTTACAAGGAAAACTTATGCAGAAAAGGCAGGAAGCAGGAACAGTACTTGTGGAAATGCAGGAAGCATGGAAATGACTAAGGGCAACACAGATTTCAGACAAACACGCTGAGGGAAGCTTCAAATGTCTGTACCACTGAAGGGAGACTCTTTTCAGATAGCTCAAGTGCCAGATGACTGTGACTGAAGCTGTCTGGTAGAATTACACTTCATCTTTCAAGGCTTTTCTACTGCAGAATTTCTCAGGCTCTATTAGAGGCACATTGTAATTACTACACTCACTTCAACAATGTGCATAAATCTCCTTTTTGTCATGTTTGTGAAGCACTTAATCACAGAATAACAGAACCTTAGAGACTGGAAGGGACCTCCAGAGATCATCAAGTCCAACCTCCTTGCCAAGCAGCATCACACACAGGAATGCAGCCAGGTGAGTTTGGAAAGTATCCAGAGAAGGAGACTCCACAACCTCTCTGGGCAGCCTGCTCCAGGGCTCTGGCACCCTCACAGCAAAGAAGGTCCTCCTCATGTTGAGCTGAAACCTTCTCTGTTCCAATTTGTGCTGTTGCTCCTTGGCTTATTGCTGCAGACCAGCAAAAACAGCTTGGCCCCAGGCACTGACCCCCAGAAAGAAAATGAAGTGCAAAGCGACGACAAACTTAATAAAAAAACAACTCCTCACCTGATCTTCTTCTCCACCACCTTCTTCGTCGTACTTGAGAATGTTGTCCCTGACATCATCCTCTGGATCAATCAAGAGCTGCTTTGCCTGGCGCTCCTTGTCCCGGCGCTTCATCCACACCACGAACATCAGCACCAGAACTGCATTGCAAAAAGGGAAGAGACAAACCCACACCTTGACTTCTGACATGAGGCCATGGGAAACTGTGCACATTTAACATCAAGATTTTATAAAGTAAAAAAAAAAAAACCAAAACCCCAAGCAAACAAAAATCCCCAAAAAATCAAAACAAGCAAAAATCCCCAACAAACAAAATCACCCAAAAGAGATGATCCCAAGGGCTGGAGCACCTTCCCTATGAGGACAGGCTGAGAGTTGGGTTTGTTCAGCCTGGAGAAGAGAAAGCTCCATGGAGACCTTAGAGTGGCCATCCAGCATTTGAAGGAGGCTACAGGAGAGCTGGAGAGGGACTCGTGACAAAGGCACAGACTGACAGGACAAGAGGTGATGGCTTTGAGCTGGAAGAAGCTGAATTTAGATGAGACATTAGAAAGAAATTCTTCCCCAGGAGGGTGGTAAGGCACTGGAACAGGTTGCCCAGAGAAGTTGTGGAGGCATCAAGGCTGTCACTGTTGAAATCCAGACTGGATGGGGCCTTGAGTAACCTGATCTAGTAGGTTGTGTTCCTGCACATGGCAGTGGGGTTGGAACTCGCTGATCTTTAAGGTCCCTTCCAACACAAACCTTTCTACGATTCTACAAGTCTATGACTAAATAGTTTTAATACTGCTCTGGAAATTCCAGTTCTAATCTTTTAAGGGTATCTTCTATGAAGGAAGTAATTACACTACACTGGTGTACACCCCTAGGCTCAGGCAGCCTCTATTACTTTTAAAATTTTCTTTTTATTTTTAAATTACTCCTTTCCATCATGTTCTATTTTCTTGACTGGTACACAGTAGAATCTGAACAAGTTACTGCCTCACTTGTGTTCCACCACAATCAGGAATCAGTTAAGCACTATGTGTAGGAGAGCTAGCATTTAATTTACTACACTGGACAGACCCTTAGTCATGACACTTAGTAATTTCCCTTATTGAAAGCACTTCACATGAAAATAAAATCCTAGCCCAGCTCCATGCAGTACTCAGACAAACACATCTCTGTGCCTGCATGGCCTTGGATGAAGGGCTCTGAGCTTTACTTTACAAAGCCACCCAACAGCCTGCCTACTTCCATCTGAAGCACAACAGCAGTAACAGCAGAGCACTCCTCTCAGGCTGTTACCTGCTGTGGGTGACATCCAGTCAGATAGTACCAGCAGTACGAGACAGCAAAGATGTCTCGAGGCTAATCACATCTTCAACCTGGTCACTCACTCAGTTAATAAGTGCTCATGGGCACAGGTGGCAAATCTCTTCCATGAACTCACTGTGGGGCCTGGCTGCCATGCAAGTGTTGCTTGTGATCTCTCTGAGACTCCCAACCCTGCACCATCAGGGAGTTTCCGTATTTGTAAAGACATTACATTAAGGAGTGACAGCCACAGAACCCCAGTGTGGTGGGGGTTGGAAGTGACTTCTGGAGATCATCTAGTCCAACCTCCCTGGGCACATGGGACTACAGCATAAAATTGTACTTGCAAGACAAGACCACAAGAGGTAGGATGAAGAGATCAATTTACTCACTGAGCAAGATGATGATACAAAGCAGGATTGCAATGATGGCTCCAGTGCCCAGCCCTGCACCAACGATGCGGTCGACGTCGGTGCAGTCTCCATTTATGTCACACTGGCAAACCTTCACTTTCAGCACAGAAGTACTGGATGCATGTGGGTTTCCAGAATCTGTAATCACTATGGGCACATCGTAGATGCCAGCCTCCAGGAACCTGATCCTTAAAGATAGCTGGGCATGGTCACCTGCGTGTGAAAAGAGATTTGCAACAAGTCAGGTACTGCTCCTGGGGCTTTAAAACTGACCGCACTAAACTGACTCTTCTCTAAGCTCTGCAGTAACTCATGGCTGAAATCACTACACAACACTCAGGGGAACAGCTTTCAATTGCTGTGGACACCTTTTCACTCTTCAAGGTTCTCTGGGGAACTCACACCACTGAGGTGGTTTTCTGTTCACAGAATTGTTTCAGTTGGCAGAGATGCTGAAGATCACTGAGTCCAACCTTCAATCTAACACCACCATGGCCATTAAGCCATGCCCCAAAGTGCTGTGTCCACATATTCTTTGAACAGAATCACAGAATACAAATTTAGTTGGAAGAGACCTCCAAGATCATGAAGGGTCAATATTAAACCACATCCCTAAGAACCAAGTTCACACAGCTGCTGAAGCACCTCCAGACCACCTCCCTGGGCAGTCTGTTCCAACCCTTGGCCACTCTTAACAGGAATAAATTTTTCCTAATATCCAACCCAAATCTCCCCTGGAATAACTTCAGGCCATTTCCTCTTGCTCTATCACATGATACTGTGGAGAAGAGACCAAACCCCACCTCACTACAAACTCCTCTGGGGTAGCTGCAGAGAGCAGTGAGGTCTCCCCTCACATTAACCACAGTCATGTGCATTGCAAAACGGCATCCAAGTCAAATAGGGCTTCTCTAAAATGATTAAGCTTTTGATGATGAAGGCTCCTCTGGTCTTAATTACCACTAATTCGAACAATGGTCCAGTTCCTCTTAATACTGGCAGGGGTGTCAGGCAGCTCAAAGGCAAAGGGGCCTGCGTTTGGGTCTATGTCAGGGTCCACAGCAGTGATGTTAATGGCATTAGGCTGCAGAGTTTCACAAGTGGTGGCTTCTTTTGGGTTCACTTGGGGGGCATTATCATTGATGTCCAGCAGGTAGATCTGAAGTGTGCCAGTTCCACTCATTGGGGGAATTCCTGAAAGAACAGAAGATGCTGTTGAGTCTGCTTCCAGTTGTACTGCACTGAAGCTGTACCAGCGCTGTTCAATTTCCACACACATACGTTCACTTCCACTTTGGGATTCTATCTTGACCAAGCCAATCTTACATTGCCATTGCTCCTGCTAACACAAAGATTCTCATGTAGTCTCAGAAAAAAAAAAAAAAAAAATTAATTGCCCTACTCAGCAAAACTCAGCAGGAATCTGCAGTTCCACAGCTCAGGGACTCAACCCTTTTCTTTTACTGACCAGGCAGCCACTTTCTCTCTGGAAACAGTCCACATCAAAAGCTTCAAAGAAAATCCTGCAAAATTGGGTAATTTATCCTCTGGAGAAATTATCTGCTAGCTTTGAAGACTTATGATCACCCTTTACCACAAGTGTGCCATTTAAATTCCTTCTAACACTGACTTTCAGCACGCTACCTCCAGACATCCTTTGCTATCCACATCACATCTGTGATGCTTCTGCAAACCTTGCTCAAGTCACAGATTATCTGCACAATTGACAGTGAATAGCTCAGTGCAATTAGCAATGGTTCTCATTCCACAACTTCTCCAACAATGTTCTGGTTTTATTTAACTTTCTTCTCCAGAATCATAGAGTTGTTTTAGCTGGAAAAGACCTCCAAGATCAATCCAACACCACCACGGCCACTAAACCAAAGTGGTGTTTGGGCATCTGGTGGGATGGTGACTCCATCCCCTCCCTGTTCCCATCTCTGACCACTCTTACAGGAAATAAATTTTTCCTAATACTAGGGAGAAAAGACCAACCCTGACCTCACTCCAACCTCCTTTCAGGGAGTAGTAGAAAGCAATGAGGTCTCCCCCAGTCTCCTCTTCTCCAGACAGAGCCAAAAGGAGAGGCAGAGTGGATCTGGCTTTGTTATACTCTACAGCCTGTCTTGGCTGTACTCCATTGTAGCACAATTCTGTGGTTTCTCTTCTATCCACAGTAAACAGTGCCAAGTGATTCACTTGTCCCCTGTAATATCAGAACTTTCATAACTGCACCTTTCCACCTTTCTGGCATCAGCTATGAACAGTACAGAGAAGCCCAACCTGAAGCAAAGGTCTCACTTCTGAGCAGAAGCTGCCAGCTGTCATTGCCACAGTGACAATGAAAGGACACTTTTCCCTCTGGATGTGGAAAACCACCATGCCTCTCCCCCAGCACCTTGCTCCCCATAACATCCCACTCATGCTGTGCACTTGCTCTGCCCTCTGGTCCCCCACGCAGCTGTAAACTCAGCTAATGGAATTAATCCAGTGCCTCTCTCCAAACTATGGTTTTTTTCCAGCCCATTTCCCAAGCAGCTGGGAAATACACAAAGTCTGCTCCTCATGCAGAGTTCTGACTGGATCTTGTTTCCTGCCCCAGTAAAACTCAATGTCATTCAACCACACAGCAGCAAGCTCTTTGAACACAGACAATGTTGGTACCTACCATTATCAGAAGCAAGAAAGGTTGCATTGTACATATTGTTTTGCACATATATTGACTCTCTGTCCAACACAGCTGTTGTAGTTATTTGTCCATTAACGGGGTCAATTTTCAACCAGTTTGCAGGATCTGAAAGTTTGGAGTACCTGTGTGTTTGATCACAAGGTGTTATTTATGTGTCAGCATAAACACTACAGCAAAGACAGTAGTAGCATTTCCATTTCTATCTTGAACACATTTTTGATCACCAAAATAAACCCCCACAAACTTCCACTTAGTAAGACTCGTTGCTAAAGTTCTTGAAAACACCTACTAAAAACAGTCCTACATTTAGATTGGGGAAATGCCCTGCCAGGTGAGTTACCATGGAGCTGCAGTAAATCACACAACCACCACAAACATTCATATTCAGGCTCAATTAAAATATTTCCATTTTCTATGCTTACAGAATTGTTCAGAGTGAATTTTCTCAGAGCAGTGAGAGCAGGAGAGAGGTAGAAGTGGACAGTGTTGGAGCAGCACTGACTCACATTCATTCAGCACCTCCCAGATCAATTTAACTTCATCCTGCAGAGGCCCTGGATTTACTCATCTCTGGAAGAGAAGTGCCTTTCAAAACCATCCTTCTAGCTGATAAATTTGCCCTTTGACATTAATCAAGTGCAAGCTATCTTAGGTCATTAAAAATGCATGGATCCTTATGTCCTCATACTATCAGGTCTGTGATGGTTATGGACAGAAATGCGCAAAACAACAGCAACGGCTAACCAGCTTCAAGAGGAAAACAAAAGTCTAAGAACTCTGATTCTGTAAGGAAAGGCAGAAAGAAAGCACTGGAGTTTTCTCCACGTGAGTTCAAAAAGATGTAGGATCCTCAGCCCTAGCCCCAGGCTAGTCACTGTGCCACAGCTTTACAGCTTAGAGCTGGTTGGTTGGACAAGACCTCTAAGCCACTTGAATCCAACCATTATTTAGCTCTACCAAAGCTGGTGCCCAACCATGAAGCTCAGCACTGAACCATGAAGTTCAACAAGACCAAGGGCAAGGTCCTGCATCTGGGGATGAGGCAATCCCAGGCACCAGTACAGGCCGGGCAGTGACTGCCTTGAGAGCAGTCCTGAGGAGAGGGACTTGGGGGTGCTGGTGGATGAGAAGCTCAACATGAGCCAGCAGTGTGCACTTGCAGCCCAGAAAGACAACCAGATCCTGGGAGCCAACCAGATCAAGAGCAGTGTGGACAGCAGGGTGAGGGAAGTGATTCTCTTGCTCTGCTCCACACTGCTGAGACCCCACCTGAAGTACTGCATCTGGGAGGGACTTTTTAGGATATCAGTTAGTGACAGGACTAGAGGGAATGGAGCAGATCTGGAGGTGGGGAGATTCAGACTGGACGTGAGGAGGAGGTTCTGCAGCATGAGAGTGGTGAGAGCCTGGAATGGGTTGCCGAGGGAGGTGGTGGAAGCCTCATCCCTGGAGGTGTTTAAGGCCAGGCTGGACAGCCTGATCTAGGGTAGGGTGACCCTGTCCATGGCAGAGGGGCTGGAACTGGATGATCCTTGTGGTGCCTTCCAACCCTGACTGATTCTGTGATTTGTCTGGATGGTCTGGGCTGTGGGATAAACCAAGGTGCATGAAGAAGAAATGGGGATTAGAAAAAAAGGACTGTAAGAACCTGTTCTATGATTCTCTGCATCTCTGCCTCTTCGAGACACCTCCAGGGATGAGGATCCAACCAACCTCACCAGGCAGCCTGTTCCAGTGTTTGACAATCCTTTCAGCCAAGATGTTTCTTCTAATATCCAACTTAAACCCCTCCCTGGCACAACTCAAGGCCATTTCCTCTCATGCTGTCACTTGTTACTAAGAAGAAGAGGCTGTGTATGCTGTGGTCACTTCCCACACAGCCTCTTTGCTTCCCATCCATTCCCTGATGCTGCATCGGAGTTGCTAAGTAGCAGCAGGATGCTCACACTGACCTTAGAGAGGTTTGCTGCATGTAGCGGTCTGGGTCCTGAGCAGTGAAGGTGGTCAGCATGCTGCCAGCAAGCAGCCCTTCCTCTTGCCGTACAAGCTTAGGGTTTGGGACAAAATATGGACTCTCATTGACATCGATGACTGTGATGGACACGGTTGCTGTAGACTGAGGAGGATGCTGGATCCCCTTCGCCAAAGGCACTTGGTTTTCTGCAGCTACGGTCAGGACAAACATCCTGTTGGTCTCAAAGTCAATGGGCTGGAGAAAAGAGGCAAAGAGCAGGAAGTGTTAACGTTTGCTCTCAGCAGCAATGGGCACACAAAGAGTATTTTCATGTTAAAGCACATTTCTAAACATCAGTTTTACTGCTCTCCTCAAAACCCAGCAGAGAGCCTCAGGAGAACAATAAATGTAACACCTCAAGTGAGGCTGGGTTGGGCTTTTGCTTAGCAGCAGCGGTCCTGAAGGCAGGACAGTCAGGAACCTTGTCACTCTTGGATACTACTTACTCTGGTACTGCCATTAGAAGTAACTGAGGAAAGGAGCAGATCACTAGAAAATGATGTGAAAGCTGCCAGCTTGATGCCATGTACTCGTGTGAGCAGCTGCACTCCCTGAGGAGCAAACCTTGTCTCTCTCCTCTCAGAGGGATGAAGGTTTTCTTCAAACAAGATCATGACCATCCCCAGCCCCACAGATCAGATATTCCCATGCCCTTCATATTTCAAAAGAAACTCTTTGTAGTGTCAGCTAATCCTACTGCTGACGTACCTACAGCTCCCACCCTCAGAGTCAGACAACCTTCAGATCAGGATCTTCCTCACTCAGCCAGAAGTCCAATTTAAGGAGCAAAAGCAGTTTGAGGCAAGTTCCTCTGCTGTGCTGCACAGGGGTGAGGCATTCCCCAAGACTGTCTATGCAGTGATTCTAGACTTGAAGGAACCCTGTGAGCACAGGGACTGCGGGCACATGACAGTAGGAAGTCAGTGACAGGAGACAATCCAATCTTCATTACAGGCTGACAGATCAACTCATTGCACTGCCAATAAAAACTGCAGCCTGACTTCCAGCTCTTCCCATGTCTGGGTGCTTAGAGGAGCGCTTCAAAGCACAGCCACTCACAGAAAATTCTTGCTGGAAGACTGCAGCAGAACAATTGCTACCTCTGGGGAAGTGGAGTTATGAAACACAGACAGTTCTTAAAAAGCCCCCAGTGTGAATTGCCACTACAGCTGTACAAAAATGGTATCTTTCTGTCACCTAGATTGTGAGGATTAAAAATACAAAGTAAAAATGAAGAAAAGGATAAAGAGAAAAAAAAAAAAACCCAACAAACGAAGAACCAAGCACCAAAACCCACCAGTGAATGCTTTCATTTCCAAATGGAAACACTGGCATCTCACACTTCACTTTTTAAGTGGATCAGCCAAAACCAGAAGAGGCCAACTCATGAGACACTCATCAGAGGACCATGAGAAAAGGTTGCTAGTGCCTGGCAGGTTTAATTATAGAGCCACAATGTTATTATCACTTGGAGTAAGTCACTCCTCAACACAGAGCTGTGTTGGCTAGAGGATGCGGATAGAAAAGTTATTCCATAAAAGGTATTTAAATGAGGTTTTAAAAATAGCCACTCTTTTAAAGCCTCTTGCAGAAGTAGCCTCCCACCTATCACTTCCTCTTCTGTAATTGTGCCTTGACTGCCTGTATCTGTTCCTTAATGGGAACATGTTGACATAAAACCTGCAGACAACAAGCGTGACTGCTAATGGAGGCCAGGAGGTAGGAAGCTTTTCTTTCACACCAAGTACCAAGCAAATGGTTTTTCACTGACTAATTCCTATCTTCTGGCAAATAAAGCTTCAAGGTCTGCTGTTTCAAACAACCTAGTCAGCTAGAAATAGTCCAGCAGAGAGCCAAGAGGGTGACTTGAGCATCTCCCCTATGAAGAGAGACTGAGAGCCCTGGGGCTGTATAATTTGGAGAAGACTCAGAGGAGATCTTATAAATGTGCACAAATATCTGAGGGGTGGGGGGAAAGTGGTCAGCAGCAATAAAACAAGGAGCAACAGCTACAAACTGGAACAGAGAAGGTTTTGCCTCCACATGAGGAGAAACTTCCATACAGGGAGGGTGACAAAGCCCTGGAATAGGCTGCCCAGAGAGGTTGTGGAGTCTCCTTCTTTGGAGGCTTTCCAAACCCTCCTGGATGCATTCCTGTGCAAAGTATTCTAGGGGATCCTGCTTGGTAGGGGGATTAGACTCAATGATCTCTGGAGGTCCCTTCCAACCTCTCAGGTTCTGTGATTCTGTTATTTTCAGAAGTGACCAGTTGGAGCACTCCTGATGGTGTAAGCAAGGGAATGCTCCAACAGGCAGATGGCCTCTCCCACAAGACAGTGCCCACCCATTTTACTTTCCAGACTCATGCCGGCCTCAGGCATTTCTCTTGAGTTCCCACTGAGTTTCTCCTGCATGGATGGGAGCTGCAGCTCTCACCTTCACGACGGTCACCAGCCCATCGTTGCTGTTGGGGTCGGTGAGGATGGTGAAGCGGCCGGTGGGGTCCCCTCCGGTCATGCGGTACAAGGCGTTCCAGGCAGGCGTGTGGGGCTGGTCCTTATCCGTCACCGTCAGGTTGGCTACGATCACATCCACCCTGTTCTCTGGCACTTCCCCATAGAACTGCATGAAGAAAACCCAAGAAAACATTTTACTGCTCCAGAGAGCTCTTTGGGTGCCAGGGAGCGTGCTCACACAGGGGTACCCCCACCCGAGTACAGTTTCAACTCTCTATTATAGCTTAAACACTAAAACCATAAGGAGAAAGCTACACTGGAAATCACAATACTTACAGCTCAGATACTAAAATCACAGAAAGAAAGGTGTATGACAAAGAACACAGAGTAACTCTGTTGATCCAAGAGCAGGTTATACTCACCCTATGCACCTGAGCAGCAAAACTCCTAGCTGGCAGGGCTGGCAGACACCCATTCTCTTAAGGCAGGCGTCCCACTGAGAACTGCACCATCATGCTGACCTTGACTGGTACCATTCCAACCCAGCCACCCAGGCTCTCGGCACAGATGGGTTCAGAGTTCTGTGACTCATGGCCAGGACATCCCAGAAGGCCCAACACAGGAGAACAGAGCTCCTCCTTTATTCTAGAATCCGTTCCATACCATCTTGCCCTACCATTCATGTGCACACTTGCAAGCCGTTTCACCTGGATCTTATCTCACAGTTCCCCAGTGGTTATCAGCCTGTTGTAACTTCTGACCAACAACATACTAACTCTGCCCTCTTCCATTTACCCTGGCTGCAGCAGCAGGGAAGAGCCAGGCCACGCTGAGCAGCCATCGAGGCTGGGCAGCAGATCTCTGGCAATTTGTCCAACCAAGTTTACCTGAGGCCACCCAGAAGGCTGCTGGTTTGATTCCCTTGTCAGCTTTTGCCTTTTGGCCAAAGCAGAACACCCTATCTAAGGGAGATACGTTTTTATTTATATATATTCTGCACGTATTTCCACTCTGCCTGCCAGTACACTCTTTAATAAGCAATAGATATTTACTGCCTGTGACTGTAATGAGCAAAGTGGGGAAGGGTTATAAATATGCACATCCCTCAGTTCCTCCTACCCTGTACTTACAGTCATGGCAGTGAACTCTGGAGGATTATCATTGACATCTGTCACAGTGATGACAGCAGTTGCTGTGTTTGAAAGACCATATGTTGGGTTTCCTTCCATGTCCGTAGCTTGAATTATTAATGTATATTGTTGCACTTTCTAAAACACAAAATGACATCAACGTAAGTTTTCAGACAAAACTAACATGACCACAGGACAGCAGGTGTTCCCAAAATTGCATTCGCTAAGCACTGGAGCCTATCACACTGTTTACTGCAGTTAGCATCACCCGAAATGACAGGAGCAAAGTTTGTGACACAGGAAAACAGCAGCGTTGCTACATTGAACAGTGGTGGTCTTCAAATACCAGTGAGATGAGGGAAGCCTGCCTGCTTCCTCGCCTCGGAACATCAAACCCACTTTGCATCTGGGAGTGCTGGTGGACAACAGGATGGCTGTGAGCCAGCAATGTGCCCTCGTGGACAAGAAGGCCAATGGCATCCTGGGATGCATCAAGAACAGTGTGGTCAGCAAGTCAAAGGATGTTTTCCTTCCCTTCTACTGTCTTAGTGAGGCCTCCTCTGGAGTACTTGGTCCAGTTTTGGGCTTCCCAGTTGAACAGGGACAGAGAACTGCTTGAGAAGGTACAGCGAAGGGCTGCAAAGATGCTGAGGGGAGCGGAACATATTTGATAAGGAAAGATTGAGAGAATTGGGGCTTTTTAGCCTGGAAAAGAGCAGACAGAGAGGATCTCATCAATCCTGATCAATATTTAAAGGGCTGGTGTCAGGAGGACATGCCCACCTGGACATTTTGGACTCATCTCCAGGAGTCTCTTCCAACCTTTAGCATTCTGTGATTCTGGGACTGTACAGCTAATGCTGTTACCACAGATTTAGCAACACATTTCAAATGGGAAAAAGCCCAGAGTGCAGTTTGCACTGAAATAGAGTAAGTCCTCAAAAGCATTTAAGAGAGCTGAGCCAAGGTAGGTTTGTTGGCCAAAGGGCCACAACTGCCAAGGTTTTGTCTCTGCCAAACCCAAGGACGAAACCGCTGCTGCAACTTCTTGTGATCGCTATGGAAACCCAAGATGTCAGGGCTAACACAGACCAGTAAGGGGACTGGGAGAGAGGGGGAGGGAACAACCACACAGGGCTGCTTCCATAAATGTTAAAACAGCCCAGCTGAAGATGGCTGCTGCCTTCCCACCCCCCTTTTCCCCACTCACTAACAGCCCTCCCAGCCAGGCGCCCTCCCGCAGGGCTGGAGCAGGGCCAGCACTCCCTCCAGCACATGTTCCTCAAACTGTTTAGCTGTTTAACACCAACTCTACAGGGCTGGATTACAAAAAAAAACCCAAAACAAAAAAAACAACCAACCCAAAACCAGAATCAAATATTAAATTAGAAAGATGGGTTTAGTGTGGAGCTGCTGCAGAGCTGGGTTTAACTCGTTGGTGGTTTCTACCATGAGATGCAAATATGGCACAGGAGTTTTCATTTACCAGCTCAGCTCCCAGGAGGGCGAGGTGTTGTCATCCAGCTCTTCCCAAAAGAACATGCACAACCATAAGTTGCTGTTCCTTTGAGATAGCACTTTCAGGAATGGGTTACTGACACTGGCAGAAACCTTCTGGCAAAATAAAAGTATTTAAAGAAAAGTGGCTCCCACTTTCCCCCCCCTCCCCACTTGGCATCTTCTTTTCTCCCACTACTTAGCGACTGCAGTATGACAGATTGCTTCTCATGGAAACTATTTTCAAAAAGAGACTATGGATACTGATTAAAAAAAAAAAAACCACCAAAAAACAAAACCCAACCCAGCAAAGACAATCTCACTTATCATGGCTAACTGCCTCTCAGATTCTGGCCAGACACTACGACACACATGAGACATTTAACAGTTACGCAGACTTCCAAGCAGCAAGTAGGAGCCACTGACTTAAAAAGGTTTTAACAGAAGTTGGTTGGTTGGGGTTTGAGTTTTGTGGTGTTTTTGTTTTTTTTTGTTTTTTTGGTTTTTTTTTAATGAATCTCTTGAGACTCCAAGCCTAGAATTGTTGAAAATAGTTGGATGAAACAATTTTGTCAAGAAGGAGGTGTCCCGGCCCATGGCAGAGGGGTTTGAACTAGATGATCCCTTCCAACCCAAGCTAGTCTATGATTCTTTGTCTCCCACTGAAGGTAACTCATGCTCCTGTCATCCTTCACAGAGGAACTCTTCCAACACCCCCACCCCCCAGATGTGTATCACTGCATGCACATCCCACAGCCCTTTTAAAAAGGCAAGACTAACATTCTTTACACAGAAATGCAATACATATGTTTAATAATGCATAAATATGCATATGAAATCTGGCTTGCAAAGTGACCTTCAAACTAAAATAAACATCCTAACGGTTTCCCTCACAGCACCAACAAGAGCAGCAGTCACCAGGGAATCAAAGAAATACTTTTACCACTTTCATCCAAGGGGAAGAAAAAAAACAATAAAAAATTACACTTTACTTATTGTGAAGCAATAAAACCCAGAGCAGTGTTAAAACAAATCTTGCAGCCAGATGATGCTGTGTTATTGAAACACCAGGTGCCTCTGATTCACCTGGGTCTTAACACATTGATCCCAAAAAGCAAATTTCATTAAGGAAACTCCATTATTACTACACAGAGACCCAACTTCTGTACAGTCTTCTGATTTGATTCTAGCTGAAGAAGTGCACTAGAAGCTTCCCCTCAAAGTGCCCCAGAAGACAGCAATATATGTGTTTGTGTTTGTTTTTCCCCCTCCCCAGCACTCACATACAGAAAGATCAACTGCTGGGAATGAAATTTCAGCAGTGAACAAGCACAGAACTTTCCATGCATGGGGAATTAGGAGTGGTGGCTCTCCCCCTTTTGCTGAGGGCTGAGAAGCAGCCAGGACTAAGCTGTGGAGTTTGTGTCAGCAGCCTGCATGGACACTTTGCAGCAACACATCCCAAAAATGACCTGGCAGCTTCAAGAGAGAACACAGACCTCATGGGGTCACATCTTTCCACTTCAGCACAGGCCAAACAGAAGAGCACTTCACTGAATTAACCTTACGTGAGGCAGGAATGTCAGTGTGTAAATTTAGAGTACCCTGGGCCTGACATTTTGGCACCTCCAGCTAGTAAGGCAGATGTTTTAATGCTGAAGTGCATTCCACAGCAGTAGTGGAGGAAGGAACAGCTGGATCTCATGAAGCAGCATCTTCTGGGAGAGCAAGTGAAAGATTTCCCCTGCCTTTAGCTGACTCCTTACCTAAGCAACTCTCCTCCTGTGCATGTTTGCACAGATAATAAATGCAGAGTGCAGCTTAACTTAAATCATTAGCAGATGATGAATGCCAGCAGAGGAACCACTCTCTGTTGTTTGAACCCCTACAACACTGATCCTCCTGTAAAGAGTGCATCACAGAAATTTAAGACTTTAAAATTGTGTGCAGTATTTTATGAGTCTAATTACAGCTCTCCAAAAATGGATGTTAGGAAGAAGTTCTTCGCCATGAGGGTGGTGAGAGCCTGGAAAGGGTTGCCCAGAGTGGTGGTCAAAGCCCCATTCCTGGAGGTGTTTAAGGCTGGATGAGGCTCTGGACAGCCTCATCTGGTGTGAGGTGTCCCTGCCCATGGCAGGGGGGTTGGAACTGGATGATCCTTGGGGTCTCTTCTAACCCTGTCTGATTTTATGATTCTAAAAAGAGACAAGACCCAGAGAAAAAGGCAGAAGCAGGTCGGTTAGTGTGCAGTAGGGAATCTTCTGCTACAAGGCACTCTCCAGCCCACCCTCAGAAGCTCTGTTGGATTCAGGTCTGGCTTTCTAGACTCTTGGTCATTTTAATTTAATTGACTTCCACAAAATGACTCAGGAAATGAAGGAAGCAAAGCAACGGCTTGGGAAGGAAATAATTTTATCTCCTATTAGTCTGATTTAATATTTGAATGATTTAACATTAATCATTAATATTCAACATGTGGAAGGAATGTTTATAAATACTCATTTGGGGATCAGCAGAGCGATCCATCAGGAAAACTGATGGCAAGTGACAAGGTTTCTCCAGCTGTTAAAGTGAGGCTCTAAGCTGCACAGACAGCTGCTTTCCTCTGAGTTAAATCCCTCCAGTACAGCTAGTCACTGAAGTAATAAAACTCCAGGGTTATCTCTACGTCGTTCTCAAAGTTCACCTGCCAAAGATGACCAGGGGATTTCAGAAACAAGGGCAAAGCTGCCCATCATTCTTTTAATTTCACAGGGCAACCACTGTAAAGTTCAGGGCTTTACTACAGAGAGCCAAGCAGAGTCTGGGCTGCAGCAGGAGCAGTGTGGCCAGGGAGGTGATTCTCCCCCTCTGCTGTGCTCTGCTGAGAGCCCACATGGAGTACTGCATCCAGTGCTGGAGCCCCTGGGACAAGAGGGATGCGAAGATGCTGGAGCAAATATCTGTCATCTATTGTAAATCTCTGCTTGTGTATTGTGCAAAGCTGCAAATAGAAAACTTCATTCATTAACTTCCAGCCAGCTGAGTCTAGTCTGGGTGATTTCAGAAGCATGGGGCGGGTGGATAACTCCTGAACAACCACATTGGATTTTATAGTCTGTTTATAAACCAATGCCCCTCTCTTGTGAAGTTTTCAAGTGGTTCAGAAGCACAGTTAGCCCTGTGTGACAGAGCTGGAGTTGGGAGGGAAATATTTTCATTTCCACCTCACAGATGAGTGAACCAGAGCAGAGGATCTGGCACCCTCCTTCTCTCGTGGCAGTCAAGGCAAAGAACGGTCTAGACAGAAGAGGACTTGCCCAGCGTGCAGCAGGGAATTCTTGACAGTCAGAGATTCTCAGTTAGTTATCTGAATGGGTGTCCAGGCCTTGAGATGTGCCTCTTATCTCGGCAGCTGTCAGTACTGACTGCTTTAAGTTCTTAGAAGTGTGCTTGTCAAATTTAAATCAAAGTAATATTTTCAGCCTGTTTATTTTAACGAGCAAAATCCAGATCAAGGAGTTAGTGCAAATTGAGCAACAGAGAATCCAGAAGATTTCAAATCTCTGCCACCTCTGTGTGATGAGCAAGGAAGAGGACAGAGAAGACAGGAGCTCTCCTGGAGCTTCCAAAATAGAACACATAACCAATTCCATTTTCCATCCATCTGCTCTGTGCCTCTGGAGCTCAGCAAAAGAGAAGGGCTGGAAATGAGGAATATCTCTCACTTCAGCACCCAGGCTGAGCACCTAAGGCCCTTATCTGCACCACTGCTCCAGTTCCTTAGCAGCAAACAGGCTTTTGAGATGAGCTCTATTCCATGACCAAGAGCCATTACACATACAGAATGTGTGGGTCCAGTTTTCATCCCCGTGATAATTTCCAGGGAGACAGTTCAGAGTGGGTAGGGAGAGAAGCATTTTTAAGCCACTAGCAAAACAAAAAAACAGATGTGCATTTTCACCACAGTAAGTACAAGCCAGGCCACAGGGTTAAGATCTGCCCTACCTCTCTGTCCAGCCCAGCCGCTACGGTGATAATGTCGCCAGTCTCGTTGTTGATTGTGAACATGTTTGGAGAGGGACTGCTCGGGGCCTGGGACAAGATCCTGTACCTCAGCATCCCGTTCTGTGCGTTGGGATCGTCAGCATCGATGGCAGTAACAGTCATCACATAGGTTCCTAGCAGCAGGATAAATAATGGATGTTAGCTAAACAGTTTGCTCAGATGATGGCTTACGAGCAACCACCACAGCAATGTTATTTCTTTTGGGCAACTCTGCACATTCCTTCCCTGACTGAAAACAAACTGGTTAAACACAAGACCCACCAACAGAGTAATTAAAACACAGAGGAGGAGATAAAAATACTCGAGTGTTTATAAAAATCTCAGATTTGCTTATGGCTGGAGGAGCTGCATAAACAATGAAACCCCACAAGTCTGCCACCATCAACACTGCTGTAGCGACAGAGCTCCTCACCTCTGGATGAAAACATCATTCACTGGGCCAAGGGAAATAAGAGTTAATTTCCAGAACTGGTGCACACACTGATGGAGACTGAAAATCAATGTAAACAATACTCTGCCAAAGGTCTTCAAGATGCATGTCCTTTCCATCTCAAAGGCTAAGTCAATGCTGCGGAGTGAGGAAATACATTTCTTGTGCTAACCTTTCTGAAAAATTCATTATGCATTACCCACGATTTAAGAAAGTGGTTTCAGCCATAGTGCAAACTGGAGTCTAGGCAGATCAGAATTTTAATGCCATGTGAACAACATTTAGAGTTTTCCTGAGAATTCAAAGGGAACTGCTTGATTTCAAATCCCACTAGATCCAAAGCCTCTGAGACTCAGAATTAGAAAGCCAAGCGTGTCCTAGGCTGCATCAAAAGCAGTGTGACCAGCAGGGTGAGGGAGGGGATTCTGCCCTTCTACTCTGCTCTCATGAAACCCCACCTGCAGTACTGCATCCACTTCTGGTGTCCCCTGCACAAGGAGGACATGGAGCACTTCCAGAGAAGACCAAAAAGATTATCAGAAGGCTGGAGAACCTCCCCTATGGGGACAGACTGAGCGAGTTGGAGCTGCTCAACATGGAGAAGAGAAGGTCCCAGGGAGACCTCAGAGCAGCCTTCAATAACTGAAGGGGGCCTGCAAGAAAGCTGGGGAGGGACTTATTACAAGGGCTTGTAGTGATAGGACAAGGGGCAATGGATTTAAGATGGAAGAAGGAAGAACAGGAAAAAATTCTTTACAATGAGGGTAAGGAGACACTGGTACAGGTTGCCCAGGGAGGTTGTGACTGCCCTCTCCCTGGAAGTGTTCAAGGCCAGGCTGGATGAGGCCTTGAACAAGCTGGGCTTGCTTGGAAGGTGTCCCTGCCCAAGGCATGGGGGTTGGAACTGGATTATTTTTTAACTTCCTTGCAACACAAACCATTTTGTGAATCTATGGACCTAGAACTGGATCTGCAGGTATTTCAGAAGTCTCTTACGCCCTGATCTGTCAACTAAACACATGTCAGTAGCTGTCTGAACGAACCCTTTCCAACACCATCAAAATGGATCTTTCCCCTCCACACACCCTTTAGAAGCCCTGGTTATGTATTACCTGGCTTTGATCCTTCCGGGACTGTCCCATTCCAAACCTGGTGTAAGAATTCAGGTCTGTTGTCATTCATATCAATGACATTAATAACAATGTCAATAGGGTTCTCCACCTGGTTTCCATTCACGTCCACTGCATGTGCTCTCAGCTGCAAAAGCCATCAAACAGTGTTGGAATTTGCCCATCATCCAGCCACAAACACTCAGCAATGGTGACAGGAAGTTTCAGGTCAGGCATTTTTAGCTCACTGTAATACTCCTCCCTTGTATTAAACCCTTTGAATTTCCAGGTTGAAAATTCCTGTTCAGTTTCTTCTAAACGATTCCAAGTTGCAGAGTTACTTCTTTGATTTGTTGGAAATGACTTTGCTTCGTGTCATTTTGATTAATGCCAATGTCTACTGTCACGTACAAATCTGGTTTTAATAATGGCTCTTAGAAAACAGACTCTAGGAATATGCAGATTGATATCAAACAGGCAGCAACTTATTAACAGTCCAGAGGGAATGAACAGTGACATCACTTTCAAAAATTCTTTCCTGATATTATGGATAATTAATAGACATAGATGCACAGGAAGAGTGTATGGAATAGATCTGTGTTACCTGGAACAATGAAGCAAGGTTTGTGATAAATCACTGTCAGTAAGCAGGCTGAAATTCCAGGCTAAAATTAATCTAAAAGTGTATGGCCTGAGTTTCAAAGATACTGGAGACACTTAAATTTATTGCTCTGGTTGCCAAAGAGGACTAAGAATCTACCTTTGACAGTAAGCTTTACCTAAATCATCTTAAATTGGACAGCCAAGAAATGGGAACACAGTACTATCTAAAAATATAAAACCTGATACCCAGGCCAGAGCCTGGCACCTTCTAAACAAAAAGAACAACCTCCTCCTATAGCAGTACTGCTGAAGCCTGCTTTAAAAATGTATTAAATGTACATATATAGATATGTATGCCCTGGTATATATAAATATACACACACACATATATATGTATGTGCGCACACACATCTTCTGGCTCCTAACCTAGCAGCCAGGAGCAAGAGGGCATTAATTCACTGCTCAGGAAATGACTCAGAGAAATGCAAACTCCCGAGTCAGTAAATCCTGCATGCCAATGTCAACTCCCAGTAAAAACGTTATGGATGTGGGAGCTGTTCTCCTGTCACAGCCATTCCCCCACACACCTTCCCCCAGATGCCTCCTGCTGCCTCCTCTCTTCAGGAGCAGCACTTGAAGGGCTTCCCGGAGCTGGAGGCGAGGAGTGTTTTAATCCATGACATGCTGGAAACTCTCTAGGAGCTGAGTGACTTCAGTAATGGTTTCAGTGTGGTCTCTCAAATGCAGAGAAAACTTTAGGTCATAGCCTGCTGTCCTTGCTTCCTTCAAAACTTTTTCTATTTATGTTACAGAATTAGGTTGAGAAGAGCTCTGCTGCATTCAGAGGGAAGAAGAGCTAAAAGAGCAGGTCCATGGAAGTTCTAGAATAAGCTGAAGTGACTTTAACCTGAATGCTAACTCTGTGTCCTCTCACAGTAGTCTTTAGGACTAGATGCTTCACATCGCTGGGAAAAATGCTTGTGGTCACTTGTGTGCCTCTGCATCTTTCAGAACGCACTGTTCTAATGTCTGTACTTCTGGAAGAATGGAACTGCCTGCAGAGAACAAGATAAACCTTAACACTAAGCAAGCCTACTGGACCAAGTGTGCTGTGCAGAGAAATGCTTCTATAAAGGCCCTCTGGAAGTGAGGATGAGGTGAAACAGGTGAAGCAGGCAGTGCAGAGTGTGGCTGAAGGGAACCAGAAAGGCTTTGAAACTCAGTGTCACAACAAAGTTCCAGCTGTCTTTGTGTGCATGATGAATTAAATTACACTGGTTGGATGGGGTCTAGAAAGAGATGTCCTTGCCTGTGGCAGGGGGGTTGGAATGAGATGATCCTTAGGGTCCCTTCCAACCCAAACCATTCTGTGCCTCTCTGCTTTGTCAATTCATTTAGGGCAAAGAATATCATTTTCATAAGCTGACAGACCTAATCTACAATTCCATTAAAATGCTTACATTTGGCCCTGAAAATGGAAATGGGTAGGTTATTCTTCCCATCCATTTCTCAGATCACAGCTGCTGCAATTCTAAGAGCAGTCACATCCCTAATTGAAGTTGCTGAATTAAAAGTAAACTTCTGGAAGCCATACATTGCGGTGGAGACTGTGATCGATGGCCTGCTTTGGGAAGAAGCTACAGTATCCATGTCCCAATCTTCAACAGTTACGTCATCTAAACACATTTAACCACTGTTTACATATGTTAATGTATTTAAGCTGCTTAAACAGGGTAAGAGTAGGTCTGAGTTAGTACAGTAAGTACATATCTGCTGCAAACTCTTCAAATCATCTCTCTTAGAGCACCAAATGTTTGAAGCAGATGCTAAATCTTCAATTTGATAATCTGATCGATGGCAAATTGGACTCTTACATGAAAAGAGGCAATCTGCTCGCGGTCTAAAGGCTTTGTGACAGACAGCTGTCCTGAGATGGGGTTGATGATGAAGATGCCAGTTGGAGGTTGGTCAGCTCCTGGACCCGTCACGCTGTACCGCAGCGAGAGGCTTTTGTCGCGATCGGACCTGATCTGCGAGTCAAGACAGAGAAAGTTTGGGTGAGCTACAGACAGGCAGTGGATGGGACCTGCTGCTGAGGCAAGCAGCAGCTCCTTCTTCTGGCTTCTCCATCTTTAAGCTGCACATGTAAAAATACTTATTCATGAAAGGGTACAAAGTCAGGAGAAGGTTTGGGGGTTTCAATTGCACCATCAGAAAGCTGCACCATGAATTTTCAGGAATGTAAAGCTTAAACCAATACCCCTCAGGATTCTTGTGCTGGTTTGAGGCTAATTGGGATATTTTAATTAAGAGAAATTACATTATAGGCTGAGAAAGAAAAACACTGCTGATGTTTGCTTCGCTCACAGGTTTACTGAGATGGAGTAAAGCAAGGACATAAATGCAGATAAGACAAAGTCACTCTGGGCTGAGCTCTGGGCTGTTGGACTCTATTCCTCTCTCTGGATCTGTGTAACCCAACTAATCAATTCTGCTTCTAACCCCCGCCAGCCAATCTTCCCTGTTTATCTGGCACATAAGGGAGATTCTGGGATAAGATCGGTGGGTGGGGGAAGGTGGAAGGGTGGTTGGGAACCCCTCTTGGGGACTCTGATTCCTGGGAGGGGCATTGTGCTTCTGTATTACCTTTTTAATATATATATCTGTAAATATTTGCAATCTATTGTAAATATCTGCTTGTCTATCGTGCTAAGCTTCATTCACTAACTTTCAGATGGCTGAGTCTAGTCTGGGTGATTTCAAAAGAGGGCTGGATGGGAGGGGTGGAACATAACTCCCCAACTACCATAATTCTTACCTTTACCAGAAGTGCTTTGATTCTGGAGAAGAAATACACTAGCACCAAACTACCTGAGAAACAAACAGGCTGATTTGTTTATTTCTCTCCCTTCTCTGTCTTCCCAGAAGAAAGCTATACATAGTCTGTCTTCAGCTGCTGGCTTGTAGAAACTCATTGATTTTGTTTAAAGACTGAACTCTGGTCTCATCTTCCAGGGAGAAAAAATTAAAAGGGCACTGCCTGTGTGAGGAGCAGATGAGCCACCAGCATCCACAGCACCAAAACACAGAAAAACCATGAGCAACCAGTAGCATGGCTGGAAACCCTCTTCTATACCAGACTCCTAGCCCAGCCACATCTGTGCCGTAGAGATGAGTGGTGCAGATGATGTCCTCATGCCCTTCCATCTTATTTCTTCCTGTCTCCTGGTGCACCACTCCTCCGGCTCATCCCCACATCTCCCCAGTTGGAAAACTGCTATGCAGATGACTGGAGATCTCCTGAACTGGCAGAGATGCTCAGCCACTTAAGGAAGTCATCACAGCACTTAAAAACCAAGCCACAAGGTCACCTTCCACCAGCATGGCATTGTAGGGGATAACTTCTAAGAAACCCCTAAACCAAGCAGCCAGCCCACTACACATGAAGGTAGCAACAGAAACCAGCCCCAAAGACTCTGACAGACATTTGGACTATGAACAAGACATCACTCACACAAAATCTCCTCAAGAGCTCTCCAAGGGACACCAAAACCACATTTCTATTAACTTCCTTACCCTCACTAATTCCTGAGGAAATGGTCCTCTGGAATTTTCTGGTAGGTTGATTGGAGGAATAACCCAGTCTCTCTTCTGCCTCTTCAGAGGGCTGCTGTGCTTGTGTTGTTGCCATGGAAATACGATGTCTTCAATTTTCTTTTGGTCCTTTCCCAGGTGCAAGATAAAATGAAGCACATGTTAGAAGGAGAATCACTGGGAGGTGTTACAAAATCAACTTGGATACAAGTACCAAATGGACTGAGAGGCTCCTTCCTCTGTGCTCACAGAGCTGGCTTGTTTGCATTCACAGCAGAGTAGGGAAACAACCAGGAGTATTTACAACTGCACTGCAAAACGTTGAGCACTCTTTTGCTCTTTTCCTTATGCAAGCCGGAGGAGAAATGGATTTATCAACTATTTATAGCACAGCACCACTGTGTAAACTGTTCTCTGCTTTCTGAAAAGTAGTTATACTTTGTGGAATTTAACAGGTTGCCTTTATGTGTTTCTCATTAACCAGAACTTCAGTCCAGGTGATGTGCTACTCTACATTAAATTTAGATCTGGGTGTGCTAAAATATAATTTGAGCTTCAAGAGAAGTTCAATACATACTGGTAGGGAATGACTCAAATATTTATGACCCTATTAAATCCCATAGAATTAATGCTGTAATTATTTTAAACCTATGTCAGCCATGATGGATGCAGCAGCTGACCCACTTTATACACTGGGCATTAATCTTTGCTCGGTGTCAACATCCCCTTCTCTATCTGCACTCATTCCACACACACAGCCATGCCAGCTTGCTTAAGGGTAGAGACAGGGCGACAAAAAACTTTTCCCCACTCTTATTAAGAGTAAAAAAACCATGAATCAAATACGGCACAGTACGAACAGTTGCCCAACTTGAGGCCACATTCCACTCTTCCCCAGTCTGCTGACAGCAAGGATGCCTGAACTCTATTCATAGAACAGTTTGGGCTGGAATCCACCTTAAAGATCATGCAACAACCCTCCTGCCATGGGCAAGGACACCTCCCACTAGATCACTTTGTTCAAGGCCTCATCCAGCCTGGCCTTGAGCAGCCCCAGGGAGCAGGTATCCACAATCTCCCTGGGCAACCTGTTCCAGTGTCTCAACACCCTCATTGGTATAGAATTTCTTCCTGGTATCCAGTCTAAGTCTCCCCTCCTCATGCTTAAAGCTGTTCCCTCTCATCCTATCATTCCAACCCCTTGTAAAAAGTCCCTTTCTGGGATCTTTGGAATGAGCAGGGTATGCCCTGATAAACTCAAGTATCTACTCCTTTAATAGATTTTTACAGACAAAATTATGTTGCCTTTGTTTAAAAAAACCCAAAAACCTCAGAAGGTCAAACCTCATCATCACCTAAGCAAACAAAAAGCTGAGGCTCACACATCTCTGGCTTGCAGTGGTAGTCTTGGGCAGGCTGCCTTGCATCACCACACTGTTCTGACATCATCCTTGGGTCTTGCGATGCAGACCTAAGTTAATCTCCAGATAAACTTTGTTGCTCATTTGTATACGAAGCACTTTGTAAGAGAAGGTTAAGAAAGAGCAGGTGGTAGGTGATAGAACAGAGAAAGGCAGCAGCCCCAAGGCTGCTCTCCTGGAGCACAGGCATTGCTATTTATCTCTTGCTCAGTTTGATTTTTGTTGCAGTGCATGGCTTGTGCCGTGGCAGCTTCCAGCAGAGGGAGACCAGCCTCCTTCCCAAGTGCTGCTGGAGTCATGAATAATTTACAACCTCCAATTTGATTACCAAGGAACAAGACAAAGCCAATATTCCTTGCCAGAAACGCTTTCCTGCTACTGCTGTAAATCTGCAGCTCCCATCTAATAAACATGACTGATGCATTCGAGCACAAATCTGTTTATTTTGCGGTTATATTTAACCGCCTGGATAAATACTGTCCTACTTTGAACAATTTCAAACAAAGAAGTGACTGTGTCCGACTTCAATTCAGGTGTAAATCTCAAGCCATGCAAACAACAACAACAACAGCAACAACAAAGCTCAAACGTAAATGAATCCTAGCTACTTAAAGAGGCATCTCCTTCCATGCTGCAGGACAGACACAATGACAGACAGCCATGGAGCCCCCAGCACAAGCAGCACATGCAAGTGTTGGAGCCAGTGCAGAGGAGGCCACCAAGACACAGCTGAGAGGGCTGCAGCAGCTCTGCTCTGAGCACAGGCTGAGAGAGTTGGGGCTCTGCAGCCTGGAGAGGAGAAGGCTGCCAGGAGACCTTGGAGTGGCCTTCCAATACCTGAAAGGGTCCTACAGGAGAGCTGGGGAGGGACTATTGACAAGGTCTGGTAATGACAGGAGGAGGAGGAATGGGTTTAAACTAGCAGAGGGGAGACTGAAAGTGGATGTCAGGAGGAAGTTGTTTGCAGTGAGGGTGATGAGACACTGGCACAGGTTGCCCAGGGAGGTGTTCAGGACCAGGCTGGATGAGGCCTTGAGGGACCTGTTCTAGTGGGAGGTGTCCCTGCCTATGGCACAGGGGGGTTGGAACTGGCTGAGCTTTGAGCTCCCTTCCAACCTAACCCATTCTATGATTCTATGACTGCAGGGAGTCCTTTGTGAAGCTCCAGCTCTGCATGCAGTAGGTGCCCATTTCTGCACTGCCTCATGCAGAGGCACTCTACAGGTGGAACAGAATCCCTGTTTTTTAGGCCTGTTTGCCAAGACACATTTAAGCAGGCTGCATGTAGCTGTTTCACCTGTTCTGAAGAGGGCTCAGGGGTTAGCTTCACTCTCATCTGCCATTCTTCCTGCGTTTCCTTGTCTTGAGCAGAGATGATGAACTCCATGGGCTCTGCTGAAAGCTGGAAGCTCCTCTCTGCATAGACCACCCCATCCTCCCCGACCCCAAAATCCGCTGGCTCGCTGCTGCCAAAGACTATCTTCTTGCTTCTGTCGCAGCTTCGAAACCTCACTGCAAAACAGACAGGGAAGAAAGAACAAACCGTCAAGAAGCAGCCCACTTGAACTCAGTGTGACACCAAATGCATTAACAGCACATACTCAAAGCAGAAAAAAACTTCAACTTGCTGCTGCTTCTACCACATGCAACTGCCAGGGCAAGACTTGTGCTTTATGGCTCAGCCCACACAAAAGCAACATCCCTCCGTGGGCTGCTAGGCAGAGTCTTTAACCCTAGACAGATTGTGTCCCTCCCAAACCCCTGCCCACCAGCAAGAGAATCTTCTCCCTCCATGTCCCATGTTCCAGTGGAACGGCCACAAGGATTTGCATCTCAAGCCTCACGAAGTTCCACTCATGCCACAGAATCCTAGAATCATTTTGGCCTTTAAGACCATCAAGTTCAACCATTAACATCAATTCATTACAAACAACTAATTTAATTACACTGCAGCCAGAACCACAAAGATTCCTGCTGCCAGAGCCTGCCCTGCCAGTGGGGGTGAGGCAGAAACACACAGAGATGAACTCTTGTGCTCAGCTCAGCCTGTGCCTCAGCTTCATCACCTCAGGTAGCCAAGGTCCCCACTTCTCCCACCAAGACAGAGCTGACACCTCAGGTCCCAACAGCTGGTCAGCTGTAATCAGCAGATCAAGGGAGGTTGTCCTCTCCCTCTACTCTGCCCATACACATCTGAAGTAGTGCCCACTTCTGACCCCCCCCAGTTAAAGAGAGACAGAGGCCTGCTGGAGAGAGCCCAACAGAAGATGACAAAGGTAACTGGAGCATCTCTCTTACAAGGAGGCCCCAAGAGACCTGGGGCTGTTTAATTTGGAGAAAACTAAGAGAGGATCTTATTAATGCTTACCTAAAGGGTGAGTGTCAAGAGGATGCAGCTGGACTCTTTCAGTGGTGCCCAGTGGCAGCATGAAGGGGAACACAGCAAGTTACACCCAAACATATGGAAAAAACTTCTTTCCTGTGAGGGTGTTGGAACCCTGGAGCAGGCTGCCCAGAGAGGCTGTGGAGTCTCCTTCTCTGGAGGCTTTCAAGACCTATCTGGACACCATGATCCTGGGCAACCTGTTCTTGATGAACCTGTTTTAGCAGAACTGGGATAGGTCTTCAGAGGGCACAGAATCATAGAATGTTAGGGGTTGGAAGGGACCTCTAGAGACCTTCCTCCCAACTTCCCTGCTAAAGCAGGATCACCCAGGGCAATGGTGATTGGGAATGCTGGTCCCTTCCAAACCTTACCATTTTGTCAGCTCTGGGATGGACTTTCTTCATCTACAAGATAAAGGAGCAAGAAACCTCACAGAGAAAAAACTAAGCTGAAGAGTTCTCCTTTTTTAAAAATTTTAAGATATTTCCTGCACCACACATGTCCATTCATCTACTTAGGAGCTACTCATTCCTGTTCCCACTCACAGCCCTCCTCATTGTCCTGTCTGAAAGGGGCACACAAGAGGTCTGTAACACAATGAAAAGTGCACAAACCAGAACTGGCCACAGGTTGCTGCCTTCTTTACCCGATTGCTTTTGCTACCACTCATCTGCTGGGTTACTGCAAGCAGCAGTAGGTTAAAAATCAAAGTGTTCTCCTATAACCAATGATTGTTCTTTAGTGCTTCCAAAGCACTACGAAATGTTTTGCTTCTATGGGCAATAGAAAGGAAATCACCACGATGAAGGCTGTGCTGAAATGCACATGCTGAAGGTGAAATGAGGCTTTATGCCTCGTTTCAGTTATTGGACTTTTAATCCTGTGCTAAACCATGCACAAACTATTTAGCTTTGAAACTTCAGACGTCTCTCTCCAGAAAACATCACTATGAAATGTGATGCATCATCTGCTCCTTCCTGCAATGCACTGTTTCAGGAAGGTGCTGAAAAGAGTTGTACCTTTTTTGTGGCTGAACTTCAAGGTCCAAGATGATGCTCAGCTGACATATACAATTTGATTTCTTTACTGCAGCCTTTCAATTATCCAGAATGCTCCATCTGCCCTCCCCTGAGAGGAAAGACTGTACTCTCAAAGGGTCCATCATGTATAAAAACAAGACAAAGCATAAATGAACAAATGCCAATCTCCTGAATGCTGATCTTGCTGGGCTGGGCAGGGATACTGCTCTTTCCAGGCAGCTCCCAGAGTCTGAAGGTCTCCCTCAGTGACAGATCAGCCTCACCACAGGAAGGAGGGCAGGCCATGTACACAAAGCACTGGATACAGGAAGAAGAAATCTGCCTGGGTACCAAGGCTGAAGCCTCAGCATTGGGCTCCTCCTGCACTCCCCTCCTTGTAGGTACTGCCTCAAGGCCTCCCACAGCAGCCAGAGTAGTGTCCATGCTGTCACTCTCTGGGCAATCCTATTGCTCCCCAACTCCCTTCTGCCCACTCCAGAAAGCACAGCTGACTTCCTTTCCTACAGATCTACAGGTCTGCAAGACTTGGAAGTGACAAAAGTCTCTGGTGTGCTGCTGATGTGGGAGGAGGACACTGACTCACAGAACCTCCAGCCCCCCAAGTGTGGATCCCCCACTCTTATCAGCACTGAGCCTCATAGTTGGAGTCAGTTCAGAGGTGCTAAGTGGGAATGTAACAGCCAGCTGAGAACATACACAAATCTAAACCAAGGGTAACAAACTACCACTTTAAAACAACTCTGTCAATACCCAGAAGTCATTACCATGGCCCTAACTCTGCAACCCTGGTTAGCTAACCTTCAGAGATGGACATTCTAGATTGTTCAGCACAACAATAAAGAGATAACCCAAGAACAGTTCACAGTCACTACATCTAATGATTGAAGAACTTAATAACTGGACCACCAAACAGTGCTGCTCACGCTTGGAGTTCAGAGGCACAGACCACCCATAACCCATGGAGGAAGCTGGACCTCCTCCAAGCATCATCTCTGCTCACAAACAAAACTCTCTGTTGCAGACAGTCCACATTAAGAGACCAAATGGGAAAAAACAAACCAGCCAGCAATATAAACCATAGCTCTGTGCCTCTGCTGACCTCTCACTGCAGCTACAGCTGCTCCCAGCACTCATAGAACCACTGAGTAGTTTGGGTTGGAAGGGACCTTAAAGATCATCCAGTTCCAACCCCCCCTGCCATAGGCAGGGACACCTCCCACTAGAACAGGTCACTCAAGGCCTCATCCAACCAGGTCTTGGACATCTCCAGGGAGGCTGTGGAGCACAGAAGCACCCAATGTGATCAGAGATCCCATTCTGTGCTTCTGTGCTCCACAACCTCCCTGGGCAACTTGTGCCAGTGTCTCACCACCCTCACTGTAAAGCAGGTAATTTCTTTACCCCCATCTTCTTGCATATAAACTCCAGTATCAAAAAAAAGGAGAAAAAAAGAAAGAAAGGAAAAGCCACCCTGCTAGCCACTTCATTGCTATTCCTCCTCCAGGCCACTCTGAAATTCAATGAAAATCCCTTTCCTTTGACAGCATCCCAGTAAAAAAATGTCTAAAATTGCCCATGCTTTGTGAGAATTATTCTCCCTTTCTGAGGAGCACACATTATTAACAAATTATAGTCAAGCCTTACCATCTATAATTAAATTCCCTTGACGGAGTACAGGTTGTGCAGTAGCTGCTCTCTGCCCCCCACCCCCCTCCCCCAGCCTCACGGTTATCGGTCTTGCAAATTCGATTTAGACCACTTGGCTCCATTTTTCAGTGCTCAACAAGCAGACATTTCCCACTGCAGGGTTTTAGGCAAAGTTTTTTGCAAGTAGGCTATAGGAAGAGGGTTTTTTTTCCCTTCTTTTTAATTTCCCCCGCCTCCTTGTGGATAATGACTGATTACACCAACTCTGTTCTTTCTGCCCACCACACGAAAGGGAGGCTTTGATTTCCCAAAGTCACTTTACGTTGACAGATCAATCATATGGATTAGTTTCATTTTAATAAAGGTTAACTAGAGATGCTGTGCAGCATCTGAGTCACTCCAACACACACAGCAGCACAGAGAGTAAGCAAGTATCTGATTTCACTGCTGTTTGGTAACTCGCTGTATAAATGATCAGGTCTGAGCATCTCGCACTCTGATCCATGGATTTTTTTTGTTTTTTAAAGTCTGTCTCTTTTGAGTACCTTCTGCATCTTTCAGCAAGTATCTGCTTTTCCAAAGCACATTGTCTGAAAGCATTGCTCAGGCTTGAGGAGGGGAGATTTAGACTGGAGATTAGGAAGGAATTCTCCAACAGTGAGGGTGGTGAGGCACTGGAACAGGTTGCCCAGGGAGGTTGCGGAGCACAGAATCACCCAATGTGATCAAAGTGATTCTGTGCTCACAACCTCCCTAGAGGTGTTCAAGGCCAGGTTGAGGGAGGCCTTGAGTGACCTCTTCTAGTCACAGGATCACAGCAACACAGGCTCACAGGATATCAGGGGTTGGAAGAGACCCAAAAAGCTCATCCAGTTAAACCCCCCTGCCACAGCAGGACCATCCAAGCTAGCTCAGGGCACACAGCAACACATCCAGACAGAGTCTGCGAAGGCTCCACACAAGGAGGCTCCACAACCTCTCTGGGCAGCCTGTGCCACTGCTCTGGGACCCACACAGGCAAGAAGTTGCCTCTTGTGTTGAGCTGCAACCTCCTGTGCTGCAGCTTCCATCCATTGCTCCTTGGCCTGTCCTAGGGTGCAAGTGAGAGGAAAGGTTTGAAGCCAGGTTGGATGAGAACTTGAGCAGCCTGTGCTAGTGGGAGGTTTCTTTGTCCATGACAGGGGGGTTGCAATTAGGTGCCCTTTAAGGTCTATTCCAAGTCAACTCATTCTATAAATCTATGAATCCTGACTTGAAGCAGTTCTATTTGAGGTTTAAAGACAGTACACCTTTGGTCCTATGGAAGCAGTAACAAGCAGCTTGGGAGTAAATGCAATTACTTGACATGCTCAGAACAAAGCTGTGCCCAGGGATTTACAGAAACACAGCCTTTGAACACAAAGAAAAAAAGCACTTAGTAGCAGTATGTCATTATTACTATTAAACATTAGACTCTAAGACAAAAGGCCATTAGCATCCTAATTTGGGTGTCACTTCTTGTCCTTGAACCAAGACAAGCATAATCTATTAAAAAGAGTAAGAAAAGAGCTCTGTGACTACAACACTCTAAAAGGAAAGCCTACAGCTCTGTGGCATTACAAGCAGCTGTCAAGCTGGCACTCCTGCATGGAGGCAATTACAAGGTACACACATGTGTGCAGTGTACAAAACGGTTAACAACCAAACATGCAAAGCCATTTAACAGGCACTAGAGAGCTGCACCACTCCCACTTGGGTCTAATGAGATGAATGATTCATAGCAGCTACATCCCTAACTTCCTGGTATCTCACTAGGAATCTGCAGTTACCTAGAACCACAGCTCAGACAATGAAAAGCCTTTTCCAGCCACTCCAGCTGCTCTGCACTCCCTGACACCCTGCATCAGCTGCTTTGCAAAAAGCCATCACACAAGCACAGAATGGGCTGGGCTGGGAGGCACATTAAACATCTTTCAGTTCCAACACTCTGCCACAGGCAGACCAAGTTGCTCCAGGGCCTATCCAACCTGACTCTCAACATCTCCAGGCATGGAGCCTCCATGACTTCTCTGGGCAACCTGTGCCAGTGCCTCAGCATAGAATCGTAGAACGATTTAGGTTGGAAGGGACCTCAAAGATCATCCATTAGAATTTGTTCCTAATGGATAATCTGCATCTAGCTGCTCCCTGCTTGAAGCCATTCCCCCTCATCCTGTCACACCATGCCCCTGCCAAAAGTCCCTCTCCAGGTCCCCTGTAGCCCCTTTCAGGTACTGGAAGGTTGCTCTGAGGTCTCCCTGGAGCCTTCTCTTTTGCAGGCAGAACAACCCTAACTCCCAGCCTGCCTTCATAGCAGAGGTGCTTTTGTCTTAGGTAAATAACATTGGAATGGAGTGGCCCAGGGACTAACCACAGAATGATCTCATGGTTCATATTGTGGACAGCTTCCATGAACACATTAATGTGCAACACAGACTATGCACACAGCATTTTCCTTACTTGCTTTGATCTTGGGGCACTTGCACAGATTTTATCATCTGGATTGCTGCACTTTGAAAACCTCCAATTCACGTCTAAGTGACATCCACAGAAATACCAACAACAAAAATTAAAAAAAATAATCAGTGTCTTCCCTCCTGTGAATTTGCTGGAACAGTACTGACTCCCCTTTCCTCAATGCCTCTGCACCAAGCTCAAGGCAAAGGCTCACTCGGAGGGCGTTATGGAAATTGCAGCAAATTCCATGTGCCAACAACATATGCACTCCAGCAATAGAGTTGAGAGTGTGCATCATAAACTGGAAAATCCAGGCCTATTTAATCCACTCAGGATCGCTCTGCAGCAGATAAAATAAATAGAATAGGAAAGCAGCTTACACACAACTACCTGCCAGATACTTTACCTCTGACAGAATGAGAAATTTTATGGAACACTCTGCTTGAACTGCTTAGGTATCTACATATTAACATCTAAACATTACCTGCTTCAAGAACACTCAGAATTTAACAAGCTTTTCCTACTTTTCAGAGAGGGAGAAATGAAAACAGAGTGGAAAAAAAGAGCTAAACAGCAAAGTGCTTTATACTTTGTGTTGACTCCTCCAGGCTGGCTACTCCTGTATCTGTAAGGTGATCTGTTAGTCCTACTAACAGAGAGCACATGCTCATATTTCAGCTCCTGGCTTGCTGGGGTGGCATGCAAAATGCCCAGGAGACAGCCTGTCCTACCATTACAGCTGACCTTCAGGAGCAGAGGGGTTCTGACCTCACAGCCAGCCACTAGAATCACCAAGAACTGGACTGCATTCCCCCATCACCAGCAGCACTTTTCAAGTGGGTCTGATTTTACAGCCTTCAGGGATCAGCTTAAAAACAGGATTTAGCAATTAAATTCTTTATTTTATATATGGGGGTGCTCAACAAGAAGCCAGGAAGAGGTCTGCCCTGAGCCTCCTCTTCTCCTCCTCAATGTGACCAGGGGGTGTCCCTGCTGACTGCACAAGGGTTTGGACAAGATGTGCTGGGGCAGGTTCAGGCTGGATGTTAGGAGGAAGTTGTTGGCACAGAGAGTGATTGGCATTGGAATGGGCTGCCCAGGGAGGTGGTGGAGTCCCCATCCCTGGAGGTGTTGAAGCAAAGCCTGGATGGGCACTGAGTGCCATGGTCTGGTTGATTGGATAGGGCTGGGTGCTAGGCTGGACTGGATGAGCTTGGAGTTCTCTTCCAACCTGGCTGATTCTATGATTCTAAGGTGCCCTTCGAGGGTCCCCTCCAGCCCACCACACTCTGTGAGCACTGAAGAGTTTTCTTTCCCAGGTAGCTACAGCAGACTGCCCCATCCTGGCATTCAGAGCACAGGACTCCCACGGCTCTTTCCCAAAATGCCACCCAGTTCCTGGCTCCCATAATCCTTTTTGTTTCCAGAACAAAGTGGCAAGAGGCAATGCCAGAAAGGGAAGGGGGATAATGTTCTTTCTGTCCCACAGAAATGCCTCTGCAGCCTTTCAGCGCTGCCACACCAAGCCTCAGCAAAACCCAGGGCTGGTATCTCAAACTGAGCCCAAATTATCTCTGACTCACTGAGCCTTTTCAGGCCTCGCCTCTGCCACTGGGTGACACAAAGATCCTCTGCGCTTTGACACCCCTTTTGTCTTTATTTTAGAAAAGGGAAGGAAAAAAAAATAAATGCAGAAAGCAGAGAATAAGCATCTTGGGGAAGGGGAAGCACTTGAGTGGCGACAACTGCTTTTGTTTCAAAACACAAAAAGGTTTCTTTCCCTTCTGCTCTAGTATTGTTCCGAGGCAGTTTCAGCAGGGATGAGCCCACAGGCCCCTGAAGCAGCTTTTTTTTCCCCCCAACTAACCCCCTAAATTATGCTAGCTGAAAGAAAACTGGGTAATAAATGTCATTTCTGTACTCTGGAGTACGCAATGCACCTTTAATACTTTCCCAAGTATACCGATCTACACAGTAATAAAAAGAAGGATTAAACACTAATCTCTTAGACCCATAATGCATCAACTGACTACACCTGCTAAAATCCAATTTGGTAATTTAAAAAAAAAAAAATGTATCTACTGAACAGTCAGAGCAGGAGACAAAAGGGAAAGCAGAGAGCAAGCTGCGAACAGTTTCAAAATTCAGGCACTTAACACAAACCTATTTTTGCCTCCACTCATTTTTATGTGACCTTAAGCAGCGTAAGAAACAAATACCTACAATTATGGTGCAGCAATTAAAGGGCAGTTTTATGGCTACAGTAATGACTTAAATATCTAGTAAAAGCTAGATAAGCAGCTCTGCCTTTTTGTCTATCTTTAGGAAAGGAAAAAATAAAAATAAGTTAGCTAGTTAGCTTTCTTCCTTTTTTCATCCCTTTCCCCCCTCCTCCTTAGCAGTAAGGAGAGACAGAACTGAGCATAGATGCTCTTACATGCTCCTGGCCCAAAATCCTCATAGGATTCAGGTTTCATCTTTCTTTAGTTTGCCTTCATTCCCTCTATCCTTCCCTCCCCTTCCTCTCCTCTCCTCTTCCCTTCCTCTCCTCTTCTCCCTTCCCTTCCTCTTCTCTCCTCTTCCCTTGCCTTCCTCTCCTGTTTCCCATGACCTCCTCCACCTTTCCTATCCCTTTCCTTCCCCCTTCCCGCCCCTTCCTCTCATCTTCTTCCTTTATTCCTTATTCCACCTCCTCTCCCTCTCTCAAAGTATTCTGTTTCCTAGATGCTTTTTGACCTGTCTTTACTCCCCACTGCTCCCACTCTTCCTGCCTTCTTGCAACTGGCAGAGGTGCCAAAGCATTGCTGATGTCAGGCACAGAGAGCCACTGGCACTGGAGGGCTGTCTTTGAAAAAAAACAATAATAAACCAATTAACTGAGTGAATTAAAAATGCAGGCTCCTGGAACTCCTGTGAAGAGGCAGGAGCTGCTGAAACACCACACAGCCGTGCACGTCCAAACCAGCTGATGATCTGTTCCACCAGTTCAAGTGGTCAGCAGTTTTCCACAGCCTGCTTAAGCCCCCACACTAAGAGGGGTTTAGGGACAACAAGAGAACACAGGGAGCAGCACACATCTATCACGTTTAGCCTGTGTGCCTCTGGGGTGAAAAAAAAAAACACAATAAAGTAAAACTAGGGATTCTTCTCACTAAATTGCAGGAGCCTTCAGGCAGAAGTCACTGTTGTGTTTGCATTGCAGCTAAGAGAAATTCCCAGCTCTGGCAAAAAGGAAGTGTTGAAAGCCAAGTTGGATGGGGGCTTCAGCAACCTTCATCTAGCAGGAGGTGTCCCTGCCCATGGCAGGCAGGTTGGAACTAGATGGTCTTTAAGGCCCCTTCCAACCCAAACCATTCTATGATCCTGTGACACAGATCACAGAACCACAGAAACATTCCAGTTGGCAAAGCCCCTCAGGAACACGAAGTCCAACCCATAGCCCTGCTCTACAAGCTGCACCCTAAACCATAGCCTCAAGCACCACATCCAAATGACTTTTAACCACATCCAGGGTTGGTGACTCTACCACCTCCCTGGGCAGCTCATTCCAATGCCTGGCCATTCTTGCTGGGAAAAAAATTTCTTCCTAATGTCCAGTCTAAACCTACCCAGTCACAGCTTGAGGCCATTCCCTCTTGTTCTATCAGTAATTACCTGTGAGAAGAGACCAGCAGCAACCTTCTCCATAACCTTTCAGGTAGTTGTAGCCAGCAATGAGGTCTCACCTTCACCTCCTCTTGCTCAAGCTAAGCAGCCCCAGCTCCCTCAGTCACTCCTCATCAGATTTATTCTCCAAACTGCAGGATCACTTAATATTCTGCACCTGTGTCACATGCCAGGCTGGAGCATCTGCTGCTTGGGAGAACATCTTGCAGTCCTTCCCCTGTGGCTATGGATGCACCAAGGGGAAGGGGACAGCTTGCCCTGAAGTTGCTCTTGAACTTCACAAACCAGCACACACCTGACTGATGAACCTCCGTAGACATCAGCACAGCTTCCCCTTCATCTCCTTCCATTCTCTTTGTGCTCTGGCTAAAACTGGTGGCTTTTGTAACTCCACCACACCTCATTCCTCTCAGCAGGCTTAAGGTTTAATTTTGCAAAGCCAGAGTTGTTTTGCATGACTTTTAAAAGGTCCTTATTCTTCCTCAAGTTACTGTGGCAGCTCTACCACTTTTTTTTTTTCCCTAAAAGATGATTTCTGTTACCTCAGAGGGGAATGTTGAGAACCTCCCAGCCAGAGATGCTGGACACAGACACACACATAGAGCTGCACCAGTGTCCCCCCAGCAAACAGCAGACACAGCAGAACCATCACACTGCTGGAGCAGGTCCAGAGAGGGCCATGAAGATGATCAGAGAGCTGGAGCATGTTCTCCATGGGGACAGATTGAGAGAGCTGGGGAAGAAAAGGCTCCAGGGAGACCTCAGAGCAGCCTTCCAGTACCTGGAGGGAGTTTCAAGAAAGCTGAGGAGGGACATCTTACAAGGGATTATAATGATAGGACGAGAAGGAATGGAGTTTAAACTTGGAGAAGGTAGGCTAAGACTGGATATTAGGAAGGAATTCTTTCCAGTGAGGGTGGTGAGACACCAGAGCAGGTTGCCTGGGGAGGTTGTGGATGTCCCCTCCCTGGAGGTGTTCAAGGCCAGGGTGGCTGCAGCCCTGAGCAACCTGGTCTCATGGAAGTTGTCCCTGGCCATGGCAGAGGGGTTGGAACTGGATGATCTTGGTCCCTTCCAACCCAATCCACTCTATGAATGAATCCTACCACCCATGGCCACTGACTGCCTTTGCAAGTGGACAATGGTGAAAGCCTTTCTTAGCTGCTTGAACATTGTGCTTCTGTGTCCAAAGAGGGCAAGAAACCCTCCAGTTGCCAAAGAGGAGGGAAGAAGAGCAGAGCCAGCCCAGCAGTTTTTGCACTGATGGGGAAGACAGCAATAAAAGCCATAAATCCCAGGGATTATGCTCTCACTGGATCATGGCCAACAGGCCTCAGAAAGCCAGTTGCCATGGCAGCTTGGTGCTATCCAGCCAGACCTGGGCGTTTTAATATGATTATTAAACACAGCTATCTGACCTCAGAGATGACAAAGGCTCCTGGTGCAGGCTGGTAGCCCACAGCAGGGCTTCCCACCACAAAGCAGAGACTCTCTAAGCCAGGCTGGGATGTCTGGCTCATTACAGAGCAGCACCATGGGTGATACTCTAAACGGGGATCCTCTCCCTCTGTGGCTTTCATCATGTCAAATGGCAAAGGTGACATGCTAATTAATCAGGAATTAATTAATCATTAAAGAGGGAGCAACACCAGGAGAAGAACCAGCAGGAAAATGCCTGATTTTATATACTTGAAGGTATCTCTGTCTTCTGGTTGTTTTCATCCACTTAGCTTATCACTGCATCCACCTGAGCAGCTTCCATTCCCTCTAGAGGCAATAAATGTAGTTGCCTTAAAAATTAATGAAGGAGCACTAGTGTCAGCCATCCTGTTTCAATTAAAATGGGTATAGGGACCTGGGAAGTTCACCTGAAACTTCACAGCACCATGTAGAAACCTTAAAGTCACACAGCAGCAGAGAGTATTCAGTCACAGCAGTTAAGAGCATTCAGTACATGTCTTAAATGGTTCCTCTCAAGCTAAAAGAAATTGAATGGTCAGGAAAAAAAAAATACAGTGCTGGCATACTCTTTAGTGACTGGCATTCACTGAATGCTACAGATGAGTGTTAATTACTTTGATCTTCCTAGCCGACTACCCATACCACACTCTCCATGAGATGAAAACCATCCCTCTGCAACAGTACCAAACCTCCACAGCAGAAAAGGAAAAGCAAAAGAGGAAGAGTAATTTGGTTTCAGGCTCAGGGAACACCTCACTGCTCTCTACAACTAACTGAAGGGAGGTTGTAGCCAGCTGGAGTTGGGCTCTGCTCCCAGGGCAGGTTCAGGCTGGATCACAGCCAGAGTGATTGGTATTGGAATGTGCTGTCTGGGGAGGTGGTGGAGTCCCCATCCCTGGAGGTGTTTCAGAGGAGGCTGCATGAGGCACTTAGTGCCATGGGTTAGTTGATTAGAAGGGTTAGGTGATAGGTTGGACTCGATGATCTCGAAGGTCTTTTCCAACCTGGTTAGTTCTGTGATTCTCTGAACCTGAGCTAGAGCCTCCATACATCAAACCTGAATCTTTCAAATTCATAGATTCACAGAATAGTTTAGGTTGGAAAGGACCTCAAAGATCAGCCACCTCCAACCCCCTGCCATGGGCAGGGACACTTTGAGCTAGATAAGGTTGCTTAAGGCCCCATCCAACCTGACCTTGAACTGAACATTTTGAGCAAGGTCCCCTTGGCTTTAGGTTAGACAAAACCCAGCTGCCAGCAGCATTAGTATTGCCTCTTCGTGTCTGACTGCACTAGAGAGTGTAAACTCTTTAAAATGACCAACAGGAGGTCACCTGTGTGCAGCTGACACAGAATCCAGGCGATGCTGCTCTCCTTCAAGAGCGTTTACCATTCCTTGTACGTCTCACCGAGGGATTACAAAATTGCAAGGCTCAAATAATCCACTTAAATTCAAATTGGCAGTAATAAAAAAGGTGTTATGCTGGGGGGAAAAAAAAAAACAACCAACAACCAAAGAAGCCACTGATAGAAGCTGTTTCCTTTGCAGAAAGCAGACAAGCATGGCAGCAGCACAACATGGTACCTGGGCTAATATAGGGAAAGGAGGTGGGGGGAAGAAAGATAATAAAATAAAATCCTCAAATACAATGCAGAGAGAGATGAGGGGAATGCAGCAGAACGACTTCATTTAAGAGGTAACTTCCAATTCAGCTACCACAAAATTAAGATGTACTTCAGGATCCTGTGCCAAAGACAATGCTGTGAAAGTTTATAGTAGATTTATTCCAGGTGGGGACCTGGCTGGGCAGACTCATTTATCAGCTTCAGAAAAAGAAAGAATAGATACCCTCAAAATAAACATGAGATTTTTTTTTTTTTTCTCCCCCTCAAGTGAACTAATTTTTAGAGCTATGCACATGGGGAGGGTTTTTCCAGTGTTGGAAATGCTGCAATGGTAGGTTGGGATTTCTCTGAAACACAAGCTCTGATTCACAGTAAATACCAAATTTAGGGGAAATGGAAGTGTTTGTGTGCTTCTTCATCCAGCCCCTTGCATACAGAATCAGAGCATGGCCCAGGTGGGAAGGAGCCCCAGAGATCTACTCCAAGTTCCTCACCATGGGCAGGGATGCCTCCCAACCAGATTCACCTGCTCAAGGCATCATCCAACCCGGCCTTGAACACCTCCAAGGAGAAGGCATCCACAGCCTCCCTGAGCACACTGTTTAATGTGTGTGTCTAGACATTCCTGTGGGCCTGGAGAGCACAAAACAGAAGGTATTTGACATTCAAATTGTGTTAGATGGGAATAATGGCTGAAAATGGCAGGGGCTTGGCTGATTGAACTAGAACTGAACATTCTACTCTTAGCAAAGCCTAAGGATGGGAGCAGCCTATCACCTCTCTGAACCCTCTTGCTGGGTTCAACAGTTACATGAGCTTGGAGACCAAAGATTACAGCTATAAATACTGCCTTGAAAACCCCACAAGTGATAATGGCTCCTGAAGGGAATCATTAAGATTCATTTCTGGATATGGCAATTAACCTATTACGGTCTGAGTCAAGACAATTCTGCTGCTGATGGGTGAGTCAATGCTCTCCATGCAGCCTTGAGTTCTCCATTATTAGTCACGACATCCCAAGTCTCTTCCTGAACACTGCACAGCACCACCCTCCAGAAGCTCTGACTGGAAACTCTGCAGAGCAGCCCTGTGGAGAGGGACCTGGGAGTGCTGGTGGAGAACGTCCATGGCACAGCAAAGTGTCCTTGTGGACAAGAAGGCCAGTGAGATCCTGGGGTGTGTAAGGAAGAGAGTGTCCAGGAGAATCAAGGGAGGTTCTCCTCCCCCTCTACTCTGCCTTGGTGAGACCAGATCTGGAGTGTCATACCCAGTTCTGGACTCCCCAGTTCAAGAGGGACAGGAATATACTAGAAAACATCCGAAGGACAGTACAAAGATGATGATGGGAATAGAGCATCTCTGTGATGAGGAAAGGCTGAGAGACCTGGGGCTGTTAGGTCTGGAGAAGCCTGAGAGGATGCACAGCTCTCAACGGAGTGGGTAGCAAGCCAAAAGGACACTTTCTTTTCAGTGGTGTCCTGTGATAGGACAATAGGCAATGGATGGATGCAAACTGGAGCACAGGAAGCTCCATCTCAACATGAGGAAAAACCTATTGAACTGTGAGTGTCAGAGCAGGCTGCCCAAAGAGGTTGTGGAGTCTCTTTCCCTGGAGACTTTTGACACCCATCTGGATGCGTTCCTGTGTGCAGTGCCCCATGTGGCTCAGCTTTGGCGGGGGGCTGAGCTCAGAGACCCTTCCAACCCCTACCATTCAATGAGTCTGTGATTATCCCTACAGCAATCAGCTGACTGAGGATTCCAAAGGTGCTGGATGAAAAAACTTCCAACACTTACATGACTAACATGGTCTGAGCACCTGGACGATGGAAATGAACACTCAGCAGTAACTTGCAGAATCAGAGCAACACAAAAACAAAACTCTGCCTTTAGAACCCAAGCAGTGTCTCACTCCAAAATGAAGGCACTCCTCAGCTTCCTTACCAGAATGCTAAATGCTCATTTCCAAAAGGAATGTGAGTGGAAAAGCCCCATGGTGACAAATATTTCCACACTTCAATGGCTATTTCAGCTGCCATCTGCATTCCTCTCTATTTTCCTCAAATTCTCCAAAAAGCCACCTGTGGCATTCACTCCTGGGAACAAAGACCTCTTTTGCACTTACTTCCTCTCCTCCCCAGACAATGGCAGTTTGCAAAGGCAATGAAGCCTTGCCAGGCTTGCTCTGTGCTTCAGCAAACACTACCCAGCACATCCCACAATAATGACCACAGGTACAGGCATATTTTTCACTTAGGGTAAGTACCATCCTGAGCATCTTGCTCACTCAATAGCTCATCTAAGCAGATTCAGAACCTATTTAAATGATTGTCCAAGTTACTCATGGCAAAATTCTTCCCTCTCCCAGTTCATGATGCACACTTCCTCGCCAATAAAATCTGAGACACTTCCTATAACCAAGGCATGTCTTTGTAGGCAGGAAAAGGTTTTTGGTCCATAAATTCAACAGTTTCACCTATGGAGAGAAGACGAAGTCATTCAGCGAGACAACAGACTGAATTGCTGTTGAAACAAAACTGCAGAGCGTGAAATAGCAACCTGTCATCAGGCGCTGGGAGCCTCATCTGCAGCAGCAGCTAAAACTACTCTCCCCTCCCACCCATGTCTGGGGGAACTGACAACCATCTGCATGCAGCTCTGCCTGCTCCACGCCCTGCAGGCAAGGCCTGGAGTCCATCTCTGCCATGCTGCTCATGATCCATTTCACTGTGTTTCAGGGATGGTGCTGAGAAGTTTGAAAACAAAAAAAACCCAAACAACAACAATAAAACCCCCAAACAACAACAAAATCCCCCAAGCAACTACAAAAGACCCCAAACAACCCCATAAACAACAAACTCTCAAACAACAAAACCCCTTCCCCAAACAATAAATCCCCCAACGACAAAAAAAAACAAAAAACAAACAGCAAAACCACCAAATATTAGCAAACAGCAAAACCCCCCAAAAACAACAGCAAAAAGCCCAAATAATAGCAAAACCTCAAACAACAAAATCCAAACAACAACTCTACAGCAAAAACCCCACATAACAAACTCCAAACAACAAAAGAAACAACAGCAAAAAAAAACCCAACCTCAAACAATTTTTAAAAACCCCAAACAGAAAAAAAAACCAAAAAAAATCAGAAAAAAACCCAAAATCCAAATGAAACCAACAAAACCCCCAGACAACAAAACAAAGAGCAAAACAAACAAACTAACAAAAAAAAAAAAACAAACAAACACAAAAAAAACCCCTAAGAAAAGCAAAGAACCAACCAATCCCAAACACAAAAACCACCAAGCAAACAAACACTCCCAAACGCCCCCAGACACTAAGGGCAGATGTGAGCAGCTGTGGTGTGATAAAACAAGGGCACTGCAGGGTCTAGCAGGTTGCTGTGCTTAGAAGTGGCACCAGGCAGAGGAATCACCAAGGAATGTGCAAGGGCTGCCACGAATGACAGAGAGCAGCTTAGGTGCAGAGAAAGGCATCTGGGTAAAATGAAGCCTTCTGTCCCCCCAGCACACCACCTGGCTGCTGTTCTCTGTTAGGAGCCAACCTTCTGATGAAGTCCTCCAGTGCTTTATCTAAATAAATGCAGAGATGCCACTTTTAAGATGCGACTGGTGGCACTTTGCCCATCATGGACACAATCCACTGCTTCCCAACTGCTATCACCAGCCAAGATACTTTTTCCCCTCAGTTCTTTGCTGCTGAATGTCTCCAACACAACTTTTTTTTCTTTGAGGACCAAGGAAACAGAACAACTTGAGACATCTGATATTTTAGTCATGCAACTGTGATTTATCTGTGGTACTCAGAGAGTCCTTAGGATGAAAATCAGTAACCGCATTCAATCTATTTACAAATCAGATTCAGCTGCCTCATGTACAGCTGCACAGCTTTGTTTTGACTTCAGCTTGCTTCAGACCTGAGAGATTTCTGCTCTTTTGCCAAGTATTGCCGGGTTAATTTCTTTTAAGTATTAATTAATCTTCCCTTTCCTCACTACACCCTGTCTCCACCACATCTTTTCTCAACCTGCTTTCTACGCATGACACAAGCTGATTCTCTGCCTTTTTCAATAAGGAGCCTTCAAATAGTGTTTGCCATAAAAGTGTGTCCATGCTGTTTAGGACAATCCTATTGCTAAACAAATTCCTTGTCTCTTAGGTGCCAGTGAGATCTCTTCTATCATTCTCCCAAATGGGAAAGAGGAGGAGAAGAAAAATTCTTCGCTCCCAAGGTAGCAGACACAGTGCTCTTCTCAAAACCTTGGTGCAAGGTGACAGAGCCAGGATGAACAGCAGTGGATCTCCCTCACCTTGGGACAGTTTGCTGTGTGGTGTTTTAGGAGGTAACAACATGGGATACATCACTTCTGTCTGTTATTCCATCAAATGCATTCTCCTCATCACAAGTAGAGAGGCTGGATGAAGAGCAAATATAAGATCCAACTACGGATGAAGAGCAAATGTAACTCTTGCTAACTCTACAAAAGATTTTGAAAACAAAATCTTGCAGCCATTCTAACAGACAGGCAAAACCTAAGCTCAGACTTCCACAGAGGAATCCAGTTTTGGGCTGCACAGTTCACGAGAGACAGAGACCTGCTGGAGAGAGTCCAGCAGAGAGCCACAAGGATGATTAGGGGACTTCAGCATCTCCCCTAAGGAGAGCCTGAGAGCCCTGGGGCTGCTTAGTCTGGAGAAGAGAAGGCTGAGAGGAGATCTCATCAATGTGTACAAATATCTGAGGGGTGGGGGTCAGTGCCTGGGGCCAATCTTTTTTTGGTGGTCAGTAGCAATAAGCCAAGGAGCAATAGCACAAACTGGAACTCAGAAGGTTTCAGCTCAACATGAGGAGAATCTTCTTTGCTGTGAGGATGCCAGAGCCCTGGAGGAGGCTGCCCAGAGAGGTTGTGGAGTCTCCTTCTCTGGAGACTTTCCAAACCCTCCTGGATGCATTCCTATGCCAACTAACTACTCTGAGTGATCTTGCTTGGGGGGTTGGACTGGATGATCTCTGAAGGTCCATTCCAACCTCTAAGGTTCTGTGATTCTGTGAAATCAGTGCAAAGAAACATTGGCAAGTAATGAGTAATGAAAAAACTGAATGAGGGAAAACAAAGCACCATGCTCAAAACACTGTCCTGAAAACCTCTCACCACTTAAACCATCTACAGAAGTCTTTGTTTTCTTATTTAAAAAGCAGTAAATGAGTATGATTCAAGTTCATGTTTTCTCTCTTGTCAGAGACATTTTCTCTGTGTAGCCTCATCAGGTCAAAAGCGTAGTTGAGCCTGTGGTGCTCACTGACCTGAAGGGAAAACAATGATTAAGAACAAAAGAACCTTTGCCATTTCTCTAGATGGAAATGGAAAGGAAACATCTTTCTCCAAATGCCTTTTCACTCAGGTAGTAGTTTCATTATTAATGGTATTTGATACTTTCCTGGGTTGTGGTCAGCAGCTGCAGAAAGCTGTGGGCTTCTCTATTACTGTAAGAAAGAAGGCTTTGCCCTTTCCTTTTCTCATCTGAGCCTGACAAACATTGAGAAGGCCTGGCCAGGGAATGTAGGTAACCCTGAGCTAGAGGGCTGCCTCATCAGAGCTAAAGACAGCCTTGATACTCTTCAGTGCTGTGCTGTAAAACACTGCTGCTTTAAAGCTTTAAAATATGTTTCCTGACATTGTGCTTCAGCACATTTACTGGACCAACAATCAAGTCCACATTTCTCCATCTGCTCACAAGCACCACGCACAGGTAGCAATGTTTGACTACTTCCTCTCCTTCCCATGGATGTCAAATTCAGAAAAACCCAAAAAGCTTCTTGGAGGCTTCACACAGACATACTACATAAGGTGTCCAGTGAAGCAGGCAGGGAAAGAGGCATCATGCCTATCCCTGCCCCTCTTAATGATGCTTTACTGGGGAATCCTGAGGAATATCTCCAGGGGGTTAAACAGGAGTTTCCCTACAAAAGCTAAGTGGAAGCTGAGAGATGAGAGGTGAAGAGGATCCACTGCTACCAGTGCCAGGGCTGGACTGGAGCAGTTTCAGACAGCATAGGACAAGCACCACCTGAGCCTAACAACAGGCAGCTCCTACTGCCATACTCACTACAGACCTCTGCCTTTCCAGGCAAGGGAAGCCACCTAAGCCTCTCCTCAGAGGAGGCATTTATGCTGTGACACACAAACACACAGCTCCAGAACAACATCAAAGGACACCCAAGCCCCGAGATCTCCAGCGATGCTGCTGCAGGGGCAGCTCTGCCGCGCAGGCAGGACAAGAGGTCAGGCAGGGCAGCAAAATATCAAGGGCAGCAAATTGTTTAGTGACTATTTTGTTTACTGTGCAAGTGGCTTTTGACTAGGAGAGGCTGAAATTCTTCCCAGCTTGCCTTGGGCAGTGAAAGCTGTAAAAGCATTTGTACTTGACTGGTGTCTAGGGAAATCAGACCCAGTCCTAGGTCTGTTTCTTTATCCAGTTTGCCAAGTGGCATGCTATCTGTGGCACACTTTTGCTACTTCCCGCTCTCTCCCCCTGCCCCAATTATTCCACATAACATATGCAGAAAGGGAATTAAGCATGCCAGTCCAAAGGCAAACAAAAAGCAGGCAACCAAATCCCTCCTACACTCAGGATTTAGCAAGCTGCTTCTGCAAAGGTCTCCCATCTGAGCAAGAACCTGCCCACAGCTCCAGAGGAAAACACAATGTCATGCAGATTCCTTGTGGGAATAATCTTCCTCAGCTCAAGATTTGCATGGTAAGTTGAAGGAGGCAATAAATGGCTGAAAACGAAGTTTATTTACAGCTTAGTTAAGCGGCAGTGTCCCCTAGCAGGCATTAGCAATGATAAACCCAGAAATATGGATTTTTAAACTTTATTTACGGGTCATTATGTAGTTTATGCTGCACCACTCTCACATGTTAAATGAGGAATTACAACACAGCTGGTGGCAACAAGGAATTTTAGTAATAACCTTCAACTATCACTTTATCTCCTTCCTCCCAGCCCTTACCTAAGTGGAAGTGCAATTTTGGTTGAAACTCCAAAGTCAACTGTGAACTGTTGCAACCTTTGAAGGTGACTTTGGTGAGCAGTGATCCATGTAGCAGACCCACCCTTCCCATCAAAAATGGTCATTTTAAAGGGTGATTATTAAACCCAACTCCCAACAGTAACTCAGACAGGAAAAAAAAGTGCTTTGTCTTTTAGGTTATTTTGAGGGTGCACAGCAGAGTAGAGCTAATTATAGTGTCCATGCCTTTGCCATTATGTAAGGGAATGCCCACATCAATTCACTATAAACATCACACACACACGGAACAACTGATTTGTGGTGCAACTGAACAACCACAGGAGAGCAGCCACAGTACTGGGGTGAATTTAGGCAAGACCTGGAAAGCCCAAACCAAGCAGCCACAGCCTGTCCATGTAGGAAGTCACATTCAATCAACCTGAAGTTCTTGCAAGTCTATATAAAACCCTCAGAGCTGAAAAAAAAGAAACGAGGTTAAGGCTCCTTCCCCCCTTCCTCCCCAACTTCTAGGCATTATTTATGCTGTTAGAATTGTTGGATGGCATCTGGTGGGTGGTGAAGCACTGGGACAGGTTGGCCAGTGAAGAGAAGGGCTGCTGTGGAAGGAAGCTGATGATGGGTCTGCTGCTGAAGCTGGCACCATTGCCACAAAGTGAACTTTGCCAACCTCCTGTGCACCTTCACAGTGACACCCCTCCAATACTGCTGCTCTAGGCCCTTGCAAAGCTGAAACAGAGGAGATGAAAGGCAGCTTTACCTTCCCACACCATCCCCGAGGCCACCTCACCAAAGCTTTTGATGTTAACATCAAGAACAGCTGTGGGCAGCAGGGCAAGGGAGGGGATTCTGCCCCTTTGCTCTGCTCTCCTCACACCCCACCTGCAGCACTGTCTGCAGCTCTGCAGCCCCCAGCACAAGAAGGACATGGAACTGTTGGAGCAATTCACTGCAGGCTACAGCTCCACTAATACTCAGTCCCAGACCTTTCTTACTGTCTCCAGGCGAGTCCTTACTTATTCTATCCACTACATCAATACCATGCTTGCAGAAATCAATTTTATCTTTAAGATGCTGGGCTCTGCCAGACAAATAAATTAATGGTCCACAACAAACACTAAATGGATGCAGCATCTTCAGCGGCTAGGATGAATTTGAAGGTTTATGTAACACAAAGGAGAACTGACATAAGATCCTTAAAATAAAGCTCTCTCGGCACATAGAAAATGTTTCCTATCTCGATGTTTATCTGTGCATTTTTACAGTACATTGAGGTTGCCAAAAGAACAAAACTGCAGCCACTCAGGCTGGAATCTGCCATGAGAAAATGGTTTTTCCTCCTCTTCTTCCATCTCAGCATATGGGTCTGAACCATTTCTGAGAGTGGCAGCAGGGAAAACAGCTGCTCTACTCCTACAGATGCCTATGCAGACCCAGTGCAGGGCTGAGGTGCTGCTCTTGACTCTCACAGCTATAAACCACAAATAACTACATTAACTTCACTTCAGCCAAAGGAGATCAGTCTTATATCCAGCTTCTCCCAGGCAACTGTAAGGAAACAGAACTGCAACCCCCAAAGGCCCTGATCTCACAGGAGACAACACCTGCTGCCCTTGGAACCCTCTCTCATCACCAGTTTTTTTCTAAGCAAGTGGCAGAGCAGTTCCACAGCAGGGGACACAGAGGACAGAGTTCTGTGGAGCAAATGAGCACTGGAAAAGGACTCTGCTGCTGCTGCTCAGAGGACACTTTGCTGGTTTGAGGCTGACTGGAATGTTTTAATGAGAAAAATTAGATTATAGGCTGTGGAAAGCAAACACTGCTGATGTCTACTTCATTCATAGGCTTACTGAGATGTACAAAAGCCAGGACACAAACATAGATAAGACAGAGTCGCTCAGGTCTGAGGTCTGTCTGTTGGTCTCTCTCCCTCTCCCTGCCTTCCAGCTGAATCTGTGTAACCCAAATANTGGGGGGAACGTGGAAGGGTGATTGGGAACCCCTCTTGGGAACTCCGATCTCTGGGAGGGCTGTGGTGCTTCTGTATTACCTTTTTACTGTATATAGCTGTAAATATCTGCAATCTACTGTAAATGTCTGCTTGCACATTGTGCAAAGCTGTAAATATAAAGCTTCATTCATTAACTTCCAGCTGGCTGAGTCCAGTCTGGGTGATTTCAAAAGTGTGTGTAGGGCAGATAACTCCCAAACTACCACAGACACACACCCTACAGGACCCCTTCCCCTGCTCCAAATTCTGCAGCTTTGCAAACTGGAAAAAAAAAATAGACACAAATCCTAAAACTGTGAGTACATTAAGTGTCTAAACTTCCACTTGAAGGCAGCAATCATTGAAGCAGGCAGCACAGATGGGCAAGAGGCAGAACAGAAGATTCAGTCCATCTCTATTCAGTGGCAGGAAGGCTTCTATTATCAGATGCAGAATGGGCAGGGGATGCAGAGAAAGGCTGCATTGTGGCAGGCCCTACTGGGAACATCCTAACTGCTCCCTACGGCTATTCAGAGCAAGATGAGATGGGACAACCCCAAAAGAGTATCCTCAGAACTGATGCAGCAAAGCTTCATTGCTGGGCTAACAGCAAAAGCCAAGCAAGCACAGAAAGTACCTGGGCAGTGCCCAGACAACTCCAGGATGAAAAGCAGCTCGGGGCTGGCCTTCGCCGCTCATCTCAGCAAGCTGGCTACAGAGCAGCAGTGAAGGATGCAGTCAGCCTTTTAGGCATGGTTGTCTTGGAGACACCAGAACACTGCATGGATGACAAAGGAAACAAAAAGCTGGATGCACTTTCTAAGGCTTTTTAGCCTGCTCCCTTTCATGTGGAGCTTGTGAAGGAGGCCTCCCTGCCATGGGTATGTGGAGAATGCTGGCAGCAGGATCAGCTCATTCAGGAAGAAATCCTCAAGGCTTGCTTGGAGAGTGCAGCCCTGGAGCACCCTTTCTTCCCAGGAATATGGATGTGGCAGCTCCAGCAAACAAGGCTCACGTTTGCCCCCTTTGAAGATTTTGTTGTGTATGAGCGTTAAACCCTTCTCCCTAAGGATCTTTAAGAGAAATGAAGCAATCAATGGCTCCTGGCTTGTGCAAGGGCCCTGCAGCTGCTGTGGGCACCTTCTGCATTTTGATACATTCACTGAATGCTTTGGGAGTCATCTGGATGTGGATACGGTTTAAGGTGAATCTTGTAGAGTAGGGTTCTAGGATGGACTTGGTGATCCTGAGGGATCTGTGATTCTGTGATTAGAAGGGACCTTTAAAGATATTTAGTTCCAACACCTTCCACTAGCCCAAGCTGCTCAAGGCCTCATCCAACCTGGCCTTGAACACTTCCAGGGAAGAAGCATCCACAACCTCCCTGGGCAGCCTGTGCCAGTGTCTCACCATCCTCACTGGAAAGAATCTCTTCCTAATCTCCAGTCCAAATCTGCCCTCCTCAAGATCCAATCCACTCCCTCTCACCCTATCACTACAAATCCTTACAAAAAGTCCCTTTCTTGGAGGATCTCTTCAGGTATTGGAAGCTTTTATCCAAGTGGTCTTCTGCTAGGCTCCTTCCAAACTACAGAGGCAGACACCCAGCATTGTACTTTGAGGTGACAGGCCACAAGGCTTCTCTCAGCTAGCAGAGGAATGGTCAATGGCACACAGGCTGTGAAAATAAACCCAAAGAGTTCTACCTGGGTGTACCTGAGATATGCCCAGAGAAGAATTTTCAATGGAAGAGACCACGAACAGCAAATTCTTCCTTTTCAATTACTGAGCAACTCTTGTAACATGACACATCCACACCAGGCTGCCAGACCCTAGCTCTAGGAGGAGATAAGGCCAAGCATAAAACTCTTGTCCCTCTTTAACCTGCTTGGAGAGGATGGCTATTACTATGAATCAGTACTCAGTCTGAATGGATCTCTTCTGTGCTGCACCTTAAGATGTGCATCGTGCACAAGGACCTTTTCAATCTGCTGTACTTTTCACAGGTAATGCAATTCACACCTGCCTCAGAGGATGCCATGACAACAAAAGTAGCTTCTGCCTTCAGATACACACTGTCACATGCACCTACCAGCCCCTGAGTTACACCTGAACACTCCAGACTAGCTGCAGAGAGGGGCAACACAAGGGTAAAAACATCTCTTGCAAGGGTTCTGGCTCCATCTCCACACCTAAGCCTCTTGCAGGGCAGGTGTGACACTGCTACTTGCAGAGAAAGCACAGGAGCTGGAGCTGTTTCTCACCAAACATAAAAGAGGTGGAAGGTCTCACTCTGCTACAGGTCTCCTGCTTGCATGAATGTATATAAATTTTCTGATTTCATGGGCTGCTGACTTATGTATGTCCACTTCCACATTCTGTGAGGACACCACAAATTGTGCACGACAGAACAACACTTAGTTCTGACTGACAGCAGGATGGGTGCAAGATGAGATGAACAGGGGAAAATTGATAATTTTCCACATCATAACCTCCTCCTCCTCCTTTGTCATGCTGCTCTCCTCTTTTGTCTGTAGAGTGGATTGAAAAGGAGGGATGAGTGAGGCTATGAAAAGGTAGGTGTTAACTCCTTGCCTTCCCAGTCTCTTCTGAAGGGTTACAGAACAGACAGGTAATAGGTACCTGACAGAGGGATGTATATTGGCATAATCAGCACCACCATCATCAAGTCTTAGAAGACTTCTCCACATCTCCACATAAAACCCACCCATTTTAGTAGTAGCTGATTGCTACCCTCCCAGCAATAAGCCTGGGAGGAGCAGTCCAAGAGCTAATGCTGCCTTTTGGATCTAAACGACAAACAAGAGAGGGGAACTTGCTGGACATTGTGTTGAATCTAGAGTGGCTGAGCAGGGCACTGGGTGTAAAAGGAAAGTAATGACCAAGTCTCATTAATTGGATTGCTAATTAGTAGAAAAAGCCAATGTATAAACCATTTCTCACTCTTCGTTCCCTTTGTCTTCTGCCATCCACCTCCTCCACTATTCCTCTGTGTGTGGCTGAATACTAACTTTGACTGACCAGGTAACACCTGAGACCTTGCTGGTTTTCTTTCTGGAGGGACAGAAGAATGTGGTGTTGGCCCCTTCTGGGCTTTCTTTCTCCAGGGGGGAGGGTTAGGGATTTCTGTATTATTTCTAAATTGTAAATAATTGTATATAATTGTAAATATATTTTGTATATATGCTTGTGCATTTAGCTTGCTGTCAAATGCAGCTTTATCTTCCTTCTAAGCTGTCTGAGCTGGCCTGGTACATTTAATTTGGGGAGTAATTTCTCAAACCCACCACAGTTCTGGTGTTCAAGAAAAGCCTGGATGGGGAACTTAGTGCCATTGGATAGGGCTGGGTGATAGGTTGGACTGGATGATCTTGGAGGGCTCTTCCAACCTGGCCTATTCTATTCTATTCCATTCTATTTCATTCTATATTTATTTTTCTCAAGCCTCCATACTGGGTGAAATGATATAGAAGACACTCAACGGGATGAGACCAGCATCTGCTGGTGTATATCCACATCAGAGCTACCTATGCAACAAGGCAGTGCCAGATGACCTGCTCTCTTCATTTTGGCCCATCTGTCTTGCCACTAACTGCAAACCAGTATATTGTACTAGCAGAACTGCTGACAGCAGCTGTGGCTTTGGGGAGCACTGAAAATCATACTATTTATAGATGCCACAATATGGATTTTGGCAGCTCATTCCTTGGGTGTATGCAGGCCAAACATCATCAAGGCAGGGTAAGTCTCAGCTGGAGAGCCTGTGATTTCAGCAAGGCTCACAAACGAATCCAAACCTCCCGTCCTCTCTGTAAAGTGTACCTCAAATGCCACCCAGAGCACTGGCTGAGTGTACCCAGCTGAGTCTGGGGTGGTTGCTTTGCTGTTGAGGATACAGCAGCCTCCAGCAACACCCTGCCAAGGCAAGGCTCAAACAGGACATACTGCCCTGCATGTCAGCTCTCCCTCCTCACACTCGGCACAAAGCTACTTAACTGCCTGATGCTGCCAAGTCCCTCTTTAGTATGACTGTAATGTCATGGGTCCATGACTTGAAACAAAGGAGATCTACCCAAGCATCCCAGGTTTTCTTGGGTGCAAGCCAAAAATCCCAGGAATTTGGGTTGACCCCTTATGGCTGCAGCATCCTAATGACAAGGGCTTGGTTGGGTTTTTCTGCAGTGCAGTCTTTGACTTGCCAATCACCTGTGTAACACAAATCTGCCACCACTGCCTTAAAAAAATGCAGCAATTTAAGCACTGATATAAAAATTCCAATAGTTTCCCAGACTGGGCCAAACTGGGAGGAAAAAAAAAAATCTCTTTGAAGCATCATTTAGGGTTTGCTTGATGAGTAAATCAATACACTCCATGTACAGATGACCTATTATTTGGTGTAGCTACCTCATGGAACCATAGAATGGTCTGGGTTGGAAGGGACCTCCAAAGGTCATCTGGTCCAATCCCCTCTGCAGTAAGCAGGAACATCCTCAACTAGATCAGGCAGCCCAGAGCCTTGCCAAGCCTTACTTTGACTATATCCAGTAGCACTACACTATCTGTGACAGTGCAACTCAGCAAGATTTAGGAGGAAAAAATATTCTGGTCCCTCAGCTAGTAAAATTAAAAGTGCAGATATCCAGCAGTGAACACCAGTGCAAGACCCTGCACCCCACTGAAGGGTCTTCTGACAAGGAGAGAGGTGAACTGTGCACTCATGGTATCATGATGCTCTTGGAGGTCTTTTCCAACCAAGACAATTCTAGGATTCCTCCTGTGAAGTTCACAGGAACTGAATGCCCAGGCTGTGCTATCCCCACTTTGGGCACTGATCCCAACAGGCTTGGAAACACACAAGTATCATCTTCTGCTGATGTCTGAGGCAGAGCACAACATACAAACACTCCTTCTCCATCCACATCCACTTTTAAAATAGTCAATATCAGGCAAGATTCACCTAGCAAACAGCAGCATCCACTCTGTGATGCTGCAGTGGAGACGTTCCAAGAGGCAGGCAGAGCAAGCAGAGGACAAGCAGCACTTGCCTACACTTTTGCACCAAAAAGCACTTTGCAGGTCTGATGTCCATCCCCTACCTACCTCATTCCTTCACAGGATGCTCTCAAATGCTGCTAAGAATTGAGACATGAGATGTTTTCACACATCAAATCTATTTGGAAAACAGTTACAGAACAGCCATGGCAAGGGAATTTTTAGCTAGCCCTTAATTGGCCCTAAATCAAATTTAAAAAACCTCAAAACCAGACAAAAGTCTCCTCATGACTCTCAGTAAAAAAATATTTTTGAAAGTTCTGATTGTACTTTTCAGACAAACTGCAGTTATGATCTTCCACCTCATCTATTTATGGCCAGATGCAGTTGAAGAGAGAACAGATTTTTACTGACAGCTGAACTCTGCATTGTGCCCAAGCCACACTGGACCTCTGCTAAAACTATTTCACCATAGCAAAGCTGGGGAACAGCAAATTAGAGGTTAGCTCCTTAGAGAGCATATCCCTCTGCCCCAGCTGGACATCAGGGTGTATCACTGCAGCTCACTTTACCAGACCTTTTGCAAGGGTCTGTGCTCCACTGTAGCTGATGTACACAGACTGCCAAATTCCAGTGACCACTGACCCTGACTACCATGTTCTGGTACAACAAAATCTGCTATCAACAACAACAAAAAAAAAAAGGATGTAACTGAAAGAGATAAACCGTGGAATAATTTATTTCTTCCTTTTCTAATGGAAAAGAATGAAGACACACAACTGCTAACATCAGTTCACATCATGGTTTGGGTTGGAAAAGACCTTTAAGATTATCTACTTCTGACCTCCCTGCCATGAGCAAGGACACCTCCCACTAGCCCAGGTTGCTCAAGGCCTCATCCAACCTGGCCTTGAACACCTTCCCTGGGCAACCCATTCCAGCGTCTCACCACCCTCACTCTAAAGAATTTCATCCTAATCTCCAGTCTAAATCTCCTCTCTGCCAGCTCAAAGCCACTGACTCTCATCCTATCAACACAAGCCCCTGTAAAATGTCCCTTCCCAGCTTTCATGTACTGGAAGGCTGCTCTAAGGTCTCTCCAGAGCCTTCTGTTCTCCAGGCTGAACAGCCCCAGCTCTCTCAACCTGTCCTCATAGAGGAGGTTCTCCAGCCCTCTGAGCGTCTCTTTGTGGCCTCCTCTGAACCCACTCCAACAGTTCCATGTCCTTCTCATGTTGGGAGCACCAGAGCTGGATGCAGTACTCCAGGAGGGGTTTCATGAGAGCAGAGCAGGAGAGATCTGGACAGTAAACCTCACTATGTTTTACCATTCTATGAGTCTGTCTTTTCTGTATCAGCAATTAACAGCCAATGGACTACATTTTCACAAGACAGATGCCCAACAAAAAATATTTGCATTCCAACATACTGAAACTTTTGTTACCAAGTAGAGCAGGTCTTCTAGCTCTTGGCAGCAATAATCCACTTGCTTCCAATGCTCCATTTTATGGGAATTCTGTTCCTTATTTAGACTTCACCACCAAGGGCTGCATGCTTTATGGATGCAGTTCTACATGCAGATCTGTTTCCAATTTTCCAAAACCAAGCCTTCATCTTAACAGATGAGGTCAGAATTACAGGAACAAAGGGGGATCATGGAGGAATGACATTTGTAATGTAAACACAGAGTCCTACACCACACAATCAAAAAGCATAATTTGCAGCCCCAGCTAACACGAATCACTATGAGGTCATTTGTAGGATTTGACTGGAAAGCAAAGCCTGAAACAATAAAATTCTTTTTGTATTAACACAAATACTCTCAGCTGGCAGGACCTACTTATATGCTGTAACAGGACATATGTAGAAACCTCTGTAGAGATGCAGTCCTGGGCTGTTAATGCATGTCTGTATTCACACAGTAGCTGAAATAGTGAAGTTCTGTGCTCCTGCTGCTAAGATCACTGTTACAGCTCTGGCTGGTATTTACATCCATGCTGTTCCTGTGCTGGAAACTGGCAGGATGAAAGATTTGGTAGGAGATGCTAGTAAAAAGGGATCTATGATTATTTTATGCAGTTATCTGCTGCCAAAATAGAAAAAAAAACAAAAACCAAGCCCAAACCAAAAAAAACCAACAAACACTTCAAACCCATCAATGCAGGCTCTTAATACTGTATTTTAGCATTGCTTTCTCTGCAATTATTTTCCCCTTACTTTTTAAACCTGCATATTATGTCCCTTCCTCATTTTCTCCAGCTAAATCCCTTTTCTGTTGGGCAGATGCATAAAAAGCAGAAGGAGCAGTGGGACTGTGTCAGGGAAGCAGAAAGGAGTTCACTGGAATTACACTCTGTCAGCTCTGCTCTGCTCCCACCGACACACAGAGTCCTCCTGTACGGGAGGGAGCAGAGATGCAAAGCTCTAGCACGCAGGAAACACGTACAGGGAGGGAGAAAAGCAAAATGGGAATCCTGGCATGTAATAAATACTGGAGGAGCTGTGCACAGCAGCTGGCTGAGCAGAAGCAACAGGAATGCAGGCTCCACAATTGATGCTCTTCAGTCTCCTTCTGAAGGGCAGGCGTGGGTAACACAGCAGGGCAAGCATTCTGGTTTTGGAGCTAAGGGAAGATGAGCACAAAAAGGCAAAAGATGTGTCCAGGGCTGGTCTGCAAACCAGCAGCAACCAAGATCAAAGATCAAGTGGTTCTGGATCTATGGCTAGAGGGCTCCTTCCCCAGCCAACATCACTTCTCTCAGGCTTCTGGAGTGCTTGCACTGAACAGAGACACTTGTGGAAGTGCCTTAAGTGAGTTTTTTCAAGGCACATTTCAATCACAAAGGTACCTTGGTGTTATCCACCAGATGAACACATTGGCTCCTTCTCTGGATATGTTCAGAACTTGCCTGGATGAGTTCCTGTGTGACCTACTCTAAGTGATCCAGCTCTGGCAGGGGGGCTGATGACACTTTGAGCTCTTTTCCAACCCCTAACAGCCTGTGAAATTAAATTGCACCAATCTAAGCTACAGGAGGACCCCCATGCCCCACCACTCATTTGTATGGCTTCAAAATGGTCTAACCCATCTATAAGCTAGAGGAAGACCCCCTTGCCCCACCACTCATTTGTATGGCTTTAAAATAGTCCAAGCCATCTGTGCAAGTCTTTCCACACAGACAGTGAAGAAGCACTGCAAGGAGAAACAAGGGAGGGGTTTTTGTAAGTTGGTTTGGGGTTTTTAAATAATAATTATAACCTCAGCCTGAAACAGATTTGTTCTTAATAAGATTAGCTGAAACAAGAGCCTGGTTTTAGGCAGTGTTTCTGAAAAGGAGAGAGTGAGTCAGTACAGATCAGAAGTGGTTTCTACACAGAGATATCCAGAGGGGGAAAAGCACTGAAAGATTTGTTTACAGTTGTGAGGCTGAGACTGCCTACAGGTACAGAGCGGAGATGAGAATTAGCGGCTGAGGGTGATTGGGCTCTCAGAAGCCTCTAATCTGATGCAGCCCTGCCAGTGAGCTACAGCCAGAGAGCTGCCTACTCACCCCTGGGGCCCCAGACACGAGTCCTGACCTTGAGTGGCCACCAGCTGGCCTGGCCAAGGCTGCTGCCACTGCACAGACGAGACGCCCACGGTGCCTGCAGCCTGCCTGGCAGCTGATGGGCATGAACAAAAACCTTCCCAGGAACTGCAGAGCGGTACCCAACGCGGCACGAACAATCCAGGGGGAAGCTTTAATAGGCCATTCAAGAGAACTGAGATGAGCCAAGTATGGGACAGCAAGAGAGACAATAGTGGGAGAGTGGAGAAGGAGGGCGTAAGGCCTGATAGGAGAAGCTGTGCCAGCTGGAAGCAGGAAGGAGCCAGTGCTGGACAGGAGAGGTCACAACACGACTCTTGGAGCCAGGAGTCAGATAAAAATCCCAGGATGCTGCTGAGCTGAGCCTGCCATGCATCCAGCTTCTTCCAGAAGCATCTCAACTGCCTCAGCATTTCACCCTGCTCCCTGCAGACAGCAGCACACTTGGCCACCAGCTGCTGCTGCCCTTCCAAACACAAGGCCCCACAAATCAAACACGCAGCCACAGACTGCTGATGGCATTACCATATCCTCCTCTTCCCATACCCCCCCTGAGATCCACCTCTAAAACCCAAGCCTAAGAACTGGACCTCAGGACACTTAGTGTGGACAGGCTGGGAAATGCCAGCTCCACAAAGAGCACTGCCAACACCTCACAGAGGCTCTGCTTCACTTAACCTCACGGTCCCACAGTGGCAGGGAAGCTACTAAGGCTAAACAGCATCAAGCAAAGCTAAGTTAGAAGATGGTGCAGAGGTTCCAATTCATACATTTGCCATTTATGGAAGAGAAGTGAGCTGTGATTACAGAGGGAGAAGATGTGGCAAAGATACCATCGACCTCTTTTCTTCCCTGGTTTTTTGAACCATTGCGTAGATTTCTTCTGTTGCTAAGATCTGACATAACCACTGAAGCCACTGAAAATGCAGCACGCCTCTCAAAATGCTGGAGCAGCCAGCCAAAACATGAATTTGGACAACTATGAAAAGGCACTTCCCAATTAGGAACCATCTAGGTTTAGAAGAGTACCAGCTGCTGAATATTGGCTAGAGCAGACATGCTATCTGGCACTCCCAGTCCCAGAGAAAGACATTTCCCTCTTTAGAAAGAGCCTTGATCCTCGGTGAAATTCTCTGAGATTGGAGGTAAGAAATGCACAGAGACAGAAGGGAGCAGAACTAGCAGCTGGAGGCTGAGCCCTTCAGACAAGCTGGCAGAAGAGATCACATCCTTACTCCCAACAACTCTCTCACTGCAGAAGATCCACTGCTTGCGAGGAGCTGCTTCTCGGTTATCTGGGAGAAAGGTGCCCCTGCCATTTGTGCTTTGAGATGAAGAAAGCAATCATGAATGATTGAAGGCTTCCTCATTTATTCCATTCATATTCTTAATTACTTTGACTCAGCCTCTTCAATAGTCACTTCTTCCACTGACAGGAGGGGAAAAAACATGTGCCAGGACACAGGAGGATGTACCAGGCTGGTCCTTCCACAGGCAGAAACCTGATAACTGCAGGCTTAACTAGGCTCATGTTCGATCTACTTCTGCACATTAGATGAGATTCACAGGGTGCAGAAGGTGGGACATGAGGGACACCAGCTGTCACAGCAAGGCTCCCAGGTCTGCTCCAGGATTTGCTTCTCACATTTACACAGTTCAGAAGAGTTCTTATTTAATAAACCTCTGACTAAATGATCTACATGGCAAACTGACTGACCAGAAAGGTTCAGCGCAGAATTCTGTCCTGCATAAACCAAGAACCACATCAGGAGCATCTCTAAGGCTCTTCTCAGCTGGCAGAACTGCAATTAGAAACAAAACAGGAGGAAAGAAAAGGGATGCATTCTGTCTGCAGGCATCAGGACACACGAAGCATTTAGCACTGGTTGTGCCAAAAAATGGTTATTAAAATAAATATCCTCTATTGCCTCTGCATTCAGAAATGAGCTCTAGGGGCAGATGTTATGCCCTGCCAGCTGCATCCACAACCACAGAACCATAGAATGGTTTAGGTTGGAAGGGACCTCAAAGCTCAACCAGTTCCAACCCACCTGTGCCATAGGCAGGGACACCTCCCACTAGAACAGGTCACTCAAGGACTCATCCAACCTGGTCCTCAACACCTCCAGGGAGGTTGTGGAGCACAGAATCACCCAATGTGAACTCTGATCCCATTCTGTGCTTCTGTCATCCACAACCTTCCTGGGCAACCTCTGCCAGTGTCTCACCACCCTCACTGCAAACAACTTCTTCCTAATATCAACTTTCGATCTCCCCTCTGACACTTCAAACCCATTCTTGTCATTACAAGACCTTGTCAGTAGTCCTTCTCCAGCCCCCCTGGAGCCCCCTTCAGATCCTGGAAGGACACTCCAAGGTCTCCTTCTCTTGTCCAGGCTGCAGAGTCCCAACCCTCTCAGCCTGTCATCACGGCAGAGCTGCTGCAGCCCTCTCAGTGTCATAGTGTCTCCCATCTTGTCACTACCAGATGATCACTGTGATGATGATTTACAGTAAGGACACTTAATGAGGGTGACAATGGAACAGGTTGCCCAGGGAGGTGGTGGAAGCCTCATCCCTAGAGGTGTTTAAGGCCAGGCTGGATGTGGCTCTGAGCGACCTGATCTAGTGTGAGGTGTCCTTGCCCATGGCAGAGGGGTTGGAGCTGGATGATCCTTGAGGTTTCTTCCAGCCCTGCCAATTCTGTGATGCTGTGATCAGTGAACAAGACTGCACAGTGCAGGGTTCCATGGTTCCTTATCAACTTGCTGAAGCAGCTGGGGAGGCTCAAATGGGATTTACAAGCCAAAGGGTTGGAGATAAGAACAAAACAATTCACTTTGTTTGAAGATATTCCTTTAGCTCTTCCAGGATACCTCAGAATGAATTTGGGCTTTACAGCTCTACAACATCAGGGCTACAAGACAGCTGCTTTCAGAGCCACCCTTAGCACTTCCAGAAGCAAACATGCCTGCAGATAAGTCTGTGCCTGAGGGTTTGATTTGCCTCCCGAGTATCAAAGTTTCTGAAACTGCTTCTGTCTCCTTTTTTAGGTAGAAACTTCAAACGGCAGCTTAAGGGTTAGAAAAGAGTATCTGTTAAAAATAAACCCAAAAGTCATCCTTAGGAGTGCAGCAGATCACATTTTTTGCATCTTGGTGGCCTCCTCTGCACTGTCTCCAACACTTGCATGTGCTGCTTGTGCTGGGGGCTGCAGAGCTGCAGACAGTGCTGCAGGTGGGGTGTGAGGAGAGCAGAGCCAAGGGGCACAATCCCCTCCCTTGCCCTGCTGCCTTCTGATTGATGCTGAGCAACCTGCTGGTTTGCCTTTATTGATACTTCAGTAGCTTTTTCACTGAACAGAGAAAGCCTAAAAATCAGACCACAAATCCCAGCTGCTCTGCATATACATCCACAGTAGTTACTTCCCAACATGAATTATTATTCTAAGAACAGAGAACTATTCTTAGAGAAACGGCATAAAGCTTACAGGAAGATTTACTGTGTGGCCCTAAAAAGTATTGATTGAACAGCAGGACAGGAGCAAAACCAACCCAAATAATTCACCATGTGCAGTGATAAGTCTTGCTTCATCATTTTGCCTTATTCATCTACATTTAGATTCTCATTAGACACCAGCATCCAAAACCAAACCAAATGCTGCTCCAAGCACTATTTCTTTAGTCTTTTTTTTTTTTTTTAATGACTACTCCATTGTCTTTCCTCTGACCCTTCAGATATGTTCTTAATTCAGATGCAAGAATGGGGGGAGACACAAAACTACTACTCTCTATTAAGATCACAAGGCAGAGTGGCTTGTCAGTGCTACCAGTGACAAAACTCTGGAGAAGAAGGAAGAGCCTGGCTATTGTTAATCACCACTGATGTAGAAGAGGAACAGTCCCATCTCTACACCATGGAAAAGCATCCTCTCAGCTCTGGACTTGAAGCAACCAACAAACAAACCTGCAAGAATCCTTCTCAGAGGATTAAAGCATCTTCTAATTCATTAAGTTTTACATATGATTCATTTTGCAAGCAATGCAGACCAAAGAAAAGGTATTTAATGTAAGAATTGTTATCTTCAACTCCAAAGATTACCTCTTCTTGACTAGAGATACAGGTATGTGTATTTATTTCCTTAATGTCTTAACATCTCTGCTTGTAGAACAGAATCTTCTGGACGAGGTGCACCAGACAATATGTAATAGTCACAATATTTTTAGCCTACACATGATAAAGAGATGTAAAGCACTCTGAGGAGCCCAGAGCTACCCCAGCACCATGACAAGACAGGAAATATTGTGGCTGTGCCTTTGAACCTTTAAGAACTAAAGGCTAATCTCCTTTTTACAGGGGAGATTGCTTAAAGCTTTCCGCAGCAGATAGAATCTTTGCTGCATCTGCTCAGCACAGCGCTCAGAGGCAGCCACACCACAGCCACCCTCCAATAAAACCCAAGGAATGTGGGGGGAGGTTAACAAAGCGATTGCTGCACTCCCTGCACACACCCTGCAGTGCCAGCTCCCCCAGTTCAGAGGGGGCTTGTGCCTGGCCACCCTCTCCCAGCCCGTGCCCTCCTCTAACTGCAGGCTGCATCCTCAGCTCCTGCAGCACTCCCCTTACCTTCCTTTCTGTTAAGGCACTAAAGACAGTAATTTACGTCTAATTAACGGAACTGAGTCATAATGAGCTTCTTTCTGGGACGCGAGCGGAATGTTTAATGGCCACAATAACCAATGAAACCAGGCTTTTAGTCCTGCTGCCTCTGTCAAGATCCCCCAGCACAAAGCTGGCATTCAGGCCCCTGGCTTTGCATGCAGCCAGAGCTTGGAGTTACTCACACTGACAAACTCTGCAGCCAGCAGCACGCAGGAGCTTCACTGCCCACCACCAGCTTCACCATTTGGGCCAGGGCAGCTATGCTCGGGCAGGCTCAGCCCCCAGCACCTGCAGACTTTCTCCTCTGGCATCCTTGCACCGCTGGCTGCAGCTCACAGGATGCCAGGGGTTGGAAGGGACCCAAAGAGTTCATCCAGTCCAACCTCCCTGCCAGAGCAGGACCATCCAAGCTAGCTCAGGGCACACAGGAACCCAGACAGATGGGTCTTGAAAGGCTCTAGAGGAGGATGCTGGACCAGATGACCTTCAAGGGTCACTTCCAACCCACTGCATTTTGTCATTCTGTGTGATTCTGCGATCCTTTCATGGAAACACAGATCCTAAGGCCAAAGAAACAATCTAGTTGGACCTCTGGTATTAGAAGCCATGGGAATTTCCTCCATCCATGTTGGGGGAAAAAAAAATATAATTCAGTCTTGATGGACAAGGGTGGAAAAAAATCAACCACCAGAGTGTTGCCTTCCACTCCAGCATCATGGAGAAACAAGCCACGGAAGAAAGATTTGACAATGCTCTTCAGGAGGGCTGCAGAGCTGCAGACAGTGCTGCAGGTGGGGTGTGAGGAGAGCAGAGCCAAGGGGCACAATCCCCTCCCTTGCCCTGCTCTTGCTGCAGCCCAGCACACAGTTGCTGTCTGGGCTGCACTCACACTGCAGCCTCATCTTCAGCTTTGCACCAGCCCAGACCCCCAGGTCCTGTTCCTCAGGGCTGCTCTCAGCCATTCCCCACCCAGCCTGGAGCTGTGCTTGGGATTGTGCCCACCCAGGTGCAGGACCTTACAGTTGGCCTTGTTAAATGTAATGAGGTTGGCCTGAATACACCTCTGCAGCCTGTCCAGTCCCTCTGGATGGCTCTTCTGAACTATCATTGTGTTTTAAGATACAGAGACAATCACCATGGTGCAAACATTACACAAATGACAAGGATCAGCCACTCCCATGTGCTATCTAAATGCAATTGTTTTCCAGGCCAGCTCTAAGAAGAGCATCATCTGCCATGCTAAGCTACCAGGCCTGGTGTCAAGTGACAGGTAAATAGTTACACATCCACCCACCCATTCCCATCTATGCTTCGCTGGAGAGCACCAAGTTGTGACAGCAAAAAAATGAAGTCTCAGACTGAAGTTATTAATATTGAAAACCTGTTAGTATGGAAACATTCAGAGATTAGTTAGGTTGCCCCACCTGCAGCAACCTGCATTTCCATACATATTGTCACCTCTAACTTTGCAGCCACCCTCTCTCCCAAAATGTCTTGGAGCAATGAACAGCTTAACCAGGCAGAGCGTTTACTTTTCTGCTGTTCTGACTTACCTCCCCACTCGCTCTACACCATTATTTTTGAGGCAGACTTGTGCTAGTAGGAGAAAATGGCTGTTTTATTTTACAGGGTGAAACGAATGCAGTGTGGTTTACTGCATTGACTTTCAGGTTTGTTTTTTTTTCAGTTAGAACACACTGAACGTATTAAAGAATCACAGAATCAGTCAGGGTTGGAAGGGACCACAAGAATCATCTAGTCCCAATCCTCCAGCCTGTCCAGGTCCCTCTGGATAGTTCTTCTGAACTATCCTACTTTCAGCACTGTGTTTTAAGATACAATCATCATGGTGCATACACTACACAAATAACAATCACAGAATCACAGAATGAGTCAGGGTTGGAAGGGACCTCAAGGATCAGCCAGTTCCAACCCCCTGCCATGCCCAGGGACACCCTACCCTAGAGCAGGTTGCCCACAGCCTCTGCCAGCCTGGCCAAAAACACCTCCCTGGACAACCCATTCCAGCCTCTCACCACTCTCATGCTCAACAACTTCCTCCTCACCTCCAATCTCAATCTCCCCACCTCCAGCTTTGCTTCATTCCCCCCAGTCCTGTCACTCCATGAGACCCTAAAAAGTCCCTCCTCAGCTTTTTTGTAGCCCCTTTCAGACCCTGGAAGGCCACAAGAAGGTCACCTGGGAGCCTCCTCTTCTCTACTAAGGAAGAACTCCACAAGCTTCATCCCCCATGTTGGTCAAAAAATAACTGAGGCGTATTAAGCTAATAATCTAGTTGGTGAAAATATTTAAATTGCTCAACAGAAACCAAACCTGATTATTTTTCACTGGGTTAAAAGCATCGTTTCTGGAAACTGAATTACATTAAGAGCATTTTTAATTTTACAGCCACAGGAAAGGAAAAAAAAACCCCAAAACCAAACCCCAGCAATGTACATTTCAAGAATCATGCTTGTCAAACATTCGTTTTGTTAATGTACAACTCCAGTCTTCCATGTTAATGGCTTATTAAATGGAGTTTTCCAAAGAAATCTATCACATAAAGAAAACAATTTAAGTACATTACACTGTATTAAAGCTAATCCTCGTCTGAAAAAAACCACTGGTAATGAAGGCAGTTTGTAAGTGGAATTGCTTTCAAAAGCAATACAAGCTCTCAATCAATTAAAGAACTGGTTAATCAAACATGAATATTCTCAGGAAAATTACTGCAGGCTCTTTAAAGCCAAACACAGAGAGCAAGACACTTCTTTTTTTTTTTTTTTTTTTTTCTTTTTTCTCCCATATATTATTTTTATGAAAACGGGGCGGGGGGGGGAATGGAAAAAGGCACATCTCAAGTGCCTGTCAAGAAGCCTCTTCCTGTGTCTTCAATCAATCCAGTTCTGCTCCTTTAGAGCTGAGTCCAATGGATTGGCAAAGGCTGATTAGCATCGTTCACATGTGAAATGCATTTTTACTGGAGCAGCACACAGCAGGCAGATAAAAAAGAGAAGGGGAGGGCAGCTGCTAGCAAAAACATACACCCAACAGGAAAAACTCTTTCCAGAGTCTCTTTCCCCCAGTAACCCGGCTGAGCGCAGGAGTGAAGCACAGAAAGGGCCATGTGCTGATGAGCCTTTTGTTTGCTGAGAGCAGGAGGCTCAGGCTGACATGTACCAGGGTTTCTCAGAAGTTCCCAGAGTGCAGCTGCCTGGAAGAGATGTGTTTTTTTTCAGCTAGCAAACACAGTGTTTCTACCCACCCACCATGCAAGGTGCATCACAGATTAAGCTTTTTTCCCAGCAAGAACAAATAAAAAGCCTGACCAAAGCAGCTGCATCTCATTTTCTACTTTGGTATTTGCAAAAGGAGCTTTTGGTTTCTTTAAACATTGATTTTGCTGAGGTTATTTTCTGCTCTTCCATTTCAACAATTCTTTAACATGATTTGTGCAAGTAAAATCATTTAGGATGAAAAGATCTTGGTTGAGTGGCAATGTATCAACCATAGAATGATAGAATCAGCCAGGTAAAAAGAGACCTCTAAGGTCATCCTGCCCAACCTAGCACCAAGCCCTATGTTGTTGTGCTGAGCTCAGACTGCTTCAGCATGTGCTGTGCTAGACCTGGGAGCATCCTACCTTCTCCTCCACCCTGAGGCTGAATGTGAAAGCCTGCTTCCTCATGTCGATAAAACTTTCAAGTGTGTATAACAAGAATATACTCCTAAAATTGAGCAGTGGTGGTGAATCTTTAATGCTAGACAAACACAGGAGATGGGATTCATTCCTGCAATTTAGCTCTCAGATTTGTTTAATTCCTGTGGCAACGCAGTCATCCATTAACAGCCTGCCAAAGCAAAACTTGCAAACTGCATTTTGAGACAGGCATGAAGATGGCTTGAGCAGGGCTAATAAACTCGGGGCTGTGCCCACGTGTGTGCTTTGTGCTGTTAGTAGCTGCCTCCCCTCCCCACCATGGGGAAGCCTTCTCATTCTTCTGGCTCTTCCACACACCAGGTTCTCAGTCACCGGTTCCACCTTGTTAGAAACTCTATTCTTCACTCCGAATCAAAAGCCCTTTTGTTCCTATTCTTAGGGAATGACCAACAAGAACAATAACAGGAACAAAAATTCTGTCTGGGGAGAAATAGTTTTAGACCTTGCCTCTGTGGAGAGCCTTTTTAATTGCTCGGTGAGGTGCTTCTTTCCTCCTGCATTCCTGCACTGACGCCAAGCTCACCAAACATCACGAGTGCAGCATCCCACAGCAGTGGAATGCTGAGATTTGGGGGTTCAGCCCAGAGAAGGCTCCAGGGAGATCTTACTGTGGCCTTTCAATACCTTGAGGGGGTTTGTAAGAAAGCTGGGGACCCATGTTCTGGTAGAGCCTGTTGGAACAGGACAAAGGGTAATGGTTTCAAACTAAAAGAGAGGAGATTCAGGCTAGATCTAAGGAAATGTGGAAGTCTGCTGTCAGGTGGTGGAAGGACTGGGGAGAATGGAGCAAAGCTGGAAATGGGGAGATTCAGACTGGATGTTAAGAAGAAGTTCTTCCCCATGAGAGTGGTGAGAGCCTGGAGTGGGTTGCTCAAGGAGGTGGTGGAAGCCTCATCCCTGGAGGTGTTTAAGGCCAGGCTGAATGAGGCTCTGGGAAGCCTCTTCTAGTGTGAAGTGTCCCTGCCCATGGCAGGGGAGTTGGAACTGGATGATCCTTATGGTCCCTTCCAGCCCTGACTGATTCTATGGTTCTATGATTCTAAACATTGCTTTGAAAAGTGCTCATCTCTGGCTTTTATTAGGGACATAATGATGACCACTGAGACACCCACCCAACTCTCTACTTTGGAAGAGATTAAAATTGGATAAAGGCTGAAATGTACCACTAGAGGCATTTAAAACTCCATTACTCCAACACCATGGGGGATGGGGAAGAAAAGGGTTGCCTTTTTGTTCTTTCCTTCATTTTGGAACAACATGGAAGCAGACAAACAAAACCTTTCTGCAGAAAGGCAACATACTGCTCACTCCAGGGTAGACCTCCCATCCAGCAGACATTTCTCTGAGGACAGCACTTCACTAAATACCATTTCCACAGTCCTGCAGACCACAGTATAAATCCTGGGTCACATTAAAAGCATCCCATAGCTGCAGCACAACAGCCAAAATTCTTTGTGCCCTAGCACAGCACAGCACAGCCTTGGTACGTGCTGAAGGGACAGCGAGAGCAGAAGCTGGCTGGGACTGAGACAGAGGAAGGCACTGCAGAACACATGGTGCTCTCTGCTCTCCTTCCAGAGACAAAAGCACATAGACAGAAAAAGGAAGTGATCAATTTTTGCCAAAATTAAGCATGACTTCCACCAGCCTGAGAACAAGGATGCAATAAACTACTTCTGAAATTGCACTGCTGGTTTATATACAGTGAGAATTCAGCTGAGCTTGCTCAGCCTGGAGAAGAGAAGGCTCTGGGGAGACCTAACAGCAGCCTGCCACACTGCCTGGAGGGGGTTACAAGAAGGCAGCAGAGGGACTGCTTCCAAAGGCAGTGACAGGACGAGGGGCAATGGTTTGAAATGAGAGAAGATCAATCTAGAGTGGATGTTAGGAACAAGTACTACACCATGAGGCTGGTGAAGCATTGCAAGCAGATGCAGCTCCAAGGTCTCCCCAAAGCCTTCTCTTCTCCAGGCTGAACAGCCTCTATTCTTTCAGCCTGTCTTTGTAAGAGAGGTTCCAGCCCTCTGATCATCTCTGTGGCTCTCCTGTGGCCCCACTCCAGCAGGTCCATGTCTGCCTTGTGCTGAGGGCATCAGAGCTGGACACAGCACTTCAGGTGAGGTCTCACCAGAGCAGAGCAGAGAGGCAGAATGAATTCTCTTGACCTGCTGGCCACGCTGCTTTGGATGCAGCCCATGAAGAGATTTGCCTTCTGGGCTGCAAGAGTGCAAGATGTGTATACAATAAAAATAAATAAAACATAAAAGTGTGTGCTTGCAAACAAGTCTTTGCCGTCCCAGGTACTCCCTGCCCAAGCACAGCTACAAGGATTATCTCAGTCCTAATCCAATATTCAGCATTTAACACTCAGGTACAGGGAAAAGTCCTTCTGATAGAGCTATGGTTAAAAAAAACAAAAAACAACCAACATCAATACTTTTAATGCTGACATTACATTTAAAACTGTACTAAGAGGGTAGGTCATTAGACTGAAGCCTGTCAGAGGGACAAATACCTGGCAGTGACTACATGTTCCTGTATAGTTCTTTCAGCTCACAAGAAAGGAAACACAGGGGCACAAATTTCAGGAAGGAAGTGAAAAATTTCATAGAGTGTATCTAGGCTGACAACTTGGTTTGCTTCTTTTTTTTTCCCCTCCCCAATCCAAACCCAAGTTTTCAGAGGTGGGGGAAAAAACCCCAGGTAGTCATCATCTCTTCCCTCCAGACATCTATGAAGAGCTGGGAACACACAGAAGCAAGCAGCTGATGGATTTATTTTTTTTCCTTTTGTGGAGGCCTAAAAGATTTTTCCGCTGGCCATGTACCTCTCCATCTAACAAGCTTAAGGCTCCCAGCAGCAAAACTTCTCTCAATATGTCTCCAGTAGCTCTTCTTCCAAGACAGACAAAGAGCAGAGAGAAAGCAGAGTAATTAAAGAGCTATTTTCATTACAAGTCAGCTCTGGAACGGACAGGAGGCAGCTGGCTGCAGAGCCAAGAAGTCCTGGTTGCTCAAAGCATCTCCAATCCTCTTCTATCTGTTGTTTTACTCTGCCATAAGATATTTTTTGGGGAAAAGAATCTGCTATGCCAGAAAAACGACCCAAGACTGAGAGATTTCACCTATTAGACACCAACTCTGGAAGGCAATCAGCCTTTTCTTTGCTTCACTTTGGGGATCTGCCTCTCCTCACTGGTGCCTGCTTGCACCCGGTGCAGGCAATGTAACTTCAACCACATGACTGTAGGAACCAGGCTGCTGTTAAATTTGGAAAAGCATATTTAGGGGAAAGAAAAGATCATTCTGGCTTGCAGTGATCTCTTGCAGACAGCTGCCAGATGGGACAATTCCCCAGACTGATCTGCTTTCTGATTCTGTTTCAGCTACCAAGCTTTCCTAAATAACTTTAATTGTCTGACATCTTATGTCTGGCAGTAAGTCATATATATTTCTTCTGTAGCTTGCCCTCAAACTTCTACTAGCTCTCCCTGGAATAGGAGTTGCCATCATCTGCACATTTGTAACAAATCCCTTCTGCCAACTGCTCCTTGATCCTTGTTTTAAAACCACCATTTGAACACACAAAGTGACTAAGGGTTACCAGGTCAGGAAAAAGAGGACTACCAACCCACAGCACCTCTCACAGCCAGAGCATGGCCAAGTTGCTATGCTTCCTTAAATCATTTTCTTCTCCATCAGAGAAAAAAAACCCTTACATTTATTGCATCTTCTTGACGCTGATGCTCTCTTATAACTCAACATCCTCATTCTAGAGACAACTCTTCTTTTCTAACGACCTACAGGAGGCACGGAACATGGCACAAACTGTTTATGGCTACATGTCCAGGCAGGACAATTAATGAGAAAGGCTCAATCTACTCTGTCATCCCTTACTACTCTTCAAAGTCACTGGTTCAAATCTAAGAAAGAGAAGAATAAAGACAAAGCAAAGTAATTTAAGCAACAAACCTAAGAAAGAGGCTGGCAGCAGCAGCTACTATTTGAAGATTGAAGAGACAAACATATTGTGTATCTTGGCTAAGCAGCAGATGAGGGAGTCATGATAATTATCTTCAAAGCATTTGAAAGACACAGAATAGGCAGGAGGAGGAATTCTGTAAGGCTGCGTGACCCATGAGGGTACCAGGAGAGCACCAGCCTGGGTAGATAAGGACACAAAAAAGCAGAGTAGCAGGAAAAGTCTTGAATAATAATCACTTATTGTACTGAAAGAAGTGATGCTTCCTCTGAATCTCCACCTCCAACTCCCTGCACCACCTCTGCAGGAAGACAGCTTTTCATGTGCAACAGCTCTTAGCTCCTTGCAAGCCACACAGCAGAGTCCCTCTTGTCCCAGGGGCTCCAGCACTGGCTGCAATACTCCAGGTGAGGTCTCAGCAGTGTGGAGCAGAGGGGCAGGATCCCTTCCCTCTCCCTGCTGCCCACACTGCTCTGGCTGCAGCCCAGGCTCTGCCAGAGCTCACTGACAGCTCACATTGAGCTTCTTCTCCACTAGCACCCCCAAGTTCCTCTCCTCAGGGCTACTCTCAAGCCAGTTACTGTACGTATACAGTGTGTATATGTATGTGTATATAGTGCATATGTCACTGAAGTATACAGCCTCTGTCTTAACAACAGGGCTGCACCAGCACCACTTGGTGAACTGGAGCTGAGAGGGAAAGAAAAGAAGGAGGGGAGGGAAAAAAGGCTTAGCTGAACCCACACAAGTTTCAGTACTGAAGATGATAAAGAAAAATGCACTTTAAAGTTTGGTTCCAGACCGAAAATGCAAAGCTAGCAATTAGAGGGGACATAATTAAACTTGTGCAGTAAGCATGTTTGATGTGGATCTCTCTGACCAACAACAGACCAGGAATTACAAAGCCATTTTTACAGACACTCTTTCCCAGAAAACACACATTTTAAGATGCAAACACAGTACAGCATCCACTGTTGATTTTTTAACTCACTGTCTGAATCCTGCAGCTTTCAATTCAACCTCCAGAATGGGGCCCATTCTATGACACTGCATTACTGTGCTTGTGAGAGCCTCCAGTTTTAGACACAAGGTCACGACAGTACCTTTTAGAAGGTTTCCCTCCACCCTAAGGAGCTGCATTTTAAAATCCCACCCCTTAGGTACAGGATGATTTAGCCTCCTAACTGGGAATAGCTTCTTTGCATCTCTTCTGGCAACACTGACCTTTGATGCTTGCTGCTTACAGTAATTATCTTTCAGAAGGAGAGAAGCATCATCACTCTCCTCTAAATGTGATATCTACTTGGTATAATAGATGTAAATATAAATAAGGGTCCCATATTCCATCAGATTTACATGCTGCTTTCGACTGGGCATCAAAAGAATGATTCTCCTTTGGTATCACTCTTGTAGCTAGGGAGAAAAACTTATCTTTAAAGAACTCCTTGCTTACAATACACGTATTATTCTTCCATGAATTAAACCAATTTATCCAGATTTCACTAAAACTCAAATTTTACCAAATTTTATCAAATCAGATTTTATCAAACTCAAACTAGTGCTGGTTTTGGTCGACAAACATAGCAACAACCTGCAACTGACTGAGAGCAGCAGGGAAGAGGGTTGGGAAGGGAGAAATACAGAGGAAGAGGACCTTGCAAGGTATTTGATTAAAAAAAACCCAAACAATCTAGCTGTTCAGTGAGCCTGACAAATGGTGAAGAGATAAAGAGACTCATTTTCTAACACTTTAGCCTTGGCATCCGACCAAGAGGTCCTTTCCTGGCAAGGAAATAAAACCCTGCAAGCTCACAACTGCTCAAAACATCTGTAAGTATAAACTTCTCCTGGACATTTATTCATTCTTAGCATATCCCCTCATTAACTTTTTCTTCTAATTGCAATCTAAGTCAGAGGATTTATTAGGTTTTGGGGTTATTTTAAGCCAGTGCTGAAAGACAGAGGGGAAGGACCCAGCCAAATGGGTCCAGCTGCTGTGATGCTGAGCAGCCAAAATGCAACTGCCTGTGCCTGAGGCTCTACCAGCACCATCAGTGCACCCTGATGGGCTGCTTGGTGCTTGGGGGCTTCACCATGCAGCTGCTGCCTGCCTCTTTCCATCCCATTAGGAGAGTCAACCTCAGCAGCAAAGCCAGACCCAGAGCTCCTACAAATTGGCTTTGTTCTGAGCAGGAATGTGGATGGAGCTCTGCACTCTAAGAAGGCAGAACCTCCATCTCAAAGCTTTTCAAAACTTGTTTCCCTGGGACATCTTTGTACTACCATCAAGCAGTGACACTCTCCTCCCTCAGCACAGCACCAACTTAAGATGTAGAGGCCGGCTTCAAGGCCCTCTTAGCCTTATCGACGCTACAAGGACAGTTAGAAGGGGGAGTGAATTCCCCTCTCTATTTTTACACTGACACCACCTCTGCCCACCCTGTAATCTCACTTGGAGAGCAAAAACAGCCCTCTGTGTACTGGGTGGAAAGGCTTTCTCAAAGCAAAACCACAGACATTTAAGTCATCCAACAGATTATGGGGTTGATGAGAGAGTAACTTAACCTTGGTCTTGCTCCACACCCCAAGAGAGCAGGAGACAACTTCAGTGTAACTTCTCACTGCTCCTGCAGAACCATTGATGTCTCCTGCTGTCTAGCTCCTGCCCTCTGGCTCTTCCACTGCACTCTCTCGAGTCCATGCCTCCTCTCACTAAGGCTAACTCCACTATTCAACTTGAGAGAGCAGAGCATGGAATGGCTTATGCTTTGAGAGATGAGCAGCTCCTAGCACACACACCTCATGGGGGCTTGATGCCCCAACTCTCCACACCACACACTTCACAGGGCTGTCTACATGGGGCACAAAGGCTGTAGAAGAGAGGAAAGGAAAGAGATCTGCAGCATGATCTAGTTAGAACCAGCAGCACTTAGGAGATGCACCTCACACCTACAAATGATTTTGGCATACACTAGCAAGGGATGGTGGCTTTCAGCTTCCCACCTTCTGGATGTGCCACGACTTAAGCAATATGCACAAGGAGGGTGTCAGCTGCTAAGTGACAACAGTAACCTGTTCCCATAGGAGAGTTCCACATCTACAATGCTGAAGCAGCTGAAGTCCCTTTGCCTCTTGAGGTACACCCTGAGAAAATGAAGCCCCCCAGCCTCTCTGGATGGCCTCACAGCCTGAAGCTGGATTAGCCAAGCCTCCCAGCTTGGTGTCATCAGCAAACCTGCTGAGCAGACTCTGCCCCCTCATCCATGTCACTGATGAAGTCTTGGGGGGCTGCACTTATGGAAGCAGGATGCAAACATGCAGAGACCAGGCAGAGTCTTGCTTTCAAGGAGATATGAATATAGTGAGAGCTTCATACAGAGAGTCCTTCAAGTAACTTTAGAGCCTCTTGGTGCATGGTGTGAACTGAAGTCAAGAGGCTGACCTGGCCTGTGTGCAGCTACTCTGACAACAAATGGAGCAAGTCAACCATCACAGAAGGTTGGGGCTGGTTTGGCACTGCTGTCATTAGTTCTCAGATGCAGAAAACCCTCAAAAATGTCTTCCAAGGTTTGCCAACAAGCAATCACTTAGCTAGCAAGCAAAAAGGAGGGAATGAATTTATGTGGCCTTTCGACAGGCCTGTCTGGTCAGAAGATTACAGACATCACAAAATATGGGTACTGCACAATGGTCGGGCCACGGGCAGGGATAATGACAGCCTGTGCTGCACAGAGCTTTTCATTGTCACTGAGCTTTACAAACAAAAAAAGCACCACCACAAAGGTCCTTCCTGACAAAGTTTTGCCTGGAACAACATGAAAGAGCTTTAAATCCGTGGCATCTTCCTCCTAACTTTTCTTCTTGACCACATCTCTTCTCAGACTTCAGCTGGCAAGCAAACATGCCGACGTGAGTCTGCTTGTGCCCAGAGAGTGCAAAACATGGCATGAGACCCTCCTGAAGCAATGGCACATTTATCTTCTCATGCATTAATTCTGTACCATCTCTCTGAACCATAACTGCCAGGAGTTCACAGGTCTAACTGGGAAATGGAATTTAAGGGAATGGAACATCTCTGTTACAGGGAGAGCCTGAGGGAGCTGGGGCTGTGCTGCTGGGAGGAGCTGAGAGGTGACCTCAGCAATGGTTCTAAAGATGTGCAGGTGAGTGGCAGGAGGCTGCAGCCAGGCTCTGCTGGGTGATGCTCACTGACAGCACAAGAGCCAATGGTGGAAGCTGAGGCAGAGGAAGTTTCATTTAAAACTGAGGAGGAATTTTTTTCCCTGTGAGGGTGACAGAGCCCTGGAACAGGCTGCCCAGGGGGGTTGTGGAGTCTCCCTCTCGGGAGAGATTCAAAACCCACCTGGATGTGTTCCTGTGTGATCTGCTCTGGGTGATCCTGCTGTGGCAGGGGGGTTGGACTGGCTGAGCTTTGGAGGTCCCTTCCAGCCCCTGACATTCTGTGATTGTATGAAATGGGAGTGGTTGAGCCTTCTCTTAGGGTATGGAACTCCAAAGCAGGTTCTACAGAATCAGCACCTCACAGCTGGTGCAAGAAGCAACTTGATAAAGTCCGTCCCCTCCAAGCCAACGTATTTCAGCAGTAACCTGGATCCTTCAAACACAACACAAATCCTACACCCACAAAAACTTCAGCTGTCACCAACTGCTAGAAAGCTCGCCCAAAAAGCTTTGTGTATCCAATCCTGCTACCAAAACTGTCAATCTCTCTCTTCTGTTCCTTCTACATCAAAAATAGCTGCTCGGGTGCTGCACCCCAATGTAGTGCTCTCCTCTCTTAAATACTTGGTTTGAGTATTTTAGAATGGGTTAATTTATTAAAGGGTATAGACAGACAGTTTAAATGCCAGCTCTAACCACTTAAAGACCAAAGATTAAGGACAAGGAAGATAGAGGTGCTGAAGTGTCCAGAGAAGGGCAACAGAATGGGTGAAGGCTTTGGAGAACAGTGCTGGTGAGGAGCAGCTGAGGGAACTGGGGGAGTTTAGTCTGGAGAAGAGAAGGCTCAGGGCAGACCTCATTTCTCTCTACAGCTTCCTGAAGTGTGGTTGGAGCCAGGTGGGGTTGGGCTCTTCTCCCTAGAAACAAGTTACAGGATCAGAGGAAATGGCCTCAAGTTGCACCAGCAGAGGTTTGGGTTGGATATTAAAAGAAATTTCTTCCCTGAAAATGTTCTCAGACATTGGAAGAGGTTTTCCAGGGAAGTGGTTGAATTCCCATCCCTGGAGGTGTTTAAAACCCAAAGAAATATGGTGCTGAGGGACAAGGTTCAGCAGCAGACTAAAGTGGTGTGTTGGGTTAATGGCTGGAATTGATGTTCTTAAAGACCTGTTCCAACCAAAACAATTCTATGAATCTTCCTATTACTATGTGGTCACTTCAGACTCACAGATCTACAAAACTCTGCCCACCCAGGCAAACAAATGAGAAGCACAAGACTTCTGCTCAAATTTGAATCATCTCCACTACCTTATGGCTCTGTCTTTTCCTTTAACAGTATTTTTGGTGTCACCTTTTATTGTCATACATCTAGACTGTGCCAGCAGCAGAAAAAATGACTTCTCCATCCAGCATGGCAAAATTTGACCTCCATTCTTCCTCTTTCAGCTCTAAAAGGACATCTGCAGGATCATGAGACACAAGTCAGGTGCTAAAAGTATTCAGCAGTGCTATTAAAAGAATTCAGCATTTAAACCTACATTGCCTATTTCCCTTAATGTCTGACTCTCTGCTTCACTTCTGACTGCAAATGTAATAGAATCATAGAATCAGCCAGGCTGGAAGAGACCTCCAAGCTCATCCAGTCCCACCTAGCACCCAGCCCTAGCCAATCAACCAGACCATGGCACTAAGTGCCTCATCCAGGCTTTTCCTGAACAACTCCAGGGATGGGGACTCCACCACCTCCCTGGGAAGCCCATTCCAATGCCAATTGTATGTTTCAACTTTATGCACAAAACAATAATGAACACCAACTAACAACACGCCTAGCAAACAGCACAGCAGATACCTATGTGCTAAGACAGCAAATATCTGGGTGCTAGAACAGCAAATATCTGGGAAACACTGTCACCTACAGATAATTTCTCAAGTCACCCCCAGCACAGGCTCCTGGGGCATGCAGTCCTTTTTGCCTCCTATCTCTGCTCTGTTACTGAACACAAATAATCCCCATGGCTTATTTGCATCAGCATCTTCAGCATCTGACCTCCAAGGCAGCTCCAGCAGGATGGCAGCTGGACACAGAGCACACGTGCCTGTGTGGCCAGGTCCCCTTGGATGGGACACAGAGGTGACAGCTAGAGATAAAGGCCATCAAATCACTGCCACGCTGCTTATGCAAGCTACTTTAAATAGCCCTGGTATCTGTAGTGCTCAGAGTGGAGTTTGATGCACATGCACCTTCTGGTCTCACTCTGAATTCAGTCACTGGATAGCTTCTTGTCTTTATCTCCCATGACTTTAAAAGGTAAGAACTGTGCTAAAGGACAGACAGCAAATGGTAGCAATGAAAATCTTCCTTCTCCAAAGTATGAAACTGGATTAACAGAGGCTAAACAGAACAACAACAGAACAAGGAGACACAGCCTGTGCCAGGGGAGGTAGAGGCTGGATGTTAGGAAGAAGTTCCATGCCCCTGCCCTCTAGTACCATGCCTGCTGGTAGGCAGCAGGACCTCACCAGTATGTGTGGTTCCATTCAGAGCTACCTGAGCCCAGAGCTTTCCCTTCTGGGTGCACAATACAAGGGCTTCTCCAACAGCCCTACGACATCAGAGCAAGCTCGGGTGGAATAAATCTTGCTATGACCTGTGGTAGCTGGTAAGATAGAAAAACAATATGGTGCAGAAGCAGCAACAGGACACTTGATCAATAACACACGAGGCCAGGCATCATGGCAAGCAGATTGTGACAAAGCACAACATCCAAGGAGCCAATGTTTTGCCTCTGCAAAGGCAACCAAATGACTTCCAACCAGCCTGACAGCTCAATGTCCTGCATATGCAATGCCTTGGCCTTGTACAGCATTCCAGAAACCCTCAACTTTACCCAGCTTCTTGTACTGCTTGAAACTGCTGAACTTTCTTCCAGCTTTCCAGCCTGCTTCCGAAGTTCTGAACCATGATGTTCAACCCATGGAAGGCAGCCAGGCACCAAATTCAGCTGAGGAAATCATCCTGTGCTACTTCTGTCTAAATACTGCAGATTTGTATTCTCAATATTCTCCTGAGAACATAAAATGTCACAAATGTAAAGGAAAAACAACGAAGAAGAAAGATCTCATTAATGTTTTGACTCAACAATGAGAGCACACTCCTCCCCCCCGCCAAAGTCTGCTTAGGAAATTAAAATTATTGGCAAAGCCACACTGTATTGCATTGAAAAACCCCCCTCTGGCCACAGCTGTCAGCTTTTACTTTTAGAATGAGGATCTGCCCATGGGCACAGAGCTAGCTTGCAGCTAATAGGCTCATTACAAGTCAAGGGCAAATAAGAAAAATCTATGTAAACCAGTATGAAAAGCTAATGTAACTTTGGAGGTTGAGATTATGCAGTTGCACATCACTATTCTAATAAAAAGGAAAAGGTGCTATCAAACAGCCAGCTTTGAAGGGAACTCTACACTAGCAAAATACCTGAGTCCTAGGAAAAAGCAAGAGAGGTCCTTAACAGCAGCTCAGATTCAAATAAAATCAGGAATCAAAAAAAAACCTTTTATCTGAAGAAACACACCTATGCCAGCAGACACATTCTGGTCTTCATCATACACAGCAGAACATGAGCTATTTGTCTCCAGAGACATCCTTATTGCCATTCATCCCTGAGCATGAAACCAGCATCGCTGTCATTCCCTGTAACATCCACAGGACAGATGTAGAAATACCTTGCCAGCCTTTCCCAGGATTTAAGACTCCACACTTATCTCCCTTTTCCAGTTGAGATATTAAAAAAAAAATAAAAATGTTTCTAGTATTTAGGGGTTTGAGTTTGTGGCTGTTTTGCCTGAAATTTCAAGTATTCTCAGAAGCTCTGGAAGTAATTCTCCTCTTTCTTACACTGCATTTATAGTTAACATAAATCCACCAGTGCTGATGAATTACTTTGATGCTGACCACTAATTTAAGAGGGGAAGTAGGTTGTGTTATATAAAGATCTTTGGAGCACAGAGTTTAAAAGGCTTCTTTTAGCTTTGTTTTGGGGTTTGTTTGTTGGGGGTTTTGTGAGGGTTTTTTAAGTGCTTCAAAAACGCTGCCCCAAACTAATCACAGTACTTAGCTTCAAAAGAAGCATCCCTGTGGCCTACAACCCAAAATTCATCAACCTGATTATTACAAGTCACAGGGAATGGTTGTTGTGGGGTGGGGGTTTTTGTTTGTCTGTGGCTTGTTTGTTTATTTGTTCTCTTTCACTGTTTCCTTTTTCAGGCCTTTTTTAACCCAAACTGATAACTGGAAGCACCTGAAGCAAGCTCCAGCTTTAGCTGAACTTTAGCTCAGCACAGGAACTTACTGCAGAAAACAGCTCTAGACCACATTCTGGAGATGGTTTGAAAGTCCCTGTGACCAAATGAGAAGCCCTGGGGTCCTTGCTGCCTTCTCACAAAACACTATCACCCCCCCAAGGCAGCTATCTTGACTCTGCTGAGGACAGTGCCTACTGAGAGCCAACAGAAGGGCACAGGCATCCTTGTCCTGCTGCTCTTGTTCTGCTGCTGCTGCCTTGGCGTCAGCACACCTTTACTCAGAACTCACAGGAGGCTTTGACCCTCAGAGGCAAAGCCCCAGCAGGCAGCCTGTGTGATCAGCCTTGCTGCAGGATGGCAGCTCCAGCAGAGCCAGCAGGGATATGTGGCATCGACAGCATCCTCAGCTGTGGCAGAGAGGCTCCAGCAGAGCTGTCCCTCAAAGCTCTTCACAGAAAAGACAGAAGCCCCTGGAGCAGCCCAGCTAGACTGCCCTGTTTTACATAACTCCAAGCAACTGGGAGAGTTCAAGGGGAGGTGCACGTCCAAAAGCAGCTTCCAACTACGGCAGTCAGCTCTGCTTGGTTCGGTTTGTCTCAGAGATCTGCAGTAAGACCTTCAGCTCTTCTCGTCTGCAGAGACTGCTGCTTGCTTAGGGCTTTCCTGGTGGATTGTCACAGCAGGGTGAGAGCCCAGGGACGGACTGGAGAAAAGCTCAGATGCTGTACACCCTTCTCATTGTTCACAGTGGACTGGAGCTAAGGGTGAAAGAGCCATGATTTATACATTCACAAAAGTGCCATCGCAGGCAAAAGGTCACCCTATTTGCATACTCCATGCTCAAACCAAACGCTCTGGTTCTACAGATCTAAAACGACAGCAAAGCAATACTGCTGGACACTGAGAGACGCAGGAGAAAGACCTCAGGAGAGCATGAGCAGACACAGACACAGCTAGGATCCAATTCTGGTATGGCTACTGATTTAGGCAGAAGATGCTGCTGAAGGAGGTGGTCTTGCAGCCCACTGTCCCATCTCCCTCTTCTCCCAGAATATGCTGTGGTGCAGCTAAGGGAAAAATTGATTTATCTGGTCAACCCAAGAGAGTCTCACTGCTCTTCTGCCCTGGGGTAAGCCTGTCATTTGATCAGCCCAATGCATTGATTCATACCGAGGCTGCCCAACCACTCTATCCAGTGCAAAAGAGGCATTTGGACCACTGGACAGGGCTAGGAAGAGATGTGGGACTGCTCTCTCCAACAGTGATTTACCCTTAGATCACTTCAGCTGTAATACAGAACTTGGCTCTTCCACCTGAGAAGGCCAACCTGCTCCAGCTCCTCTATCCCCACTGAAGATGCACTTAGGCTCTCTTCTCTCAAGTGTGACTCACTTCAGGAGAGCAGCACCTCAATCCTCACCAGAACAGTTTTTCCCCTTCTTAGGTCCTGCTACCTCAAAAGGTAGCAAAAAAATGACCAGTCCTCAATTTAGCTACCTTATCCACAGCAATGCAAGAGCTTCTGCACTGAACCTCTCAATGCATTTGGGTCTGTGGAGCCAGGCACAAGCAGGGCTGGTATCAGCAAGCCTTACCCTACTGCACATCTGTGCTTTCTGTTTGCCTCTCAGCAGCAAGATACACCTCTGTGCTTGGGTGCTGCTGCTGCTGCTTTGCCATCCTTGTTTGCAGTGAAGTGGGGGAACCGTACTCCTAACGTGAGGCAGCTCGGGGCAATCCATCTCCTAAATTGGCCTCCTAACCTTCCTGCCTATTATCAATAACTCCTCAAGACAGCATCTTTTAGGTCTTTCCATCACAGACACATTAAGTGTCTTTTCCCCTTTGGTTGGTTGGTGTTTTTTAAAGCCACCTTACTGTCCGGAAACTGCAACATCCATCTCAGAGGGATATGTACACCTGAAGTCACCAGAACACCAAAGATTCTGCAGCTGGCAGAATGAAACGTTCCACAAGCTAAATTTTAACTTTCATATTCATTATGGGGAGGAAATTTGATTTTGGACGTTTTGTAGGAACATCATTTCCTAAGATGAGAAACACTACATTGACCTGCGAGCACCTCAGTTCAGAAGAGCTGTAAAAAGCCTGTATAAGTGAGCACTAAATCCTCAATCATTTTATCAGAACCAAGCAGGTACATTCTGAAACAACCCAAAACCACTTGCCCACCCCTAACTGAGTATGACTCTTGGCAACTCCAGCTCCTTCTAAAGACCTGTCTAATAACATCATTTCCTTACTAAGACATTCCCCCTTTTGTTGCTGGCAACATCAGCAAAGTTAACATGAAGAATGGGATGTAAAATGAGTAATGGTCTCAACACAGTTTGCATTTATCAGGCAAAGGTCACCTTTTCCTTTCTCTTAGTTCACGGCACAGCACGCTCAGAATCCAATTTATCCTGTGGCAGATCAGTGCAGGGCTAGCAAAAACCTTACAATAAAAGACATCAAGATTCTCACTAAAGCAATAATGCAAACAGAGACTCTAGCACCAAATAAAAACAAAAGCTTCGAAGCAAATCAAAGCACATTTTGACCTTCGTTGACATCCTGACACTGTGTATAGGCTGGAAAATTCTCTGCACCATAAATACACCTGGCTGACAGACATTATTAACACATCTGGGTAATAGCTTATCAAACCAGTCCTCTATCTGCACACCTCCTACAAAGGCTTTAAGCTTTACAAAAAGGTATTGCAATGAAAAGATACCTGTGGGGAACTACATAAACCCCTTAGCAGACTCTGCTGATTTCAGCTGTTACAAAACTGAACACATCAACGCTGACCCAGACCAATAAACACAGCCCAGCTCCAACCACCACCACCATCAGGAAACAAACCAATGAGACTCCAAAACTCTTTTAGATTTCTTCCTAACTGACCTGGTTATCAATTTATCTCGTGCTATTTTCACAAAGAATTTCATCACAAAAAACACAGCATCCAGTTCACAGCCGACCCAGGAGCTGGCGTTACAGGAATTTCAGAGCTGGTGGAGGAAATCTCAGGAAGGTTATTTGAGCTCCACTTGAAGAATGTAAAAAATAATTCTTCAAACAAGTTTTCATTTTGATTAATTTCAGAAAAACAGGCATCTTCCTACCTTCCTCAGTGATCCTTCCCAGGGCTGCAGCACCAAGTCCAGCACAGCTTTTTGATTTACCCAAGGGTCCCACAGCCACTGATCGCCTTTAACTAAGCCCTGAGCAGCTTCCAAGGTGCAGCTGTGGATCCCTCAGCCAGACAAGCATCATGACAGATTTTCCTCCCCAAACTGACCAGGGCAGAGCCTTTTTCTACGGTATGCAACACAACCACCCTCACAAAGACAGCAGACAGCTTTCAAAGCCAGCTTTTTCCATGGTCTTCTTCAGTTACCCTATAAAAAGTTAAAGCACCCTGTGAAAGGTGATGGTCCCTAGGAAGAATGAGCAGACCTCACCTCTCCAGTCTGTTAGTGATGCCCTGTACCATGAAAGGAGCTTTGAATATTAAACAGCATCTTTGTGTATTTAAGATTAACACACTTCTTAACACCATTGTGACTCAAAACCTTTCCTTTTCACTTGAAGTCATCTGGAAGACAAATCCCACAGAGCACTGGGGTCTCTATTTCATCTGATTTCAAATGAAATATTGAATTGTATTTCAGAGACAGTGGCCACCTTAAAGCCAGATTTCATCCCTGCACTACAACCTGCCCAGCAGACCAGAGCAGAGGTGGCTCAAGCTTTGCTGGGGTCACAAGAGAAAATGAGGATGAGGGCAGAGCTTCTCACCCTCTACAGCTTCATGAAATGAGACTGGGGCCAAGTGGGGGTTGGTCTCCTCCACCAAGGAACGAGTAATAGGACAAGAGGAAATGGCCTTAAGTTGCACCAGGGGAGGTTTAGACTGGACGTTAGGAGAAACTTCTTCCCGGAAAGAGTCCTCAAACACTGGCACAGGCTGCCCAGAGAGGTGGTTGAATCCCCATCCCTGGAGGCATTTCAAAGAGGCAGAGCTGTGGTGCTGAGGGCCAGCCTTGGTAAAGAACAGCTGGACTTGATGTTCTTGAAGGTAATTGATTTTCAACCAAAAAGACTCTGATTCTTTATTTCTCTCTTGCAAAATTGGGTCCTAAGGCCAGGTGCACCTTGTGTTTTATGCAAACTGTCCCTCCTTTAAACAACAAACCCATTGAAGCAGAACAGAATCTCTCCTTTTAGCAAATACTTTGCCTTTTGTTGTTGTTCAGCATCTGTAAATCACAGAACCTCTGCTGCAAAAATCAGGAGGAGGAAATAACCAACAGATCATTTGCAGTTGTAACCACTCACTGAAACTCAGCTTTTCCAAGGAGGAAAGGATTCATTTTTATAAGTAATGACACATTCCTAAAGATTTGATTTGCACAAAAGCCTAATGACAAGATTTTAATTAAAGGAAACCTGACACACAGGTGCAGATAGTGGCTCGCAGGGTAAGAATGAGAGAGGTTTCTTTTGTTCTTTGGTTCATTTTTTTAAGCTTCATTCACTGTGAGGGTGACAGAGCACTGGAACAGGCTGCCCAGGGAGGTTGTGGAGTCTCCCTCTCTGGAAATATTCAAAACCCACCTGGATGCATTCCTGTGTGATTTGGTGTAGGTGACCCTGCTCTGGCATGGGGGCTGGACTGGATGAGCTTTGGAGGTCCCTTCAAGCCCCTGACATTCTGTGATTCATTCTGGTTCTGGGCAACCTGCTGAATCTATTACAGGTTGGTGAAAACATCTCCAACACCTGGAATGCTGCATGTGCTGTTTGCTCCAAGCTGTTCAAACTCCTGCCCTATTTCTCTCAGCTCTGCATAAACACTCTCCGAGAGGTTAAAATTTCACTTTGTTGCTTCTCTCTTGCAGACAGCCTGAAAAAAAAGCACTGTGGTATTGACCTTCTCCAGCTCCTTTCAGACACAAACCCCTCCCTGCCTTTATGCTCTGCCCCAGTTTCCACTAATTTCAGCAGCATTTCTGCTCTTATGTAATAAGCACCTTCTCAACACAAACTCCTGCAGAAGAAACCAAACCAACCAAGGCTCTTTTTTTGCATGACCTACACCACGCAGCTATCAGTTAGTGACTACTGGATGCAGATGACAGAATAGATCTGAACCTCTGACCTACGCTCCCCCATTAGCTGTCCCCTGAGAACCAAATTAATCAATTTTTTATAAAAGCATAAACATCCTCTACAGCACTGGAAAAAGGGAAAATTGCAGTTATTTGAACAGAAAAGCACATGCTGAACTGGAAAGCTGAAGGCTATCACTGATGCATTATTTCTGTGAGGTGAAATAAAAACATAGTAGCTGCTCTACAGAAACCACAAAGGCTTTTTTGGGAGGGTTTGGTTTTGTTTGGTGGCTTGCTCCAGTTTTTTAAACCCTGGAAGAAGCCAAGATGATAATCAGTACTGAAAGCTAAATCTATGCAGACAATAATTTGCTTTAATGATAAGAATTTGAAAGGGTGTACATGAAAAGGAAATTTTAGCACAAACTCTTAAGGCCAGGCTGGATGAGACCTTGAGCAGCCAAGTCTAGTCGAGAGGCAGCCCTGCCTATGGCATGGAGGCTGGACTGTAGGGTAAGGCTGCACAAGAGTGGTGAGAGACTGGAATAGGTTGCCCAGGCAGACTGTGGATGCCTCCTTCATGGGAGTGCTCAAGGCCAGGCTGGATGAGACCCTGAGCAGCCAAGTCTAGTCGAGAGGCATCCCTGCCCATGGTGGGGAGGATGGAGAAGATCATCCTGAAGGTTCTTTCCAACCTAAGCCATTCTATGAAAAGAAGATGGTGACTGACAGACAGCTGTGAGGATGATAAAACCCTGTAGCTGATGTAGTCACACTTCCACCTACCAGCCAACACCCTTACAAAGGGTAGTTAGCAAGTTATCAGTGTGCCAACAACAGAAATGTTTGATAGATTAGAAAACAGAGTTTAAAGAGCCCCTGAAATCCAAACGCTAAATGTGTGATATTTACCTTTCTCCACAAGAGTTCTTCCCAACAGCTTTGTTGTGTTTGTAGAAAATTAAGGTTCCAAACTGCTTTAGCCAGGCATTAAGTCGAATTCAAGTCTAAGAATCTGCATTCTAGGCAGCAAAAAAAAAACCTCTGCAACATGAGCAAGAGTAATATTTTATGCATCCAGTTTCTGGCACAAGGCGTGGAAGTTAAATGGGTACACCACACAGCAATCATTTTAATGATGAACATCAACACGACCCAGGAACGTCAACAGAACAATTTCCACTGACTCAGCTCCAGATCAGATCCTATGTGGGCAATGAGCTGACAAAGCCTGACAGAAATGAAGGCAAGAAAACCCTCGTACATGCTCAGCATTACCTTACCAATGTTCAAAAGCCACTCACTTGCGGAAGAAAAGGGATTTTCTTTTTCTTCCCCCTCTCCTTGAACGTGTTTGAACCAAAATACAGACCTCATGTCACCAGTGAGCTACCATGACTGAAAGCTCCTTGGTGAAAAACAACTCAGAGCTTCCTCTCCATCCCCACCTGTAACTTTGATACAGGTATGCTCAATGCAGAAATCGAAGCCTATTTACATAGATGTTTTGCTTGTATTTTGATTGCCAGTTTACTTGTATTTGAATATCAATTTGCAAGCTAATTAGAGAACATTGCTGAGCCCATTACAGAAAAATAGTGCTCCACCATTAACTGCAGTGCTAGCTCACTAATTCCTTTAAAGACTGGCTTCAAACACCATCTTCCTCTCCATTCAAAACAATTAGTGTACATTTATTCCACCTTTTAAACTGCAGAAAATCAAATTTTTAAACACTTTAACAGATTGCACTGCTCTTTTGGTAGCTTTTATGTTACAAATTATGCTTTTAGGGATCCGTAAGCTTCCTATTTAAGAGAGTGTTCAACTGGAACTCACAGAGGGTATTCAATAATTCCTCCTCTCCACAACCTGAGAGGCATGTGCCATTAACTCTCAAAACCAAACAAAGCCTACTTCTTACAAGAATCATAGAATCACCCTGGTTGGAAGAGACCTCCAAGCTCATCCAGTCCCACCTAGCACCCAGCCCTATCTTATGTGGCTGGTCCCTGGATTGGAACTCCAGACCTCTGGGAAGTCAAAGCTTTTACTTCAGAATAGAATAGAATAGAATAGAATAGAATAGAATAGAATAGAATAGAATAGAATAGAATAGAATAGAATAGAATAGAATAGAATAGAATAGAATAAGGCAGGTTGGAAGAGACCTCCAAGCTCACCCAGTCCAACCTAGCAAAACCCAGCCCTAGCTAATGGCACTAAGTGCCCCATCCAGACTTTTCTTCAACACCTCCAGGGATGGGGACTCCACCACCTCCCTGGGCAGCCCATTCCAATGCCAATCACTCTCTCTGTGAAGGACTTTCTCCTAACATCCAGGCTTAGAAGAGTAACTAGAGGGATGGAGGGATCCAGGGTTTGGTTCTGCTTAGTTCTGGGGGTGTTTGCTTGTCTGGGGTCTTGTTTTCTGTGCTTGTTTTGCTAGTTGAGGTTTTATTTTGTTTTGGGTTGGTTTTGGTGATGGCTTTTAGTTTCATTTGGGGGCTTTTTGTGTGTTGGGTTTTGGGTTGTTCTTTTGCTTGCTTGGTTGTTCTGGGATTTGTGTGTAGGGTTTTGGTTTGTTTTTTGCTTTCTTGTTTGGTTGTTTTGGGGTTTGTATGTTGATTTTTGGGTTGCTTTTTGCCTGCCTGCTTTCTTGTTTTGTTTTTTGTATGCTGGGTTTCGGGTTGTTTTTTTGCTTGCTTTTTTGCTTTGCTTTTTTTTTTCTTCTTTTGTGAGGGAGGGATAAAGGTGGGTGCAGGAAGATAATTTGAGGGGAAAAAAAAAATTGGAAATAATTGAAACATTTCCTGCCAGCTTGCCAGCAGCTCATAGAGAGACCCCATCCAACTGAGATTCTTTGGCTGTCTGCCTGGAAGGAACTTGTCAACTTGTCTTTTTGCTTGAGGCAAGGAGACTTCAGACAAAGTGGTAACCATTTTCATTTTTTCATGAGGGGGAAAAAAAAATAACAGCCCGAAATTCTTTTGCTGGGGAGCAACACTCACCTCTTGGAAAGTATGCTTCTGCTAAAAATACCTCCCCTAACTCTGCTGCTAATGTGGAATTACAGAAGCCACCGGTGAGAAGAATAAAAGTTGCTTATAGAAAAGAATGTGGCAAAAGCCTTCAAGATCTGCTCAAGATCAGTTTGCAGCACAATGACTGTTCAGCAGAGGGATTTTACACTTAGCTGATGATGGGAATGTTCACCCTTGGAAAGCTCACACACCACCAGCAGCAAGAAGAGGCCAAGTGGCTTCACCTGGGCGAGACAGCACCATGCAACCTCCACTGCATTGTGAAAACCCTTCGGTTGCCTTTCAATGCCAGGCAGTCCTCAAGCACCACAATTCCAGCAACACATTTCTGGATTGTTTCAGACCAAGTGCATTTTCAAATGGTAAACTACAAAACAAGTCAGTGGGAATGCCAGAATTGAGTTTTGTCACTCAGTTTGAAAGCATCAAAACAAGGATTATTTTGTAAGCATTTCACTGCTAGAAGAAAAAGGCAGCAGGGGACACCAGGGCTCTGTTTAAGCCTTCAGCAAAATCCTAAGGAGTGGGAGTGTGAGTTTTAGCCCAGATAAACTGGTTAACCCTGTTGCTTTTATGGTTTCATGAGCACTTGGTACCAGTCTCCAAGAGGAGGGAAGGCACCAGCAGGCCTCTTTTGGCAACACTGCCAGCTCACTCCAGCTTAAATGGCTCATGAAACTGTGCTGTTACTCATCCATAATCACAGCTTATCTGACTGATCAACACCAAAATATTTTATTTCTTTATCACTGTGCAGCAACTCAAAAGAGCTTAGATATATTTTATAGCTACTGAGCACTCAAAAGGACTCATTTGAGGATCTTGTAGAGACAAGGAATTTGTTTAGCAGAGAACAAAAATAATGTGTTTGGTTAACAGGATAGACAACATTTGAGTCCACGAAAGGTAAGAAAGCACTAAAATTAATTATCTGAGGAAGAATCTCTAAATTTAAGTTATGATGCTGCATATAACCACTCAACTAACCCTCCCAGTTGAATGATTCCAGCAGAAATGCTTTATTTGTACCTTTGAAATTTGCAGGATATAGAACAAAGATGAGATAAACAGGCTGGATGCAGATATCAAACTGCCACAAGTACTTTCTTTCTTTTTTTCTGGATGAACTCTGATAAAACCAGCACAAGGGCATTTGATATATTAAACATAACTCCCTTAACCTTTTCTTCTCCAAACACCATGCTCCTTCAAGCAGCAATCACAATTTATTTGCAACAATTCACAAGTGTTGTGCCTGTTCTAGTGGGAGGTGTCCCTGCCTGTGGCGGGTTGTTGGAACTGGCTGAGCTTTGAGGTCCCTTCCAACCTAAACCAGTCTACACTTCTATGATTCTAAGTAACCTGTCAAAAGAGTAGCCAGATGGGTTCAAATTACTCTGCAGGTAGCTGAGAGGACCATGAAGCTTCTGTGCTTGTGGTATCAATGCACAAACCGAACAAAAAATGAAGCTTTCTCTCCTAAAGCAGACAGAAAACCTACAGTTTTGTGTCTCACTTCTGAATTCCTATTAGTGCAAGCACAACAGGAGCAGCACTGAGATCAGAATCAGGCCCACGGTTATCCCCAAGCAGCAAATGTCATGCTACTGTTCTTAACTTGCAGCATCATCTGAAAACAGTCTAATAACCAGAAAATAGGCTTTTGACAACAATAGTATTTCAAAATGACAGTGTAATTAAATTTAAGTCAAAGGCATGGGGTGAGGGCACGTACGCTTGTGCATAACCAGCAAATGACATGCTTTTAAGCATGCCAGTGTGCCCAGAAGAATTAACCGACTGAGGAAATGGTGGTAGGAAGAAACCAACTCCCCCAGGTCATTTTTCAACCAGCTGATGTGGTGTGATACATCCTGTATGCCTCATCCAGTTGTTCCAATTCCTACTTCCCTAAGCGGCTGTGTTTTAATAGCAGTGCAGGACAAACCATCAGTCATGGCTCACTTCTGAGGGGAAAGAGGGGAAGGCAATGTGTGAACGTGATGAGCAAAGGCAACGGGAGTCAGTCTGCCCTTCCACACTACCAGTTCAGTCTGGGTTCAGAGAATGGTTGTGCTAACAGAGATGGCCTCACCTGAGCCTTTGCTCCATCGGTACCACATACTTATCTACCAGCACAGACTTACAGAGCAGCTTGGCTTGGAGGGGACCTTAAAGATCATCTAGCTCCAATCTTCCTGCCATGGGTAGGGGGACACTTTCCCCTAGACCAGCTTGCTTAAGGCCTCATCCAACACGGTTGTGAGGTGTTCAGGACCAGGTTGGATGAGGCCTCGATCAACCTGGTCTAGTGGGAGGTGTCCCTGCCTATGGCACAGGGGAGCTGGAACTGGATGAGCTTTGAGGTCTCTTCCAACCTAAACCAATCTATGATTATCATCAGATTTGCAAGAGCAATGACAACAAAGAGTTACTGAGCAGGCTGCTAGGGTTCCTAGCTGGTGAGGACAAAAAAACCCAAAACCAAACAGAGAGAAACTCCAGAAAGAATCCTGAGTCCATAAAAAGAACTTCTACAGGACAGGAGAGATCTTGAAGCTCTGTGTGATCTCCAGTGACAGATGAACCAATAGTGAGGTAATTAACTAGCAACAACCATTTGGTGGTTTCAAGAAGGCATCTTTGGAAAGCATTTGCCTGCTGTGCTCTCTGTCCCTGCTTCTGTCCCCCTCTCCAGGTTTGTGCATCACCTGACAAAGGAGTTCTCAGTGCCTCGGAGCCTGTAGTAGAGTCATCTATTAAATCTATTAACTCTATTAACTTTCTCATTGGTGAGAAGGTGAGGAAAAGTCTCTTTCTTCCTTATTATTTTCTCCGTTGGCAGAACATTTACTTTAATACGTGAATTTCTAAGCTATCCTTTAATAAGAGGCCGTGGTGGCTGAATATACTTCCCTGAAACTGAACAGAAGAGGCTTTAATAACTCAAGTTTAAGTACACTAAAGCTAATCAGTTCATCCTGCTTTCAAGTTTCCATTATACCTCTAAAAAAGCACAAAACAGGTCTGTAAAACATAATTAAGGAGAAACTTCTACATACAGCATGTAAAAATCAAGACTACAGCTTTCACTTCATTTGTTTTGCATACTCATTAGAATTTTTTTTCCTTTAAGTATCTTGATCTGTGTGACTGTATTTAGATGTGAAGGAAACAACAATTTAAATTAAATTAGTCCTTATTTAAGATGTATTAAGAAAATGTCTAAAAGTGATGTTCTTAGTTCTACAATTTCCAAATTAGATGGGAGGAAAAAAAAAATTATGTTAGCAGTTCATAAACCAGCCCAATTAATGCACATTTTTTAGAAGTATTCTACTTGACTGACCTCGTACACTGAAGCTTAATGGTGGGAAATGAAGGACATACTCAGAGCATGTGCCTCTATGGCCTACTCTACCCTTGAAAAGCAGCATCATAGAATCATTAAGGTTGGAAAAGACCTCCAAGATTAAGTCCAACCATCAACCCAACACCACCGTGACCAGAGACATGAAGAAGACCTAAGAGGTATGAAAAAAACAACAAAATTAAATTTCCAAGCTGGACAACCCACAGGCAGACATAATGACTGCAGCACAGCCCCACTGGAGCTCAGGCCTTGCTCTCACCAAACATGCCACGAGCTCAGGAGCAGGTCACCCTCAGCCTGGGCACTGTGCCACTTGGATCAGGTAGATGCCAGGGTGAGAGCGCAGCACACTGCCCATGAGACAGCCCCGACATCGTTCTGCCTCTCCTGGCACAGCTCCTGGCACAGCCCTCAGTGCTGCTGTCACCGACTGAGGGGTCATGGACAGCAGCTCTCTCATGCTGCTGCCTGCCCCGTGTCTTGCTTTCCATAGAGGCATCTCCTCGGGTGCCAGGAAAAAGCAGCAAGGGAACTATGTCCACATTTATGTGAGCACTAGGGCTGGGTGCAAGCGCAGTGCTCGCGTCCGCAACGCAAAGCAGAACAGACATTTTCTTGCCTTCCTCACCTTTCCTACACAGGCTCTAGACCGCTGGCAAATGGTACTATCAGTGGTAATAAGACACAGTGTGAACACTATGCTGAGAAAGACAAGGAGTGGGCAATCACAGGAAGGTCTGCAGTGCTCGCTAGTTTCCAATGACGGTCAAGAGAGGTAGGTGCTGCCACTGGCGCCAACGCATTTGCCAAGTCCTGTGACAGTAATCAAAACGTAATCATGGAGCAGGTGACCTTCTTTCCTGTGCCCTCTTTAAGGATGGAAGGACTGCAGAGCCATTTATGGTTTCAAGTAAATGAAATTAAAGAAATTAAAGCATCTTTTCTACCCATACCGTTGAGAAGAGGCTGTCCTCCCTGCACGCTCCTCGACACCACCGCACTGTGAACGTCCTCAGGAAATCCAGTCTTGCAGGACAGATCTTCACAGGTTGCTTTTATCGGTGCCTGAAATGCAAGACAAAATTTCTGTAATAGTCAGCAGGCTGGTTCAGCTGAGGAACATTCCATTTGGCACAGGCTCCATTCTGCTGCCGCCTTGGACAAGCAGCCTCTTTGTTTCTGAACGGCTGCAATTAGGAGTGCGAGGGCAAAGGGTTAATCTTTCTGATAACTGGAATGGAAGGAACAAATCCCACTTGTCTGGTAAGATCTAAATAATACACAATCTTGATTCTTCTGACAACCGAACATTTCCACTAAACCAGCCATCCAGACTAGAAGGGGCAGCACACGGGGAACAAAAACATTCCCTTCCTCCAGAAATAAACCCGGCACAAAAAGCCATCCGCGGCTTTCTCCTAGCCAGATTTCTTGAGGAACACATTTCAACCACTGACTTAAAAACACTTTCTGGAGTGGATCTCTATGCCAGCCTGTACCAGAACAAGGAAACCAAGATAAAATGCTACATATGCAGTAACTTAGCAGAACTTGCATTTGCCTTAGCACTCAGATGGATACCACAGAAAGCCAAATGTTGCCAACGCAATCTCCTTCTATTTCAAAGGGAGGTTCAGTTAAAAGGAGAGCAGCTCCTTATTACATTTGCACAACAAAGGATGAGCCAAGCCACCAAAACTGTTTGTTCTCTCACTTGTTAAGAAAAGTTTCCCTTCAAATCATGTTCTTAAAGACTTTCATAAATGCCTTTTTATTAAAAAACACAATGTGGTGTTTGGAAGCTTGTTCAGTCCTTAGTTTTCCACCTTCAGAAGATGTTTTTGAAAGCTAAACTGGTTTCCAGGACATTGCTGCCTAGTTGGGGAGGGGGTGGGGGTGTGTGTGTAAATAAAAATCCCCATTTTCTGTGGCAAAGGACTAAGATATCATTTCAGTGCATTCTTTTGGTCTCATTCACAAACCCACAGCCCAACTTACAGGTGGCAGAGTGACCATACATGGCAAAACACCTTTAACACAGCACAAGGCAGAGAGGCCAACTCAGTCTGGGCTGAGATACACCCAGGAAATCATCAGAGCTTTTGCACAACCTCTGACATTCCAACATGGGCTGTATCACCAGTACTGTGACCAGCAGGACCAGGGAACTGATTCCACCCCTGGACTCAGCACCGATGAGGTCACACCTTGAGTACTGGATTCAGTTTTGGGGTCCTTCACTCCAAGAAAGACAGTGAGGTGCTGGAGCAGGTCCAGAGGAGAGCAGCAAAGCTGGTGAAGGGCCAGAAGCAGCTGAGGGAACTGGTGGTGTTTAGTCTGGAGAATGGGAAGCTGAGCAGAGACCTTCTCACTCTCTACAACTCTCTGAAAGGAGGTTGGAGCCTGAGGAGCAAGTGTCAGGATGAGAGGAAATGGACTCAAGCTGCACAAGAGGAGGTTTAGGTTAGAAACTTCTCCCCTGAACGAGTTTTCAATCACTGGAACAGGCTGCCCAGGGATGCTGGTGAATTCCCATTCCTGGAAGTGTTTCAAAGAGGCAGAGATGTGGTGCTGAGGGCCATGGTTTAGCATGAGCCTTGGTAGAGTTAGAGAATGGTTGGACTGGATCTTAAAGATCTTTTCCAAGCAAAGCAATCCTATGATTCTATGCCAAGCAAAGGCCTAGCCATGTGCATGCCCAGATGCAGTATATGGTCTTTGACAGCATGAGCAACTGTGCTGCTATATCATACTTAAAGCTGATTGAGACTTAAATTAGATTTTCCTTTTTGCTTTCCCATATGGGCTTCCCTCAAGCAGACCTACTCAAGGCCATGTAAACACATCTGCAGACACTTGGCAAAGAAAGCCCTACAGAAAAGAAAAGGGGGAAAAAAAGGACTGAAGAAAGAGGAGATAATAATGGTGTTATAGTTGTTTACCACAGTAATCTCAGGGAAAAACAGCATTAAAAAAGTAGAGGTGGGGCAGGACCATCTCAAACCACAGGCAGCAGCCTGAGCTCTCCTCTGACAGTCATGGCCAAGCTCAAGATGCCAACCTCTGCTAGGATATCTTTATCACTAATACAAGGAGGGATTTGTAACACATTGTGTTGGACTTGTACCAACACACTCCTAACTAAGCAGCTCAACAGTGACACTAACAAGAAAAAAAAAAAAGAATAAATTAAAATGTTACCAAGGCAATGCACTACCTACACAAGCACCCAGGAAGAGAACTTGCAGTTATCAAGTGCCCAGTTAACTCGAACTGCAGCATGAGCTTAACTGTGGCTTAAGTACTACACATATCTCATCTACATTTACTTAGGTACTTCAAGATGTTTATATGAGGACTCTAAAGAGAAACCAAACACAAGGCAACAGTTTTTGCTGCCAAGGGACTGCGCTACCTGCAAAGCTGGAACTTGGACGTGTACCCAAGCTCCAGCAGTCCATTTACACACCGAGTTCTGGAGATGAAAAGGTGGTAAATCAAAACTAATTATGATCCCAAGTGCCAGCTTCCTCAGCTTTAGAACTCGCATCACAGGTCTGATAATGTTTCCATAATTTGCAAGAAAAAAAAAATAAATTAGCAAGACTTGTTTCAACTACTGTACAAAAGGTGACCTCAAACCAAATGCGGTTGAGAAGGGAAAAACAATAAGAAAATAGCTTTTCATGGTACCCTTGAAAGAAAAAGGCCCTGGGTGGGCAGCTGAGCAGATAGCAGGACTTTGAACAAGTCCACGCTGCTGGCCTGGGAATCTTTCAGCCCTTCCAGCAATCTATATGTGCTAAACAGCTCTTATAAACTGAAACAATGCCCGCTGAAACAAAGGCTGGGGGACATGAATAGAGAGCCTTCTTTATTCTTTCATTTGCAGCCATCAATTTTATCTGGAAACAAAAGACTGTACAACGCTCTCCAAAAACAGCCCTTTGTAAAGATTGTTTGAGCACAAAAACACAAGGGAAGGAAGAATTCAGATTTCCAGCATGTTCTTAATCGGCCTGTGTTTGGCGTTTGGAATTAAGTAGAAGTTGGAGCTTCAGACACGCTGGGTCACATCAAGTTCACCCTAACAGTACTGTAAGACTTTAAAACCATTTTGAGTTCTAAGGGAAAAAAAAAAAAAAAAAACAAAAAACCTGCAATATTTGTATCCCTTTATCTGGACCAAAAGGGGAAAACCAGTGAAGATTATGGGGCACATTATTGTAATTTGCAGGATTTTGTGTGATTGGTACAATTGTGTGATTAGCACAATTGTGTGATTAGCACAATTCCCAAGACTGTTTCAAACACAAGATAATATTACTTGTGCATTCATCTCCAGAAGGACACCAGTTTTAAAGCCCTGTATTTTAAGATGGAAAGCAATTACCTTAGCTTGTAACCATACAAAACCTACTTGATGTGAGTTGCAAAGCTTTGAACAAGCTCATCCCTTGGAAAATTCTCAAGTATTAGCAGACTTTGCTGAAGCGAAATAGAGTTACCGCTGAAGAAGTGGTTTGCTTTCATCATCCTTTATGGCTTATTCAGTCATTTTTAACTGCGAAATGAGTAAGTGTTACCATCTCCAGATGCTAAAGAGCAAACACCTAGCGATTCATGGTGTCACAGCACACACATAAACTCCCCACTGCAGATCTCTGATGGAATCTTGCAAGCAAAGTGTAACTCTGAAGCAACCTGATGTAAATTAGAAGCCCCCTGTCAAAGTTATTATTCAACCAATTTAAAAGAATTGGCCCTTTTGATATACTCAACAAAGGCTGCAGTTGCCATACTCAGCTCCTCAGTTACTTTAGTGCCATACCTCAATACCACAGTACCTGCAAGCCTGGGATTTAACTTCAAAGTTGTATTTCAGGTCAATTGCAAACAAATAAACAAAAACAAACGACCAACAAGCAAGCAAACAATAGCCTGTTGGAAACCTCCACTTGATAGTTTTAAAGGATTCAGGTTTACACCTTTTTTTCTAAACACCACCAGCAAGAGCCTGCTAACAACACAGACCTCACACTTGTGAAAGGACTATAAATTAAAAGAAGAATAAAGCCAGACAGGATTGCTTCACCAGTGTTGACAGCTCTGCACTAATATCTCTTTTCAATTTCCATACTTTCTAACAAGAAGCCACTTTTAGAATGCAATTCTGTTAAAGAAACATCAATTTAAAAAGGCAAGTTCACCACACGGCTCTAGAAGCAGTTTTTACATCACAGCACACATCCTAAATTTGCAGGACTGGGCTTTCAGAAAGGGCTGATCTCCTTTTTTCTCTCTGCACATGCCGCACACCACTGGAGTTCACTGGCAGCTATTAATCTGAAATCTCTAAGTCTCTGCTTTCTCCACTGTTTGCATCTGCATGTAACACAACATTAGACTTCTTAATATTGATTGTGCCAAGGAGCAAGGGGAGTTTGCTGAAAGACTGCTTTCTTTTACACTCAGTGCAGCTTACTCCTGTAGGAAAACAAGCCTAGGTAGTAAAATGAGAAACAGAGGGGTATAGATCAGAGTAAACAGCACACTACACAGTTGTAACTGGATGTAATGCTGCTGCTGCTGGTTGCTAAGTCCAGCCAATTGACAGGGCATCGTTGTGTGCACCTCCAAACAACGTCTGGCCTAATTATAGAATGACAGAGCAGGAACAGGGCATTGGAGCTCTCCCTCCTTAATAACCAACATTAATTTGCAATTATGACAGCAATACCCAACCTAAGCACGGATCACAGAAGCGTTTGTGGCTGTGCTCAAAGTGTTTCTTCATTAATTGAAAGGCCAGACTGGTGCCCAATCCTCCTTCACAGCTTAGGTAACTCTAGGGATCATTCTACCCACTGCCAGCTTTGTGCACATTATCATCTCTGCAAGGCTTGTTTCATGACAAGCTTCTACTTACTACCACTAGGCACACACAAGATGCTCTCTCTGCAGGGTGACAGACACATCTCTGGAATGTTTCAGATGCAATCCTTGAAACACCTTGAAAACATCCAGAAGCTCTTTCTTAACCTCCCACTTGCTGCAAAGAACAGCACTCAGTGCTCCAGCAAATGTAGTCAAGTATGATTTGTTTTCAACTCTAGATTGCAACTGGGAGGGAGGGGAAAGTGCCTTTCATTCACATGGTTGTGGTAGCTTCCTCAGTGGATGCCAGGCTATGTCCTCCCTGAGGTCATTCAGTTACACCAGAAAGGACTTCAGTTATGGCACCTTCACTTCTAATTAGTGCTTGCCTGCATGAACCACGTTTTAGCTCAGAAAACCCAGCCTCTGAGACCAATGCTTAAAGCTCTCAGACACTTTACCCAAAATAAAAGGACCTGCAATTATGATGCTACCATTTGGTGACATAACCAGGTGGATTGTTGGTGGCAGAGCAGTGGCTGTGGTGTATCTTGATTTCAGTAAAGCATTTGGCACTGTCTGCCACAGCATCCTCATAGCTGAACTGAGGCAGTGTGGTGTGGGTGATCAGGGAGTGAGGTGGATGGGAACTGGGTGAAGGAAAGAAGCCAGAGGGTTGTGGTCGGTAGGATGGAGCCTAGTTGGAGGCTGTGACTAGTGCAGTCCCACAGGGACTGGGACCAGCTCTGTTTAATATATGTGTAAATGACCTGGCTGAGGGCACAGAGTGCACTATCAGCAAGTTTGCTGATGACACCAAACTGGGAGGAGAGGCTGCCACAGCAGAGGCTGTGCTGACAGGCTGGATGGGTGGGCAGAGAGAAACTGAATGAAATTCAACAAGGGCAAGTGTAGAGTCTGGCACCTGGGGAAGAACAAGCCCAAGGATCAGGATAGGTTGGGGACTGACCTTCTGGAGAGCAGTGAAGGGGAAAAGGATCTGGGGGTCCTAATGGATGTGAGATACCCATGAGTCAGCAATGTGCTCTGGTGGCCAGGAGGGCCAACACCATTCTGGGGTGCATAGTAGGTTGAGAGAGGTTCTCCTGCCCCTCTACTCTGCCCTGGTGAGGCTGCATCTGGAATACCATGTCCAGTTCTGGGTCCCCCATGTTACTGCAGCTTTACAAATCACAGTCCCACAAGCCCTGTTTGTAGCACGTCCTGTTAATCCCAGCTGAGAGACAAGATTCATTTGCTTTATTAAATGAGAAGACATTTATCTGGTGTGTCTCACAGAGCACAAAGCTGTAACCCGGTTTGGACTTTCTCCTTCCTCCAGGTAGAAGAACATGAGAGCTGCTGCATCTTCCAAGATGCTCCTATTAGAGGAGGACATCTTAAAAATTCAAGTGCAGGAACAAAACCAGAAGGAGTTTCTCTAAGTTGCACTTTTTAACAGTAAAAGAACCCCACAGCAAATCAGCCCTAGGTCCCTTCCAACCTCTAACATCCTGTGAACCTCTCTCATTTGACCACAAGCCCTGTGTTAATCACGCCCAACATTCTCTGTCCCTGAAAGCTGCTGATGACATGTACAGGAGGATGCTTTGCCTCCCTGACCTTCAGGGGAGGCCTTGCAAGGCCTAGCTGGAAGAACTCTTTTGGGGGAAATCACAAAATTTTAACTATGTCTTCAGCTGCTGGGTGATAATTATATGCTAATTATAAGGAACGGAGGAGTCCCTAAAGGAGTCTGTTGGTTAAAAATATTTTTTTTAAATATGTCAAGGAGTGCCTGGAGGAGAGGATAAAGGAGCCTTTTGGAAACATGGTGATTAATTAAACACACGAACACAGGCTCAAACCAAACAGCTGAAGCGAAGCGTTGAGGAGGTTTGGCAGAATTGCACCTTCCATCTTGGAAGCTGCTGGTCCTGTTTATCTGTTCCCATAAACCATTTAGAAATGGGAAGCCTGCCTTGCCCTGCCCTCCTTGCTCAGCCTGAGCTCCTGGCATCCTCCAGTGAGAAGCACAGGGTCAAACCCAGCAATGATGAACCCTCTGGGCTCAGTGCCACTCCAGCTGACACCCAGGCAGTGCTACAGGCTGGGGACAGAGTGGCTGAGAGGGACCTGGTGGTGCTGGGAGATAGGAGCTGAACAGGAGCCAGCAGTGTGCCCAGGTGGGCAGCAGAGCCAATGGCATCCTGGCCTGGATCAGGAGCAGTGCAGCCAGCAGGAGCGGGGAGGTTATTCTGCCCCTGTGCTCAGCACTGCTCAGGACACACCTTGAGTGCTGTGTCCAGTTCTGGGCCCCTCCACTCAAGAGAGATGTTGAGGTGCTGGAAGGTGTTGAGAGAAGGGCAGCAAGGCTGGGGAGGGGCCTGGAGCACAGCCCCAAGAGGAGAGGCTGAGGGAGCTGGGGGTGTGCAGCCTGCAGAAGAGGAGGCTCAGGGCAGACCTCATTGCTGTCTGCAGCTCCCTGAAGGGAGGTTGTGGCCAGCTGCAGTTGGGCTCTTCTCCCAGCTAACTAGCAACAGAACAAGGGAACACAGCCTCAAGTTGTGCCGGGAGAGGTTCAGGCTGGATGTCAGGAGGAAGTTCTGCACAGAGAGAGTGATTGGCATTGGAATGGGCTGTACAGGGAGGCGGTGGAGTCCCCATCCCTGGAGGTGTTCAAGACTGAATGGAGCACTTAGTGCCATGGGATAGGGCTGGGTGGTAGGTTGGACTGGATGATCTTGGAGGTCCCTCCCAGCTCCTGACATTCTGTGATCCTGTGAAGGGTGGCTGTTGGGAGGATGGAGTCAGTCTCTTTCTTGTGGTATCTAGTGAGAGGATGAGGGGCAATGGACTTAGTCACAGGAAATTCCACCTCGACATGAGAAAAAACTTCTTTACTGTGAGGGGGCTGGAGTCTTGGAGCAGGCTGCCCAGAGAGGCTGTGGAGTCTCCTCCTCTGGAGATCTTCAAACTCCACCTGGATGTGTTCCTGTGTGACTTGCTCTAAGTGGTCCTGCTTTACAAGGGGGTTGGACTTAACCTCTGGAGGTCTCTTCCAACCCCATAGCATTCTGTGACTCTAAGTATTCCTTTTACTGTCCTCACTCCCCACTCCACTGTGTCCCTGCAGAGCCAGTGCCACCAGGTTAGTGGGAGTGCACAGGCTACCCAGTAAGCACACCACAGGTTCCTTCTGTGCTTCCAGCAAAAAGCAATTTAAAATGAAAACACCGCAGAACATTAGAGGTTGCTCAGCCTTTGGGGACCAGACTCGTGTTTTCTGTGTACATCATCTGAAAGAAATTAAATTCTCACCCTAATGGGAGCGCTGGTGAACTACTGAAACTATTCCAAGTTTACTAAACCCTTTTTTACCTTTACCTAGAAAAAAAAAACAAAAAACAAAAAAGAAAGAGAGAGCAAGAGTTTAACCGGTGAATGATCCTCTTACTCAAGCAAGAAAAGTCATTTAACAATTCCAGCTCCTTACCACATGACAAGTCCCTTGTGCAAGACTGTCTGTATTGAGTAAAAATAACTTTACTCACAACTTCCTCAAGCTATTTTTAAAGATACACGTGCGCTTGTGTCACAACTACATTGTCTTACAGCTTACAGCATTCAGTTATTAAAAAAAAAAAAGAACTAATAAATGAAAATTGACATAGAAGTGTCATTGAAACTAATTAAGATGGGACATGACGAGGCTCTTCCAGTGATGTTTCTGGGAGCTCCTCCAATTTCTGGGAGCAGAAAGGAAAGCAATAGATGGGAGGTTTGTGAATTTCACATTCTGGAGTAACTGTAGTTCAAAAATATGATCATTTCAGGCAATTATACAATCATAAAAGTATATAAATCCATCTTTTGGGCATATTAAGTTGCATGCCTGTGTAGCAATGCTAGCCAGGAAAAGAGAGAGCAGTACAAGGCATTCTAGAAAACAGTATTTATTAAAGCCACAAGTGACAAGACAACAGAATACACACACACCCCTTCTCTTGTATCAGCAGCTTGCTACAATACCTGCTTAATCAGAACTTGTTCAATACACTCAACTGTCCTATTTTCTCAGCCAGTTTTTTCAATTCCAAGCATTCAATTAACTTAAGCAACCATATTTGTCCTGTAACTGATGTACAAACCAGGTAGGGGGAAAAAAAGGTCTTTTCACAAAATATATTTTGAAATTATATATCCAGCTTAATATAAAAAAAAAAAACCAACCTTATTTTCTTTTACCTCGGTTGTGCAATTATCTGTATTTTGAAGATGTGTCAGTGGTGTCACTATCACCTAGACCAGACAGACAGGGATTAGAGAGCTCTTTGCTGCAATATCCTGCCACATTTAACTTTTCAGATAGAGCCTTTGAAGACAAAACAAAATCAGAAAGAGAAGATCTTTATCCAAAAAGCCTGAACTATCCTGTGCTGGGGCTTATGAAATGAATTATAAAAGGCATCCAACTCACTCTGAAAGGAGTTAATGATGTTGGGAGTCTAATTTGCTACAGAGAGACACCTTGAAACTCCTTTTTGTGCTTATATAATCACATACTGACTATATTACTTAGAGAATGCTTAAAAAAAAAAATCAATAATAATACTTTAAGACACAGGTGTGTTATGAGAGACCCACAACAGGAGATCTTACTGCCACTTCTGCACAAACCCACGTTAATTTGCCTTACCCCAACGCTGCCAGCGACTGCTGGGGGTGATGGAGAGGGGTGCAGCTGGCAAGAAATGCCAGCACCGCATTCTCAGCAGGGGCAGCTTAACAGGAGTATCATTTAGGGCAGAAGCTTTATCACCTGGATACATTTGCTAAGACCTGGAACAGAACCAAAACTGCCTGCAGAGGGTAATAACTTATGTCCTCTGACATGGTAGTTCAAATTCAAACCAGTCACCTCGGCACGAAAGGCTCCAGAGCTGCTCTACCATTTAGTGCTTTCTGATTTTCAAACGGACAACACCCACGGAGCCCAAATCACCTTGTACATTAAAAACAATTATTCCCCTTTTGTGCACTTCATTTCTACTCCCCTTTTCCAGTTCACTTCTAACGGTGGCTTAATTCCTGTAAACTCATGCTGCCTTTCCCACTGCTGCTTCAATCCTGTTGTTATCCCAGCTGAACTGCTATGCTGGCCAGGAAAGCAAACCTTGCTCCTTTCATCCTCTCTTCTGCCAGGTTTGTTCTTTCCAGATAATACTTCCAGACTCGAACTAATCTGTTAACCAGCAAAAGAAAAGCGCAGTTTTCATTCTCCTACATCCCATTCACATTACAGACTGCCAGAAATCTAAAGCCCCATTTCCTGAAGATGAGCAGCACCCACAGCTCTGCCTTCAGAGCTGCTCTCAGTTGCATCCTCTCAAGTAACTCCATAATGACAGCTTTTCTGCATCTCTGATGAATAATGAAGTGATCAGTAACTCTGTAAAATAGAAGGCAGATAGCTCTTGTGTTGCAGAGAGGAAAACCTAAGTAGAAAGACTCAACCTTTCAAAAGAACCTACAAACCAAATGTAGGTATGATGACAGGGGGATAAAAAAAGTTAGCACTGCATATAGCCTATGGAGGTTCTTTGCAGTATGGATGAAAGGAGGGGCGGGGGGAAAGAGCTTTTTAAATGGAAGAGTGATACAGACACAGGTCTATAAATCTGATTTCATACTCAGGTTCCAATTCTGTTACACGCTATTAAAAATCAGCCCTAACCTGATTTAATGGGTACCCAAACAAGGGGGAAATTGGATTCCCCAACCGGAACGTGCCAGTGACACTGAGTGATAGATAAAAGCAACACGGCTAGCTTCTGCCCTTAATTCACAGTGAGCTTCTGCTTTAATTTCAAACCTGCCCTGGGTAGGGAAAATAAACAAATAAATAAATAAATGAGGAACCAAAGCTCACTGCAGAATTTGTGTGTTAAAAGATTTATTGCGTTAGGAAGACTAAACTGAACTGAAAGCACATACAATAAACAGCACATAAGGACTTCAGGAAGAAAGGGGGGGAAAAAAGATAAAAGCTTTATGTACAGAGCTGCTGAGCTACCTGCATATAGAAGAGGGAAGGAAAAAAAACCCATCAAAACACCAACACACACACACACCAACAAACAGGGCAAAAAACAAACCCAGCCAAAAATCGGCCAGTATAAAAAACCATGCCCACAACAACAACAAATAATCTCCAAACCAATCCAACATCCCAACAGGCTGCGAGTGGCATATCACAAGTTTCTGAGCAGGGCTGGCTGCTCTCACATGGAAGCAGCTCGGGGCCATCCGGACACTCCTGTGTCACGCCAGCCAGCCCCGTGTCCTCCTCAGACTCCAGGGAAAATCCCCGGCTGAGGCGGAGCAGCCTTTTCAGCACCTCGCTCGCCTGGTGCAAGTCATCGGCCCCCGAGAACGCCTCGCAAACTGCAGGAGAAGGACTCAGCTGCCCGCGGACCCCGTGTGAGGGGCCGGGAGGTGTCGGGGGCGGAGTGGGGGAAGCGGAGCCCGGAGGACGAGCGGGCTCCTCCTGCCCCCGCTGCGGCGGAGGCGGGCGGGGGCAGCGGGTGCGCTGCACCATGGACAGTGGCTGCCGCCCGCCGCCTCCCCCTGCCCTGCGCCAGCCGCTGCGGGAGGGTGTCGCGGCCGTACCGGCACTCCCGNCCCCCGGCGCCGCGCCGGATACGAGCTCAGCGAGCACAAAGCCAGGAGGGAACCCACCGCCACCCTCACCACCTGCCCCCGGTCTCTGCTCGGGATTCCCCCCCCCCCACCTCCGACATCGCGCTGGGTCCAGACACTCCGCGTCGCAGCCCAGCCCAACCACCGCCCCGCAGGCACTGCCCTCGTTGCCCCGAACGGGATCCATTTTCTAGTGCCCGTAGTCCCCCCACCGCGTCCCATCAGCTTCACGGTGACCCCGCAGGGGCGCGGGCCGCCACATCCCTACTTTCTCCAGGGAGAACGCCCTCGGGCACGCCGCTGTCCTGCGCCCGAGTGCTGCCTGCCCGGGACCCCGCCGCTCCCCCGGCCCGACCTGCCCAGGCCGCCGTGGGGAGGCAACAGCAGGACTTTAATAATAATAAACATTTCGGGGCCCGAGCCCGTCCCAGTGGAAATTCCCGGTAGCGGCAGGGGGGTGGGGAAGCCCGGTGCCCAAGCGAAGGCTGATTAAATTCTTCCCGGGAAGGGATTAGCGGCCACGGGAGCCGGCGGTGGCCGAGGCGCGGCCCGCAGGGGTTGCTGCACCCCCCCGCAGCCGCTCGAGTTGGGGCGCAGGTCTGCCCGCTGCCCTGCACCTCTTCCTCTCCTTCCCTAAGCGGAACCGAAGGGCTGACGTCCTCTCGGTGCCCCCTGCGCCGCTACTGCGCTCACCGCGGCGCCGAGGTCCCAACCGAGCGGACATCGGACACCCCACACGCACTGCCCATCCTCCGGCACCTGCTCTCCCAGCGCTGCGCGGGGGAACATTCCGCGTCCCCTCTCGCCCCGAGGACCCCCTCTCCCTCCCTGCCGAGTCCCGGGCACAAGCTCTCCCCTCCCGGGAGCGCAGTTGCGGGGCTGCCCCCAAGCAGGTGGCTCCGTGCAAGGGGCACAATCCAAGCCTGGGCACCACTGCCGCAGGGGATAACGGCGACTGCTGTTCTCCCGTACCCTTCTCACCGAGATCCGCACTTTGGCGGCTGAGCTCCCCCCCTTGCCCCTGGCTCTCCGCCTTCCCCGGGCACCGCCGCCCGCAAGGGAACAAAGAAACGCATCCCGGCCCCGCTCCCCGCCGGCGGTGCATACCTGCTGCAGGGCCGCCAGCAGCATCAGCGCCAGCGGCGGCAGGATCCGCGGCGGCGCTCCCGTTACTCGGCACATGGAGGCGAGGAGGGGCGGCGGCAGGGCGGCCCCCAGCAGTCCCGGAGCGCGGCTGGAGCCCGCTGAGCGGGGCGAGGAAAGCAGCGGGGAGGCCGATGGGGCAGCGGCAGCTGCCGGGGGCTGCGGACGGCGTCTGCCCCCGCCTGCCGGAGCCGGCTGCCGCGGCGCTGGCTGCCGGCTGCCGCTCTAGCTCATGGGCAGCGATGCAGCAGGGTGAAAAGAAGAGACGGAGAAAGAGGGGCGGAGGATGGGTGAAACTCGGCTCTGGGTCAGGCTGCTTTTCTCTCTGCCGAACCCCCTCCGCGGTGCAGAGGGTGGGCAGGGAAGAAGAGAAGGAGGATGGGCGAACAAAAGGCTGGGAGATACGAAAGAAGAAGTCGCTGCTGCTGCTGCTGCGAGACCGGTGCGGCGGCGGCTCCTGTCGGCTGGCTGCCTGCCTTCCCCACGCCTGGATTGTGCCTCGCTCCTCCCGCCGATGCCCCCTCAGCGAGCTCGGGCAGGCGACTCCTCTCAGCCCGGGCACGCCAGCACCGCCGCTGCTCCGGCCTCAGCCCTGCTGCATGCTCTCGCCCCGCACTTTCCCTCTTTCTTCTCCTCCCTCCACCCCTCCCCCTGCACGCAAAACCCCTCCGCTGAAGCACAATGATAACAATGCCCCAGCAGCCTCTGCCTGCCGTGCGTGTGTGTGTGTGTGGTGTGTGTATGCGCTCGCCCGGTGCCTGCCTCCCTGCCTGCTGCTGCTGCTGGCAGCTCCCCCTCCGCCTCCCGTCGCTCCCCGTCGGCCGCACGGCCAATGGGAAGGGAACGGTACGGCACGGGGAGCGCCGGCGCTCGCTGCCGCCTGCAAACACTGCTGCCCTCCTCGGTCCCCGGAGAGCCGGCGCTGGGGGCAGCGAGGAGGGCAGCAGCGCCAGGTCACTCCGTAACGCCAACAGCCAAGGGAGGGGAGCGGGAATAAATCACAGCCCACTGACTCGGTGCGCTGCGAGCGTTTGGCAGCGAGGGGAGAACTTGCTGGGAAAGAAAGGACGGACCAGTGCTCGATGGAGGACGGCCGGGGGTGCGGCTCAGCCCTAGGGACCCCGGGATGCCCTTACCCTGGTGCTGGTGGCTGGGAGAGTTTCGCTCAACTCTTAAATGTCTTTTGTTGTTCTCCCTTCAGATTTCACCCCCACCCCGCGTTTCACTCGCTTTTGCTTTTGCTTTGTTTTTTCCTTTTGTTTTGTTTATTCCTTGGTGTCTTGTTCATCTTATTTGTTTTGGGGGGTTTTGTTTGGTTGGTTGGTTTGGTTGGGTTTTTTTGTTAGTTGTTCGATTTGGTTTGTTTCTCGAACTGTCTGGTGAATTTTGTCAGCATATGTGTCCGAGAGCTCGGCTGGGGCTACAGTCTGCAGGTCCAAAAAATGTCAGCACGCATAACGGGACGGAGGAGTGTTGCTGAGTGAACAGTTACGGGAGCAAGTATCAGTGCCGGGTCATTTGCAGAGCTTGGCAAGGATTTTTCTCTCGCCCACAGGTCACTGAGCAAAGTTGTTTTGTGTCCACACATCAGAGCTCCCATCCTGGGACATAATAAGGGGAGGATTTGTAGGCAGTGGGCCCCCACCCCCCTAGACACTCTCATCAAGGGGTGATTAAAAATGGTGCATTGTTTATACTGAAGCATTTTATTTTGCACTTAAACTTGCATAAATAAATAAATAAGCTCTGGTTGTTGGTGTTTGTTTTTTTCTCCCCTGCACCTGCCTTGGGAGATAAGCAAACACCATGCCCACGTTTTGAGCGGCAAGAGCAGATTTGATTTTATTTCTTGTTGGGAGAAAGGCAGCATAAGGACTGGCTTGGAGGAGGCTGATTTCATTAGTGCAGCTCCCTGCCTGGCTTTGCTCATGAAATGGTGACTCTCCCTGGGCGGCAGTCTCCTTTTGCATTTTCTGGTAGGTAGGCATAATATTAGCGTTTACTAATGACTGTGTTTCAGCCCTTATTCACTCTTACAAGTGTTCCACAAGATGCAAAGCACACAGTATAAACAACTCTATAAACCAACTGCCCGATGAGAGTGATTGCCTGTCATCTAAATGAGCCTGGCCCATCCTATCCCTCAACCCATCCATCCCTACAGGCCTGGGAAAAAAAAAAAAAAAAAATCAAAGGCTCTGCAACATATCTGGAAGGTTACCAGATCTGAGCTCTGACTGATGCTTCTTATGGTTCTGCTGCTGCCTTTAAATTTTCCTTTGCAGAAATAGTAACGCTGGCACAGGAATCGCTCTCACCAACGTCGCTTAACTGAATCTTGGAGCCTTGAACAAGTTTCTATCAAGCAGTTGGCTTCCCTCCTTTACACAGTCGTAACCTAAAGTTTCCTCCAGCTCATAGAGTTTCCCAGTTCTGGGCATGGCGATGAAGAGAAGCTAAGAGAGCAGGGGTGGCTTCTGCCTTTTGAGGAATAATCTCCACACCGCACCTCTTTACGGCTGAGAGGCATATGTTTGGGAGAGCAGAGCAGGAGCTCCTGCATTGCTTCCAGACATGGATGGCTCCTCGGGCCTTATGCTATTCATCTGTAGCATGAACTCCAGAGAACAGCTTTTTGCTTTTTAATTTCTTTTTCTTTTTCTCCCAGAGAAGTAATCTAGCATTAAGTAGGCATAGCTGGTTCAGTGAGAAGAGCTGCTAGAGTGAGCTCATCGACCCTTCGCACGTACATCTTGCATGAGCCAGCTAACGGTGGCAACTCCTGGCCAGGATTCAAACAAGTGATTTAGAACTCAAAGGGTTTATCTCATAACTCAGCCGCAGATTGCGTTTTATGAATGTGTTTTAAGGAGTATAAAAATAACAGACGTAAGTTGAGGTTCAACCTAGGAGATCTCAAGGGCTTCCAGAAAAACCTTGTTAAAATTCCATGATTAAGTTGAAGAGAGGATTAGGGTAATTCCCATGTTAGTCATGGAGTTGAGTCTCTCTTTCAACTTGTCCAAATTAATTTTCATTCCTAGGGTTCATAAAAAATTCTGGAAAAAAAAAAAAAAAAGGAAGAAAAGTGAGTGTTTTCAATTTGGAACATACTGGATTGCTCATGGCTTCAAGTATTTGGGAGGGGGAAGAAAATAATAGTAACTTTTCCCTTGTGCGTCTAACTTTACATTTACTCTGCCCAGGTACTGCCATGCCACTGCTGCTCTCCTCAGTTCAAATTATGCAAATTAAGCACTTTGGTGACAGCTGAGGCCTTGATCTGACAAACATCTTTAGCTGTGAGCTCAGCAATCCCAGGCACACTGCACACACTGCTCTTGGTATGGCCAAGTGCTTTCAAGACAGAAGGATAAATGTACCCAGCAAAAGCACTGAGGGCTTATTAGTTTGCCTTAGTCCCCTTGTGTTCTCCATCACACACGGAGAAATATTTGTGTCTGTTTTAAAATAAGAAACCACCTAATTAATGGGTCTGAGGGCAGCCACTGCTTATTACTGAGTTTGATCACAATAGTGGGAAGAGCAGTGGTTGGGTTTTTTCTCCCTCTGATGTGAAGGCTGCACACACTGTCAGCTAACCCACATTCCTGGAGATGATATTTAACAGAAGCAGCACTGACAAGCCCCAAAATCCAACTTTTTGGGGCAGTGGTTTTTAACTTGGGCTCTGTGGACCACTTGAGACCCTAGGCTTATTCTGAGTAGTCTGTGACAGGCAACAGGCAAAATACAAATTTCACAGAATCACAGGATCATAAGGTGGAAGAGATCTAAACTGATCATTGAGTCCAACCCCCCTGCCACAGCAGGACCATCCAAGCTAGCTCAGGGCACACAGCAACACATCCAGACAGAGTCTGCAAAGGCTCCACACAAGGAGACTCCACAACCTCTCTGGGCAGCCTGTGCCACTGCTCTGGGACCCACACAGGCAAGAAGTTGCCTCTTGTGTTGAGCTGCAACCTCCTGTGCTGCAGCTTCCATCCATTGCTCCTTGGCCTATGGCAGGGAGCAGTGAGCAGAGCCTGTCCCCCCCCTCCTCTCCCCCAGCCTTCAGATGTTTATTGATTAAATCCCCTCTCAGTCTTCTCTTGTGCAGACTAAGCAGCCTCAGGTCCCTCAGCCTCTCCTCATAATTTGTCTGTTCTAGGTAGTGACTTCACACAGAAATTTCTGGGGGTGGGGGGCGTGGGGGGTGGGGAAGGAGAGGGGAGAGATTTTTCTGAATTGTGAGATTATTAGTGGTTGGCAACACTTGGAAATAATTGTTTTGGGATGTAGATAATCATGCATGGCCAGGGAGAATGCATTTTTAGGTAGATAGCATCAAGTGGGAAAGGAAAACAGAGCAGCACGGATGCCAAACCAGCTTAAATATTTTAAAAAATTGAGATGATTAAAAGGTGTCTGTTAGTGCTGCTTTCTCTTGCTGCAGTGAAAGGACACAGGCTCGAACAGCCAGTTCCGTCTAAACACGAGGAGGAACTTCTTCAATGTAAGGGTGATGGAGCACTTGAACAGGCTGCCCAGAGAGGTGCTGGAGTCTCCATCTCTGGAGACATTCAAAACCAGCCTGGATGTGTTCCTGTGTGACCTTCTTTAGGTGAACCTGCCTTGGCAGTGGGATTGGACTTGATGATTTCCAGAGGTCCCTTCCAACCCCTACCATACTGTGCTCAAATAGATGTGACCTGCCTGGATGTGTTCCTGTGTGATCTGGTATGAGTGATCCTGCTCTGGCAGGGGGGTTGGACTGGATGAGCTTTCAAGGTTCCTCCCAGGCTCTAACCTTCTGTGCTTCTGTGATTTNAGGGAGCAGTGAGCAGAGCCTGTCCCCCCCCTCCTCACCCCCAGCCTTCAGATGTTTATTGATTAAATCCCCTCTCAGTCTTCTCTTGTGCAGACTAAGCAGCCTCAGGTCCCTCAGCCTCTCCTCATAATTTGTCTGTTCTAGGTAGTGACTTCACACAGAAATTTCTGGGGGTGGGGGGCGTGGGGGGTGGGGAAGGAGAGGGGAGAGATTTTTCTGAATTGTGAGATTATTAGTGGTTGGCAACACTTGGAAATAATTGTTTTGGGATGTAGATAATCATGCATGGCCAGGGAGAATGCATTTTTAGGTAGATAGCATCAAGTGGGAAAGGAAAACAGAGCAGCACGGATGCCAAACCAGCTTAAATATTTTAAAAAATTGAGATGATTAAAAGGTGTCTGTTAGTGCTGCTTTCTCTTGCTGCAGTGAAAGGACACAGGCTCGAACAGCCAGTTCCGTCTAAACACGAGGAGGAACTTCTTCAATGTAAGGGTGATGGAGCACTTGAACAGGCTGCCCAGAGAGGTGCTGGAGTCTCCATCTCTGGAGACATTCAAAACCAGCCTGGATGTGTTCCTGTGTGACCTTCTTTAGGTGAACCTGCCTTGGCAGTGGGATTGGACTTGATGATTTCCAGAGGTCCCTTCCAACCCCTACCATACTGTGCTCAAATAGATGTGACCTGCCTGGATGTGTTCCTGTGTGATCTGGTATGAGTGATCCTGCTCTGGCAGGGGGGTTGGACTGGATGAGCTTTCAAGGTTCCTCCCAGGCTCTAACCTTCTGTGCTTCTGTGATTTTGTGACTTGTCTGGGCTGGGTATTTTTTATAAATAATGTCTTTTCATGCTGCTCACCTATGTGAACTGGAAGGCCTGTCCTTGTGCTTTTGCTTGGAGAAATAGTCCCAGCAAGAGGACAAAAGCACAAGCAGTCTGAGCAGTGAAATAATATTTACTTGCCTGCATCTTCTAATCTGCCACAGAATTTATCCGCGTGATCCTCCTGGGCTTTTCTGGCACCATGGTTAAGGAACATCCAGAGCACTGCTTTCTGCAGCCTGTTTCTTACATCAGGAAAGTGCAACACATGGGAAGGTAGCTCCAGCTGCAGCAGCGAGTGGGCTGCTCTGCTCGAATCTGAAAATCAGCTGGGTTAGGACAGAGGAATGTCATATACAGCACTTCTGTTTCTGCTTTTAGCAGCCCCCAGCAGCATCAGTCTCTTTGTGCTGTGATGTATATATACATAGCTGTAGCATTTGGAGGCAGGAGATGGTCTTTTCCTTTTTTTCCCTGATAGCTAAATCATCTCTGTCACTGTAGTTGTGTGTCTGTTAAGTGCTGGTATCTTATGCAAAGGATTCCTCTACGGAGAAGAAGCTGAGCATATGCAATCCAGATGTGATACAATATATTTGCATGTTGTGTAATTTGCTTTATGTCTATACCCTCAGTGTGATGATTTGGGAATCAACACAGCCAGGCTTAGAGCTTGTAATTCATTCTTCCAGGGATCTCATTCAGCCCAGTGCCTGCATGCTGTTCGGCCTGGTGAGCTTCTATTGAAAATCAAGACAGAGAAGAAGATCTTCTGATCTCTATTCAGCTGGGTATCATAGAATCATAGAATCAGCCAGGTTGGAAGTGAACTCCAAGCTCATCCAGTCCAACCTGTCACCCAGCCCTACCCAATCAACCAGACCATGGCACTAAGTGCCACATCCAGTCTCTTCTTGAACACCTCCAGGGATGACAACTCCACCACCTCCCCAGGCAGCCCATTCCAATGCCTCCCTGGCCAACCTGTTGCAGTGTTCCACCACCCTCATGGTGAAGAACTTGTTCCTAATGTCCAATCTAAATCTTCTTTTCAGTTTGAAGCCATTGCCCCTTGTCCTATCACTACAGGCCTTTGGAAACATCCTTGACTGTAGGAGCTGCTCTGAAGTTTCCAGCACTTCCTGTGTCATCAAACACCAGAGACTGTAGAGTCTCTATTTCCATGTGTTTGTTGTTCCCTCTGAAAGACATGGGGGAGAAGCTGGGTCTGACAGATGTCTCCAAGGGTAAGGAAAGGGCTGAGACAATAGTTCTCTTGGATGCAATACTGGGGGAAAAAAGAGAAATTACAGTGCTTTAAGATTTCCTCACAAAACAACAGCAACATAATGGCTTCCTCCAGTGAAGAAACTGTTGTCAAGATAAGCTGGAGTTACAATTCATAGATACCTTCCTTTGTCATGGGTTATAATAGTGATAATTATGTTTTCCATAGGAAACATGAAGGTGGAGTATAAAATGGCCCAGCATGATGGTGTAATTGATATGCTATTGATAGCCTTTTTTTCTGCTTCAAAGAGAGCAAACACAATTATGAAACCTGAGGTTTAGAGCACAGTCAGTGTCCCCAAAAGTTGCAGACTGAAACGAAGGTACTGCCTATTTTCTTCCAAGGGTTCAAGAAGTTCAGAAAGTTGGGAGATTGCGGATTCCAGCAGCTGAAGAGCTGTTGTCATTGACAAGGAAATGAGTAATAGCAGTGCTCTTATTAAAAAGCATTTGTGGTTTGCCTGCAGAAGTTCAGTCTGAGTTAGGATTTGAGACGCAGTGAAGGAGCTGTGCAGAAACTGTTTTGCATACTTTCAGAGAAATCTGAAGATCTTCCTGCCTTTTGAATAACTTTTACATTAGGAGGACTTCAAAATGGTTTTCTTCTCTGAAATGACGTTTTGGAGACTCCTTTCTGTTTTGCAGTAATGAAAGCCTGCAACATCCCCAAGTAGTCTCTGAAATTTGCATGACTGTCTCATTAAACTGAACTTTGGGAAGCCCTTAAACATTTATTCCCAGGGGAAGAATATCCTCCCATATATACATTGCATCTCTGGCAGCCTGAAGTCTTGTGGAGGGGTTGTCCTCGCAGTGCCAGGTACATCCTGTGGAAGGTTTGATGCCTGTGGACACAGCTGCCTCCAAAACTAAGATCTTCAACCGAAAAAAAAAGGTGTTGTTTTTTTGTTTGTTTGGTTGGTTTTTTTTCTTCAGCACTGTGTTTTCCTACTGCAGACAGCTGCTCACTTTGCTTTTCCCAAGAGATCTCTATCCTCAGAGCTGAGGGCAGCAGATGCTTGTACCCTCTCTTCACCAGTTTGCAGTCTACTTTGTTAGTCTGAGCTCCAGCAGAAGGAGCTGGACAGCTGACCAGTGGCCCCAGCTAGCTACCAGGCAGGGAGCTAAAAAAAGGCAAGCATGGTGACTCTGGGGCCAAAGGGCAGGAGGGATGTTTGGATTAAGGTGTTAACAACTGTTGTTGCAAGGCTCCTCCGTCAAAGCCCCAAAACTGCATCATTCTTCCTTTAATGCCCTACTCTGTTGCTTCTGACCTTAGGATCAGTGGGAATTGCTGAGCACTTGTCATGTCTCAAACTTGGTCCTTTTTTCCCCCCCTTGAGTCTTCACAGAGCTACTTAGGAGCTGAGATTAAGGTGCTTTGCCTTCTTTGAATGATAGCCCCAGGTTTGTCTCTGTGTTCAGTACAGCTGTGGATCCTGACACTAACAAATCCAGGACTTCAGTTCTGTGGCATCCAACTAAAATCTCTTACTTTCCCTCCTCTGCTAATGGATCCCATCCACTGCTTTTTGTGTTTTCTCAAGTCAGTAGGGATCCTGTTAATAATTTATGTTGACCTCATCCAAACCCATGCTTTGCAATATTACCTGATGATTTTCCTAACAGGACCAAGAATTAGTGCAGAGTGAGAAAACGTTCTTGAGGCAGAGGTGAGGGCTTGATTTGGAGTGACACAATCCACCACAAGTCTTGTTACAGTGAAATTCTCCCAATGAACACTACCTCACTTCACGGGGAGTAAGACACTTTTCCCATATAGGCCTTTCTTTGAAGCACTTTGGAGAGGGTGCAGGATGAGCTGCTGCTATGTAGCCTCCTCTGTTTGTAGTTCTGAGCTGCAGGCAACAGCAGGGAGCTCAGCGTGGGCTAAGCACCCAGGTATTCACTTTGATTTGCAGAAGAGCTTTGCAGCCAGCACTGAGCTTTGTGCTGCTGCCACATGGTCTGATGCTGCTGTGGTGGTACCTACATTCACAGAATCATAGAGTGGCAGAGATTGGAAGTGAACTCTGAAGATCATCTGGTCCAGCCCTGCTGCCAGAGCAGATATGCCTAGATCAGACTGCACAGATACCCATCCAGGTGAGTTTTGGTGGTCTTCAGAGAAAGAGACTTCACAACCACTCTAAGGACCCTGCTCCAGGTCTCCAGCACCCTCAAAGGAAAGAAGTTTCTCCTTAAGTTCAAATGCAACGTCCTGTGTTCTAGTTTGTGCCCACTGCCCCTCATCCTGTCACTGGGCACCACTGAGAAGAGCCCAGCCTCATCCTCCTGACCTCCACCTTTAGATATTGAGGTCCATTTGAAAGGTCTCCTCTCAGCCTTCTCTTTTCCTGGCTAAACAGTCTCTTAGCCTCTCCTCATAGACACTCCACTCCTTCAATCATCCTCACAGCCCCATGCTAGGCTCCCTCTGTGCTGCACTGCAGCTATTGCACAGACAAGAACACCCTTTGGAGAAAAACAAATAAATATTGAAAACTCTTCCATGCCTCACAGGGTTTGCAGCCAGGCCTTCTTTGTGCATACTTGTGATTTACCTTCAGATTGCTAGATTGGAAATCTTATACGTCCTAGATTAAATGAACCAGCATCTCTAGGCTGACCTTTGGTGTAATATTGCTTCTAAAACATTGCTGAAGTAGTTGCTGCTTGAACTAGAATTTCCACACCACCCCTCCCCTCCCCCCCAAAAAAATTCAATTTTCACTTAAAAATTACTTGTGATGGAGGGTCTAATGTCACCTGTACTAAGTTGTTCCAGTGGATGGTTACCCTTCTCTTTAAAAGTGTCTATGTCATGAGGAGGCTGCATTTATCTAACTTTAATTTCCAGATATTCACCCTTGCTGCTTCTCCCAGCACTAAGCTAGAGAGTTGCTTTTTTAATCCCTGCATTGGAACTCCAGACCTGGGGGAAATCAAAGCTTTTCCTTCAGGGATGGATAGAATAGAATAGAATAGAATAGANGGATCGAATAGAATAGAATAGAATAGAATAGAATAGAATAGAATAGAATAGAATAGAATAGAATAGAATAGAATAGAATAGAATAGAATAGAATAGAATAGAATAGAATAGAATAGAATAGAATAGAATAGAATAGAATAGAATAGAATAAGCCAGGTTGGAAGAGACCTCCAAGCTCATCCAGTCCAACCTAGCACCCAGCCCTACCCAAGCAACCAGACTATGGCACAAAGTGCCTCATGCAGCCTCCCTTTAAACACCTCCAGGAATGGGGACTCCACCACCTCCCTGGGCAGCCCATTCCAATGCCAGTCACTCTCTCTGTGCAGAACTTCCTCCTAACATCCAGCCTGAACCTGCCCTGCCACAGCTTGAGACTCTGTCCCCTCCTTCTGTTGCTGGTTGCCCAGAAGAAGAGCCCAACTCCACATGCCTACAACCTCCCTTCAGGTAGTTGTAGAGAGCAATGAGGTCTGCCCTGAGCCTCCTCTTCTGCAGGCTGCACACCCCCAGCTCCCTCAGCCTCTCCTCTCAGAGCTGTGCTCCAGGCCTCTCACCAGCTTCGTCATCCTTCTCTGGACATGTTCTAATACCTCAACATCTCTCTTGAATTGAGTAGACCAGAATTGGACACAGTAATCAAGGTGTGGCCTGACCAATGCCAAGTACAAGGGCAGAATAACCTCCCTTGTCCTGCTGGCCACAGGAGCTAAGTTGAAGCCCTTCAGTATTTCATTCAAACTCATGGTGCTCAGTCATTAATAGATGGTCCAGGTTCTTCCCTGTGTCACCTGCCCTAGGTCATCCTGCTTAGGCAAAGGTTAGGGTTAGGCACTTGATGGTCTTTGGTTAGGGTTAGGCACTTGATGACTTTCAGAGTCCCTTCCAACCCCTCCCATTCTATGATTCTATGATTCTGATATCTACTCAGTGCTCTGTGTTAAGCAACACACAGATCACATTAACCTTTCCTCGCTGTTGCTTTGGTTATCAGACGACTCCCCAGTCAGAAACAGTTGCCCAAAATAGAGTTCCTAGCTCTGAAACACACCCTTTGGTGTTCTGTTCCCAGCCATCTGAATTTTACAGGAAGAACCCTCATTTTCCTTTGGGCTGAAGCTTTTGTAAGTACATTCTTTGCTGTTCCACTTCTGGCAGCCTTCCACCTCCATCCCACGCTCATCACTTTACGTCTCTCTGTATTCTCTCCTCGCGCTGATTCGGAGTCTTCAGGACCAGATTGCCTCTCCAAATAAATGCCCTGGGGGGAGCCAGGAGTGCCCCAGCCCACTGCTAAGTAATAGCAAGTTTCCATATCCATGAAAGCAGACATGTCCCCTTTAGGCTTTGCCTCAACCTGTCCCAGGCTTCTGAGAAGCAGCATGTGTAATCCCACCTGGAGATGAGTCAGTAGGTTGTAAACATGTACCAGGTTTTCAGAACCAGAGAAGAAATCCCTCTGAGTCTGTGGCCTCATGTCAATGGCTGAGAAGTGACACCAGAGAAATGGAAGGATGAGTGGAACAGAAGAGAGCTGCTGAGTTTGGGTGTGCCACAGATGTGAGGAGCTAGGTCATGATAAGATCATGCAGGAGACCTTGAGCAACCTGGGTTAGTGGAAAGTGTCCCTGCAGGGAGGCTGGAACTAGGTGATCTTTAAGGTCCTTTTTAATCCAAAGCATTCTATGAAGTTGTGGTGGGTTAAGGAAATTATCCACGCACACTATTGAAATTCACAGAGAATTCTCTACAGATACCTGAAGGGAGGTTGTAGCCAGCTGGGGTTGGGCTCTTCTCCCAGGCACCCAGCAACAGGAGGGGACTCATTCTCAAGTTGTGCCAGGGGAGGTATAGGCTGGATGTTAGGAGAAAGTTCTTGCCAGAGAGAGTGATTGGCATTGGAATGGGCTGCCCAGGGAGGTGGTGGAGTCCCCATCCCTGGAGGTGTTGAAGCAAAGCCTGGATGGGGCACTTAGTGCCATGCTCTAGTTGGTTGGGTAGAGCTGGGTGCTAGGTTGGACTGGATGAGCTTGGAGGTCTCTTCCAACCTGGCTGATTCTATGATTCTATGATAAAAAATAAAAGGACTGAAAGCTAAGGTGCACAGACCCTGAGGAAGAAAAACCCTCCTGTGCCTGCTCAGAGAGTTTGCATTTCCCTTTGCTGTTTCAGTGCATCTGTGGTTGGAAGTAAGGTGATGAAAAGACCACAATAAAGAGCACCCTTGAGCATCTTTCCAGTTTGCCTATTGGCTGCTTTGAGTGAGATCCTGCTATACCTCGGGGAAGTCTTGCCTCTGGGGAGCATCCCCAGGATACAGAAGAGCTTTGATGACTGCGGAATGCTGTTAGCAACCATCTAATTGCCTTTGCTTCTTGCCCTGCCCACCCACTGAAGTTTACCATTGCTGGTCCAACATCCAAGGAAGTCAAAAGAAATTCCAAGGTAGAAGAGTAGCTGGAAATGGCTCCCCAAAAACTGTGGAGGAGGTGGGAAAGAGGGAAATAATTATTTTGTGTGGTTGGCAGTGATATTATGAAGAGAGGCCAACAAGGGCTTGGGATGTTTCTGTTGTGCTACAGCTTGTGTGAAGGGGGCAGCTCTTCTCCACTGAGGACCAGAGAGATCTTCACAAGAAAAGAACCAAAGATCTGCTTGAGGAATTTATTGTATTTGCTCCAAGAGCTGTGAAGAGACAGCAAATAACTTCTTGTGATAGGACCAAGGGACTGAACTAGAGAAAAAGGCTCTTGGTGGGGTTAAAATGAAGAAAATTAAAGGAAAAAAATATGCCAGTGGATATCACCAGCAAAAGGCTGAGCAGCATGGCCCTGAGCTCTGCTGCTATCACTGTGGAGAGGACCCTTTCAAGAGGGACCTTCCTGCAGCAATCACCCCCTCCTCCTTTCCTCCCTGCAGGATAAATCAGTCCTTTCCACACATCCTTGGGAGAAATTCAACATTTACCCAATGGTCCAAAAGCATTTTCCATTTCCAGACTAAGCAAAGTGAAACCAAACTGTTATTTCTTCTGCCTAAGGAAGCCAGAGGGAGCACCATATGCTGGGGAGCTGAAAATAAACCAGATATTCCCTACTGAGGTGTGAAATCTTAACACCATTAATATCCAGATTATCCAGAGAGCAGAGTTTCCTTTGGGCGCTGCTGTAAGTGAACCCCAGCTCTTGGTGAGGATGTTTCTACATGAATATTAGTGAACCTTTCTTAATAATTGATGAGTCCTTGCAGCAGCATGAAAAACATCTCGTCCCGTAGATGAAGATTTTGGCTTGAAACCTTGCTGAGGATTACTCAAGAACATACCTCTATGACTCCTAATGGAATCAGGAAGGCAACCATTCAATACAATTGGTAGTCCTCTCTGCTCAGATGTTAGTGATGTGATCAGAAAGTTGCTGATGTGGCACAACAGCACTGCTCCTTCCAAGACTTTTGATCTTTTCTGTGGTTGCTCCACTGTGATCAGCCGAGATAGTTAGCTGAAGACCAGAAAGCAGCAGATAAGTGAGCAGGGAGATGTGGAAACACCCATCCAGATACACAGGCTGGCAGCCTCTGTCATCCCGAAATGCTGCTGCTGCTGTTGGCAGCATCATTGCCCTGGTCCTTGCCTCTGCATTTACCTTATCTCAGCAGCAGAAGTCAACTAGGAGAAGCTGCACCATGTTCTGAAGAATCATTTGCTCAGCTGTTGCTTCTCTTCCACGAGCCAGATGACCAGGAAGGTGCACAGTGCTGCACAGTGGTACCCATCTGCTATACAATTCCAGCTGCATTTGTAGCTGGCTGGCATCCTGTCAGGCTGTGCTGCCATTCAGCAAGGCCTGGGCAGGCTGCTCTTCTCCAGGCTAAGCAGCCCCAGGTCTGTCAGCATTTCCTCCTCACAGAGATCCTCTGGTTCCCTCAGCACCCCCATAGCCTCTGTTGGACTCTCTCCAGTAGTTCCCTTTCCCTCATAAACTGGGGAGCTCACCAGTTGCTCTTCTCACTCACTATTCTTTGTTGAAACCTGTACCAAAAATGTAGTGAGTGAGTCTCTTTTATTGCCTGCTGTGGCTCTCCCCATGCCTATTCTTGCCTAAAACCTGAGCAAAGCCCCGTGGACACACAGAAGTACAGAACCAAGACTGAAAGTAACTTGAGTTCAACTCAGTGAGATCATTTAAGCAATCAGTCAGCATGGCTTTAGACCAGTAAAGTATTGTTACAAGGCAAAACCCCATCGAACAGAATTATGTCAGTGTTTAGTGCAAAATAATGTAGATTATCCCAGCTGAGTGAGGTCATGCTGCAGCACAGTGCCAGCACATCCTAAGAACTCTTTGCACAGGCCTAGCAAAACTTTAAATGTTGCCAGTGTCAGCTGAAGGACAGAATTAATTCTGTTCATGTCATGCTGGGTCTGAAGAAAACTCCTAATGCAAAATATTGAATGTGATAGCAATGAAAGGTTTTGTTTGTTTCAAGCTGAAGGGNGAAAGAAAAAATAATAAAGGAAGAGGAAAAGGAAAAGAGGAAAAGAAAAAGGGAAAAGGAAAAAATAAAATAAAATATTAAAAGGAAGAGGAAAAAGAAGAGGAAAAGGAAAAGGAGAAGGAAAAGGGAAAACAAAGGAAAGGAAAAGAAAAAAAAAGAGAAAACAAGAGTAAGAATAAAAATTAAAAGGGTGGGGGAGAAAGAAAAGAAAGAGAAAAGAAAAATAAATTAAAAAAAAAAAGAAAACAAAAAGATTAAAGAGAGCTGACATTCAAGAATAAAATAACCCAACCCCATTTCCTCTGTGTTACACAAGATATGTGATGGATGAATCCCAAATATAACTCTGGCCAGGCAATACACTCATCTATCTGCAGAGCCATCCTAGGTTATAGTTCTCTAAGCAGCTAGCAATCAGTTCTGTTACTCTTTACTGGAGGAGATGTGAGGATATCCTTTTAGCTCTTAGAGAACAAATAAATCTTAAAACAAGTTCCCAAATGAGCTAAACCATTTTGTTTGTGTCTTTCTGCATTGAGGATATTAAGCAGTGCCAGGTGTCTTGCCAACAATTCAAACATGGAGCTGTCAAAACTGCTCCTGTAGTTACCTTAATAGACAACCTTAAAGCTGGGAAGGACTCTGAGGCTTGGTTGAAGGAGTGGGCACCTCTCTGCCTTGATGGCCAAGTTTGTCCAGCTGTTAATTCTCTGTTGTAAAGGATTAAGTTTCCACAGGTGTTAAATCAAGCACTGTGTAGGCAAATAAAAGACAAGACAGGAATGTTTGGATCGCTAAAGGTTAGGCAGTGGCATAGCAGTTTGCTCTGCCTTGCTGAAGAAGTCTGCTGCTAGGATGAGCTGCTAAAAAAACCTCTTAGAATCACAGAATGGTTTGGGTTGGAAGGGAGCTCAAAGCTCAGCCAGTTCCAAACCCCTGCCATAGGCAGGGACACCTCCCACTAGAACAGGTCACTCAAGGCCTCATCCAACCCAGAGAGGTTGTGGAGTCTCCTTGTCTGGAGCCTTTCAAGGCCTGTATGGATACATTCTTCTGTGTGCCCTGAGCTAGCTTGGATGGTCCTGCTATGGCAGAGGGGTTGGACTGGGTAAGCTCTTTGTGTCCCTTCCAACCCCTGACATCCTGAGGGCCTGTGATCCCCAAGTAACCCTGTCCCTTGATGAATATCCTAGCAGGATGTAAAGCACAGTTTGCCATGCAACCATAACAACATGCTTGGAATTTCTGCACCAGGCACTGAAAAGAAACCTGAGCTGGTCTGGAGCCAGCCCATAATGCTCCAACCCTTTCTCTCTATGCTTTGTTTCAAATGCATAGATGTCATTTTTTTTTTTCCTGAGAGCTACCTGCTGCCACGTTAGGAAATTACACAGACAATGCAGGTGAGTGCATCAGAATGCAGGTGCAGAGACCTTCGTGGTGGAAGGTAACGGTGTGACAGCAGTGTCAGTGCTGGCTCAGAGCCATATGCAGGACACAGCATCTCCTGCTAGCCCACAGCAGCAGACTGCCTGGGAGGGGAGCCACGCTCCTCTCTTTGGTTGGCAGGTACAACTGGGGCTGTTTAGGAGAAGAAATAAAGCCCTGTCGTCCCCTCAGCAATCTTCTCCAGTGATCACAGATCTTCCATTTCCCACTGAGAACAAATTGCAGACCTCCTCGAGGCTCCCTGCATTAAGCAATATTGGTGCATTTCAAGAGATGACTCCATGGCAGTGTGCCATAAGAAGAGAGCTGGGGAAAGTTATGCACACCTACCTGATCTCCAAATGCTAACACTTTGGCGTTTGTCATTTTCCTTTTCCCAGACTAATACAAAAATCCAACTTTTACAGTTGCTTCTGTGGGTGGAAGGATGCAAAAGACGTGAGCAAAGCAGGCTTCCTAACAAATGTTCTTGTGATTGAGCACACTTTAATCTTTCAGGAGTTAGAAAATCTCCTTAATTTCACTCTGCCGTTGAGCAATTTATGTTTTCTGCAGCACAAGACGAAGCGATGGCAGTGTCTGAGAGAAATAGCAATGAGAAAAATAAAGTCTTTAAAGCTGAGTCTCCCAGCCTCAGCCATCTTCATATAACCATCACAGAATGTCTTAGGTTGGAAGGGATTTTGGAGATCATCTACTCCCCACCATGGGCAGTGGCACTTCTCACATAGGCTCAGCTGCTCAAGGCCTCTTGAGGGTCATGGTTTTATTCACCTCTTAGTATCTGAACTCTTCAGGGATTATTATTTCTGGTGACACTATAAATGTGACACTTCCTCCATACTGTGGGTTTTTTTAGTAGAAAATGTGAATCTGGTTTTGGCAATGATGACCAACATGTGACTGGGGAGACAGTGCAGAGAGTTCTATGGTACAGAATCACAGAATGTCAGGGGCTGGAAGGGACCTCCAAAGCTCAGCCAGTCCAACCCCCCTGCCACAGCAGGATCACACAGAGCAGATGACAAGGAACACATCCAGGCAGGTCTTGAATATCTCCAGAAAGGGAGAATCCACACCTCCCTTGGGCAGCCTATTCCAGGGTTCTGTCACCCTCACAGGGAAAAAAATCCTCCTTGTGGTTAAATGAAACTTCCTATGCCTCAGCTTCCACCCATTGCGCCTGCTGATGTTGATAAGGTTCCCTCTCAGCCTTCTCCACACTAACCAGCCCCAGCTCTCTCAGAGTAGTTTCCATTATCTTCCACCTTTGCCTCTTGTCCTGTCCCTGGGCATCACCCAGCAGAGCCTGGCTCCAGCCTCCTGGCACTCACCTGCACATCTTTATAAGCATTGCTGAGGTCACCTTTCAGGCTCCTCTCCAAGCTGCAGAGCTCCTCAGTCCCTCCTTGTAAGAGAAATGCTCCATTCCCTTAATCATCTTTGTGACTCTGTGCTGGATTCCCTCAAGCAGATTAGATTGAAATGGGAGTTGGCTCCTTCTTTCTAGTATCAGGTGATAAGATGAGAGGAAATGGCCTGAAATTGTGCCTGGGGAAGTTTGGGTTGGATGTTAGGAAAAATTTCTTTGCTGCAGGAGTGGCCAGGCCCTGGAACAGGCTGCCCAGGGAGGTGGTGGAGTCACCATCCCTGGAGGTGTTCAGGAAATGTATGGACATGGCTCCCGGGAACATGGCTTAGTGTCCATGGTGGTGTTAGGTGAATGCTTGGACTCAATGATCTTAGAGGTCTTTCCAACAGAAACAGGTCTATGAATCTATCTGCAGCAGCAGGAGCAGTGAAATAGCCACTGAAGCACTCATGATAAAACCTCTGTAAACAAATAAACCATCTAGGACTGAATTATTATTAATTTCAAACATCAAAGAGTCCACAAGTCAAGGAAAATGCCTGGATTTGATCTTTTTTTTTTTTTTTAGAGGAAGTCTTATTGCTGCTGAGTTTAGAAATTAATTTCTGAACTGAAAGACTTCAGAACTGTGAAACTTGAAGGGAAAATAATTCTGATCACACTGTGGACTGTGTGAGATACTCACAGTGGAAAGGGAAATAATTTGTGCAGTTCATCCTGCCTTGAACATAGAAGGCAAGAAGGTCTACTTCCCATACAATGTTTATTACTTCTTTCTTTTTTTGGGGGGTTGTCATTTGGTTTGATTTGTTGGTTTTTTGTTTGTTTTGTTTTGGGGTTTTTTTTTGGTTGGTTGATTTGGTTTGTTTAGAAGGCAAAAAAATGCCTATTTCTGGTCCAAATTTTGTTAGTTACTCCTAATTTATTTATTTTTGAGTTTTGTTTTTTTTTTTTAGGGGAGTTTTATTGTTGTTTGGTTCAGTTTGTTGGGTTTTTTTTTTTTGGTTGGTTGGTTTGGTTTGTTTGGGGTTTTGTTGTGTTTTGGAGGATTTTTTTTGTTTGGGTTGGGGTTTTTGTTGTTTTGTTGGGGGTTTTTTTGTGTGCTGTTGTTAATTTTGGTTGGTTGATTTGGTTTGGCTTGGTTAGAAGGCAAGAATGCCTATTTCTTCTCCAATATTTGTTAGTGACTCCTAATTTATNTTTGTTTTGTTTTGGAGGTTTTCTTTGGATTGGGGTTTTTGTTGTTGTTTTGTTGGGGTTTTCTTGTTTAGTTGGTTGGTTTGGCTTTTTTATGTCTTGTTGGGGGGGGTTGTTGTCTTTTGGGTTTTTTTGTTTGGTTTGGGTTTTTTTGTTGCTTTGTTTTTTATTGTTGTTGGGTTTTCTTTGGTTTGGTTTTTT